>CP135556.1:8660608-8762188 GCA_032402905.1 Khaya senegalensis | reverse complement strand
GAGTGCACTTTTTACATGAAAAGCATATACATATCCGATAATGAAGTGAATAAATACAATGAATAGACCAGGCAAAATTCTGTTGTGAGATGTAGGACTGGACCATGCTTAATTAATTGCCAGTATCATTAATGTGAAATGGTTTGTCTTCTTCCTCCACAGAATGGACCTTAGCCGAACTTCATAGAAGCTAACCACGTACCTTTCTCATCAAATACTGAGTAATTTCTTTGCCATTTCGTCTAACTCTGATGAGGGTAAATGTAAACTGGTAAATATTTGCAGAATAAAAATGGGGTTCAAAGTCCATATATAGCAAACGAAACTACAATGGAAAACCATGCAAAGAATCATGACTTGCCCCAGTTATAAAAGTTTTTAACCACTATCATTTGCTAGACTTCATATGTTATTTATTTAAACATACAGCAGATTCCCAATCTATTACATGATACTTTGTGTTGAGAAAACAATACAAGTCTAAATACAAGGCAACGCAGAAGAAATGTGTGACTAGAAAAATGTTACATCTCCGACTCACTCTCCAAGCAATATTCTGATGAGACAGTGTAGTTTTTAAAGATAAGGAAGCAAGAAAATGAAGCTAGTCCACAAAAAGGAAAACGAAAACAGAAACAGAAAAGCATTATTGTTGTCTTGCTGGAAGTGAGATTTGGCATTTCTTTGACAAGGGAAAGGTAGCCAGGCAGGTGATCTTTCCAGTCCAAGATGGACACCGTATACATACTTTATCTGTTTCTGGTATAAGAAGCATATATTATTAAGGGTATGGAATACTGTACATTAAAAAAAAAAAAAAAAAACAGATCCTGTAATTATTCTGCGCTTTAAAATCATGAAGAATACGTAGCTGCTGCTGTTGCTTCTTTGTGAATTCATGATATAAATGAACATGATCAAACTTTTCACAGATAGTGACATTTCAACCAACGAATAATGTCTTATTTACTGCTTGTAACTATCTCTGATGGGTCATATTTTTTGGATTCTTCTGTTTTCAAACAATGCATGCATTAATTTTTCATTACATATAATATATATGTATACACACGTATACTTATATACTGTATTTGTGACTGTGTGGATGATGAAACTCTATTCTCTATCACACATAGAAATCTCAATTATCTTCTCTTTCTAGTGTTTACACCAGAGCACGCACACGCGTACGCACATTTGTTGATTTCTTTCCCATTGATCCTATGGGAATTATATTGATTGCTGCGCTTTAAAATCATGCACCTAATATCAACACTGTGATTGTGTGAACAAGCTTTGCCTAGTTTCGTTTTCGTTTTTTTTTTCAAACATAGGACAAAGCATATTTGCCCAATTGATTTAATTAAATTGCTTGCGTGGAACGATACGGAGAATTTAGAAGATCATTTATCTCTTCCACTAACTTTATGTGATCTTCCTTTATCTTGCAACGAATGAAATTATCTCCTCGGTTTCATTTTTCTTACAGTAAAATTTGGCCTCATTTCTAGTTTTTCTTGAGGCATGGTGTGGACTTGGATTTATTCTTAGGATGTGATTGAATAGTCAACTCTATGGCATCAAACAAGAACACCTGGAGAGAGGGCGGGTTAAAAAGTGTTTTATGCATAAATTAAAATTTCAACTTAATAAATTAAAACACATTAAAATTTACTATACCCTAAATGAATCAAAAGTGAATAAATGTTTAAACTCTTCAATCTATCTTACCACAAACAAATCTCAACAATGTATTTAATAAAGATAATCAACAATGCAATTAAGTAAAGTAGAACACAAAGATTTTGGTAACGGAAAAAAATCTTGCGAAGAACTTTTTATAGGATAAAAATCCTCTAAGTTATCCAGAAATCACTTAAAAATTCACTTAAAAAAAAAATTACAATTGATAATTTTACCCACAAAAACTTTTGCAATTCCAGTAATCAAAACTTTAATTATTTTTTGTTTTTATGAATTCACAAATTATACGTTTAAAGACCAAAACTCCAACCACCAACACCTTAAAGAACTCTAAAGGCTTATAGTTAAGTTTTAAGATAGAAAAAACTTGGTGATTATAGTTTTCAAGAACAATCAATCACATATCGCAATAATAAAAATAAAATTTGTGTTCTAGAAAGTTAATTAGATTAGGAAGGTCATAGTATGTTTAGAGGATGATCTAAACTTAAGAAATAATAAAAAAAAAAACACAAAAATAACTAATAAAAACCCTAAACTCGTAATTTAGAATTTTATATTTTTCACAAGGGTGCTTAAGTGGATGTCTAGCAATGCTCAAGCAATCTATCTAAGTAAGTTCGTTGTTCGAGCGAGAGTCCAGTAAAGGTCAAGCACCAAGCTTCTGAAAAGCAACTGCTCGAGTGCCAATCGAATGCCCATTGAGCAGTTAGTCTAGCACTAAAGACTGCTCAAACGTCAATCGAGCACTTATCGAGCACAAGTTCAGCATTAGAGCCCACTCGAGTGCCTATTAAGTGCCAACTCTCTGACTTTCATTCTTTAAAGCTGATAGAGCAGTCATTAAGCCTTAGTCAAGCACTAGGCCTCTAAAACCCATGTAATGATTTCTCCGCAATACAATTAAACACCTAACATCATACAACTCTAGAAAATACTTAAACACTAAATTTTATTCACGAATAAACCAACCTAAGGATCTTAACATGTTTCCATTACATGTCAATACAATTAGAAATATATATATATATATATATCATCATCATCATCAAAACATAAACATGTCTCAACTTATTCTCAATTATATCCTCATCTAACCTATTCTTCCTTTTTGTCATGAAAAAACAAAGGAAAACTATGAATCTATCTCATCAATCTCTCCAAATGTAATCGCTTGTATAGGAGACACAGTAGTATTGATTTATTCAATCTCACCAAAGGCAATCACTCATACAAAAGACACAACATGAGTAGGTATAATAGAAACAATAGTAACAGAAGCGATAGTAAGAGAAGGTACAAGTGCAAATGATGGAAATGAGGGAGAATAATCCACATGACCAAGAACAAATAGATGGTCTTATGGCTCAAAATGATGAACTTTACACATTATCCTCATTAGTCTCTTTAGCATCGAGAACACCATCATCTCTTTATCGCATCTCAGAAAGAATGGCATGCATCTTGCTTGTCTGACTCTATATGGATCTAGCAGTAGCCTGTAACACCCCCTTCCTTTCATTTCTATTCATGTGGCATATAGTACATTGAAATTATCAAAAAGACAAAAATCAACGCTTTCTCATAGTGAAGCGAAGTTTTCATTTGTTCAAAAGAGTTTATAGAAAATAACCACATAAATAGTACAACTAAAATAGCATTATTATTTTTTTAAAAAAAAAAAATTGTTATGCATTTTAATGAAATTAATACTTCAGAGTATACGGAAAGGAAATTACATAACAATGGCCTAAACCTTAGATATACTATGCCCTGTCTGAAAATCTTTGCCTCAACTGCACTTTCCGAAACCGCCATCGCAATATCGTATTTACCTGAAAATAATAATCCCATAAAGGGGTGAGCACACCACATGGCTCAGTAATATAATACAATACTTAAATAAAGGAAGGGGCATGTTACCTAAATCCTTACTTATTTTAGCCATTTCACGCAATTCCACACACACAAGTAATTGCATGCCCACATATCAATGTACATGTTCCAATAAGCATATGCTCAATAATGTACACAAGATATCATATCATCTCCTCTTGAATTCTAAACACTATATCATCTATGAATTCGGTATAAATATCTCAATCAGTGTAACACTCCTCATGATATACCATATACAGATAATGCAATCTCAATCAATATATTTTCTAAATGAATCACGTTATCACCTGTGTCCGTTTAAATTCTATTTCTATTCTTATCAACAAACACCTACATGATCATATAAAATCATTACATAATTATTCGTATAAATAACGACTAATGCCGCGGCCCCATACAGAGGAACTGCTTAGAAGCCGGTATAACCACACAGTATCAGTCACACACTCGGCCTGAGATAGCCAAAATATCCTAGGCACACAATCAATACCCACATAGGATACAGATATTTCGAACACCTAAATATAGATACAACCGAGGGTATTAGTAGAACGATAACACTGTTTCTGTATGCCATTTCCACTCCTGAAAGGTTGGTGATAGAAATTTTATTGCGTTTACAAATGATCGATTATACTAAAGAACAGTATAGATCATGGTTGTTACTCTAAGTCACTGGCTATTTGGTGGACAGCTGTGGATTCCACCTACCCCTCAGGGTACCACAGTCTTAACGTCACACCTCCATTAGAAACTGGCTTACAAGCCCAGTTGAGGGAGATGGAACATACATATCCGATCCACGTATCACAATTATCTCAATACAGGTTCATTACCAGTCTATGTTATCATACATTCATATTATCTCTTTATTTTCACTGAAGCAAGACAACCTGACAGTTATATTATGATCACAAATACACGTCTTCCATTCTTTATCCCATACTAGGAATTATTTTACCTACATTAAACCTTGACTATACTATTATAAAGACACATATCACTTTAATCCTAGTCGTTCGTTAACGTGTACGGATGATAATAATGTAAACTCATAAACACACTTATAAACGTGTAAACTAATAAATCAAATGACCCGCAATACATCCAATACACCTTTTCAACAATATCCTCAAACTTCTCTTTTTGTTTCATAAACATACCGGTGAGCTAGACAAAATTCTATATACTAGAAGTGACGCGACCTAGATATTGCCTAACCCATTATCTTATTTAACTCCTAACTTTCCATTTTCAAGCTGATGCTAGCTTCCTGTTTCTACAAAGTTAAGTTCTTTCTTAAATAATTGAGACCTATCAAAGTGTATTCAGACTTTAACCATTTTCGTCATTTATAGTCATAACGAAAACCCGATTGTGACTGCAATCAAAGGTAATCCTAGACCCACCTCTTCATATGAAAACCAGAATACAAAGGGAGGTCATGAATAGCTATATGAATAGTATTTCTTATAGGAATTCGGCAAGAGTTTGCCTATACCTATAAGCTGCCCTACCTGCACAATAAAACCATGACAGTCTCCATACCAAATAAAACACAACATGTTACTGCCTCATTGCAATTCACACTAACACAAGCAACTCTTAGCAGATAGAAGTATTCTACCATACAGTTTGAATCTAATAGGCACATGGATTCATTTCCTTATAGATTTGTCATAATTAAGTAAATTATGAATCGTGGTCATGATATCCATCGTACACTTCAATATATGCATACAATGGTCATTTGCCCACACCGGGTTCCTTAAACTAACAGTATAATTAGTTTCGTTATGGGTTGCACGTACTTAAGGACGCTATAGAAAACAGCCGCCACCAACCATGGGTTCAACATACCCCGCAGGCACCATAGTTTTTATTATCAATTCTCAATTGCTGTAAGTTCAACATACCTTAAAGGCACCACAGTCTTATTATCAGTCCGGAGCTGCTGTGGGTTCAACATACCTCGAAGGGCGCTACAGTCTTATTATTGATCCGGAGCTGCTGTAGGTTCAACATACCTCGAAGGGCACCACAGTCTTATTATCAATCCGGAGTTGCTGTGGGTTCAACATACCTCGAAGGGCACCACAGTCTTACTATAATATTATTGCTCTATCCTGAGCGGCTTTACTAGGGTAACGGAAAAACTACCGATCCATAATTATCCCAATTATACCAGTTATCCACACAGATTTATTCATAGTCGACTCAGTCATAACAACATGACCATTTTGCCTGTATTAATCAAGCAGCATTTTAGAAATTTTATGATAGGTAATATAATTACCTATGCAACACATTTATTAGTCCTTATATTCTAAAAGGACTTCATACGTGTGGATTTGTCGTAAGGCTAGTAGTACTTAGTTATAAAAACATATTTCACTCTGGCATATAAATAAACCATAAGACAATCAAGATAAAACACAGAAATATATTACAATTCAGACACATGGTTACCCTATACCACTATTAATACAATTCGCAGAACATATTTTATTCGGTTATCATATATTGCGTCATTACACGCAATCCCAACACGTCATCACAAGTAAAAATATACTCATTACCTTACCACGGCATAGTAATTATAATATACTAATGTATGCACACATGTTAATTCGAATAGCATTGCAAAACATCGAATGCAACATCTACTCAATCATTCCATCATAAGGGTATAATTACGTATGTATATATAAGCGTTCCTACCATATAAATATATGTAAATACAAACATGGGACATACAATACTGTATAGGTATTTTAGAATACCTAATCTAGCACTGCAGGTTGACGGTAATGGTATTACGCTTATAACTATATATATATATATATATATCTAACACACGAATATTAACACTTCTAATTGCACAATCATGCCCATTCCTCGTCAATGGGACTTTTCTAAAATTTAACTCATTATTATAATAAATATTCATGCAATTATAAACATTATAAATATTAAAACCAATTTTTTCACAATTTAAATATTATATTATCTTACCTTCAGGCACCCAATGCCTATACGAATGATGAAAAACTGTTCCAGAGAGGGTATACACGTTCGAAATACTCCTCCGTACGCTACGGAATTTCTCCCGAAAAACGTGCAAGTTACTGTTCACCGATACTATTTACAGTCACTATTTAACCCACAAAATTTCGGTTTCCGTTTTGTGAACGGAACATACCATCGCGACCCTTGCGATGTGAGGATGCTGTTCATGATGTCCATATGCCACAAAACACAAATTAAAGCCTTCAAAATCACCAATCATCCTAAAATTTTAGATGTTAAGGAACCTACGTTGAACCCTTAAATCATCATCGAAACTCATTCCAAATTGAGATCTAAATATACCGTGTTGGAGTACGAGTGTCGGAGAGCACACTGGTCAGTTCAGATTCCACCGGAGCTGCACCAGTCGCCGGAAATCTTGCCGAAAACACCCCTTCCCAATCAGCCTTCCCACGCCGGAATCCGGTGACCAAATGCCGGAATGGGGCACACCACCGTGAAGAGGGCGGCGAGACGGTGCCAGACGCGCCGGAGGTGTCGGTCAACTCGCCGTGGACCGCCGTGAATCGCCGGTCAAAGTTCACGTCGGCGGAGCTTCGGGCGGCACGTGAGGGCGCGTGGCAGTGGCGATCGAGGCGGGGTTGGCGGCGTTGCACTCGCGACAGTCTGGCGGTCCTCCACTCGTCGGTGGTGAGGTGATCCGAGGTCCGGTGACGAAAGTCACTGTTCACAGGAGAGAGAACCGTGGGGAGGAGAGAGAGAAGAGAGAGAAAATAGAGGAAAAAAGTGAAATTTCTTTTCCGAGTTTTCCGACCCCTTCCCACTTATATAGTTGGGCACGCGCGACGAAAATTACAGCTTTTCGCTTCCGTCATCAAATTTCTGATACCGGTAATGAAATACTGTATTTTTTGTTTATACAGTACGCTGTCTCGAATACCGGTCAACTCTCTCTCTTATCGAAACTCTCAAAAATACTATATTATAACTCCATGACAAGGTTTTAAGAGTATAAAAATTTTAAGATGTTACATAGCCTCTAAAGATAACTGGCGAGTTAAGATCTACTATTGAACAATAGCAACACAATGACACTCAATCATCAATGTTGATAATTATGCACTAAGGGTCGATAATGATGCACTAAAAGGATGAAAATTAGTAGATAGAAATGTGAATATAGAAATGAAGTGCTTTATATATGCAAATGAAAAAAAAAGTATACGATGAAGCAGAAGGAACAAAAGACAAAGGAAGAATAGAGGAAGAACTCAGAGCAACGAGAGATAAACTAGCAGAAGTGGAAGTAGAGAGAGGAATAGGTTGATGTGCTCAACTCAAAGACAAAATACAAACTAAAATAAGACGAGACAAAGTTATTAGGTTAGAAGTAAAAAATGAGGATGGAAACCAAATACCCTAAAGGATCCAAGTAATGATGCAAGCAACTGGTACACCTAAAGACCTATTAGACCTATAAAAGGTCTAAATAATGATATGCTAGATGTGGAATGAAAGATCATAAAAAGACCTTTAAGAAGGGCATATAAGAAATCTATGCAAGCTAAAGGAAGACTCGAATGGTATCTAATAGAATACAAATTAGTACACGTGATCTTATTAAGGATTGTTGTGTCCAATGGAAACTCAAATGTAATAAGCAACTGACCATTATAATGAAATGGTCAACTAAATAAACTCGTAGCCATATCAATAAAGGCTAGCTGATCAACTCTCAAAAAATGATACTAAAGGTGTGATACCCTAAGAATGCTAAGCTAAAAAATTACGATATCAAGAGTAATACAGTACAAGGTATTATAAAGATAAATAAAAATTGCAATTGTCCCCAACTCTACATCATAGACGTTTGAGTAAAATTCGAGTATGACTAATTTAGAGGGTTATAAAAATCATCCCAGTGTTGGGCCCCATTGACAGGGCTCCAGCAAATATAAAGCTTTAGATAGCTCTAATAAACATAGGAGATTTACCTATCGCTCGAGGAGAATGGTGATAAAAGAGAAAAGTGTACAGTGGAGATTCGTAGCACTTGTGTCTAAGAACTTATTATTAACATATACCTTAAATTTAATAGTATTTTGGATATTTGAAATATTTATATCATAATATTTTTTATTTATATATATGTCATTTTATTATTTCATTATTATATATTTATGTATTTAATAAATATAATAATACCCTTAAAATAATAAGTTTAACTAGTTAGACACTATTTTTAAATATCCCTAATCAAGTATTATTGTGAATAAAGTAATAATAATACATAGAAACTAGTATATGCAGTAACTGATAAAACATATGTGTGTTATGATATGAGATATCAAGTCAACACATAGATACAAGTTAGTAAACTAATGTATTTGATCGACCCATCACGAGAACTCTATGTAGATTATTATATGAATGTTATAAGTGATTTTTATAGTGACAATAATGTATGTGATCATTAGACTAATACAGAGAATGACATATTTTGATATTTTCAAACATTATCTTAATAAAGTAGACTATAAAAAAAATAGTTAGATATGTCATAACTCATGTAGAGAAATGTGTGTGATTAAGATAGAATTTATTTTTCTTATATAATGAGAGTGATATCATGGAGCCCTTTGATTTATTGAGATTTTAGAAATGCATGGTTATACTCAAATAAATCAATATGTGATATTAACTTCATTTGATAGAATAAATTTACTTAAAATATCTAAAAAAATATATAAAATTGAACTATATGAGGATGACACATTCCATGTCTCCTGTCTAATTAAGATATTTAGGATAAATGGATTGAATTACATAATAATATTAGTCACAGATAAGGTTATTTTAAACTATTGGCATTCTTGTCACTTGAGTAATCATAATGTGTTGTTATATACCGTTTATTACTTGTAACACTAAAATTAAATTTTAGTGTTACTACCAACATTATAAGAACCTATTGGATTACACAATAAAATTGAGAATAATATATATATATATATATATGAAGAATACTAAATGTGTTTAGAATTTGTTATGCTATTTAAGTATTAATTTTGACTAAACCTATTATGTAAAGATAGGATTAAATTTTATTAATGCCTACTTTGTTAAATAAATTAGGTTTTATAAGAAAATTTAATCAAATAATTTAAGTCAAAATTAAAAACCTAAAATAGTAATATAAATATGAAATATTTGTGTTTTAGAGATATGCCTAGTGTTTATTTTTACATCATTATATTTGAAAAAAGATTAACACACAAAATATCACACACTCAAATCATAGGAATTAGCATTCTGATTTAGATTCTCGATCGCATGGATACCATAAAAATACAAAGACAATTGATCTATATTCATGATTTGACAAAATCGTCTAATTAAAAGTATATACATATATATTACGTTGAATTATATACACATGATAATATTAGAATTTATTACATGAATTTTAGAAAACAAACTTTTTATTTTTGTATATTTTTCACTACGTATGTGTACTGATTTGTTTAAAATTATCTACATCGAAGGTCTGATACGAACATTTACACAAAAGAATTGATTTCTTAGTCATTTGCAAGAAAAATCAAAACACATAAGATATTATATAGTAATTGAGAATTGAAATGGTCTAAAGCTAATATGCCATCTAGTTATGTCCCTAGGCCAATTATTACATACTCATGTCAAAACAAAATAAAAATAAGTACATGTGCAAAAAAAAAAAAAATAATGCAAGACAAAATGAATACTAAAAAAAATGAAAATGAAAAAAAAAAGAAAGCAAAAACAGGTCTTAATAATAAAAATATGCAAATATAACCTATATAAAAAGAAATGACAAAACTATCAATTATGAAAATATTTGCAAAAATATCATGCACAAAAATTTATTACAAAAATATCCTTTTGAATAAAATTTTGCATAAATAACTTAAGATAAAAATGCTTTAGAAAATTATCTCTATAAATTAACCATAGAACATTAACTCTAGGCCACTCAAGCGAACTACCAAGAGCTCATCAAGCGTTAGGGTTACTAGAAAAGCCCCAAATTACACAATGATAAAAACATAGCATAAACACGAAAGAAAAGTACATAGCCAACGATAACTAGTCTTAAACATGATTCAAGCACAAACAAGCTCAAACATGTAATTCTATGACTTAATGCAAGAAAATGAAATTGTTAGATCTAAAAACTTAAATACCAAAAATAAATGAAAATAACACCGATTAAAAGAAATAAAAATGAAAAAAATTACCTTTAATCGACATGTAATGAACATAAATGCAAGAATTTTACCAAGGTACAAGTAGTTTTGAAAAAGAAAACACATTTAGTGAGGGAGAAAATGAAAGGAGATGAGGCGGCATAAGAAGAAAGTGAAAACAAATTAGGGTTTTCAAAAACCTGTGATGCTGCTCAAGCTATGACTTAAGCACGGCTCAAGCTTGACTTGATACATTATGAAGTACTTGTGTATTTAATTAACTCTCTTCAATCTTTACTACTAAAAACCTTTCTTTTATTTCATCTTACATCTTTTTCATTCATCATTTCTTTATTTTTTGTTATTTGTAAACACTTTGGAAGATAGAGTTCATTGGAACTCACTTTTTTCGATGAGTAATTATACACTTAAGGAGGAAGTATACTAGTCAATGATCAATTACTAGTCAATCTCAATGAATTGTCTCATAATTGTTCTTTAAATATCATACAAGCGACCAAACCTCATAATTATTTATCAATCAAGCTACAATCACTTTGCTTCACAATAGCACTCATCACATGCACAAACAAGAGACATGAAAATTAACCTCAACATGTTTTATTGAAAACACAAATAGAATAATTCTACCTTTGGTGAGAACTTACAACAACAAATCAATATGAAAATCTCAATGATAAATATGATAAACCAAGATGCAAAATGGATGCAAACACATACATACATGACATGCCACACCAATGTAAACATTAAGAGAGAACACACACAATAATACCATAACTACATGACTCAAATTTAAGAGAATTTAATGGTTTAGTAAATAAGTCTGTTAGTTGACTTTCAGTTGGCACATATTCTAGAGTAATTATTTTAATCTCAGCAAGTTCTTTAATATAATGGTGCCAATGTCTATGTACTTGGTTCTCAAATATTGAACATGATTCTTGAAAATATTGATTGCATTTGTGTTAACACAATAACTAACTATGGTGTCTTGAAAGATACTATAGTTACTCAATATTTGCTTCATCCAAAACAATTGAATGCAACATCTATCAGTAGTAATATATATTCTACTTTGTCATAAACAACGAGATAGAATTCTATTTCTTATTCATCTATGAAACTAAGTTAGAACCAATATAGAAACACCTACTAGATATGTTTTTTCTATCATTAGCACTACCAACCTATAAATCCTTCAAAATTGTAGAGAAATCTTTACTATACAACACTTCAAATCAACAGTTCCATTCACATAACGTATAATACGTTTGACAGCACTCTAATAAGACTCTTTTAGATATGTTTAAAATCTATCATACACACCTATATTAAATGCAATATCTGATCTGCTAATAATTAAATATAAAATACTATTTATCATATGCCTATAAAATATTTGATCAATTTTATTATTAGAGAAATTACTATTTATCTTCATGTGTGCTTATAAGGGTTCTTGTGTACTTCTTACTATTTAACCTAAAACATTTTACAAGGTATTTGTCATATTTAGATTGGGATATAAATATTCCATTTCTGAATTATTTAATCTGAAAATCCAGGAAAAACGTTAGCTCTTTTACCATACTTATCTCAAACTCACGTTTCTATCATCTTAGCAAAATCAAGAGTCATAGACTTAATAGATAAACTAAACACAATATTATCAATATAAATTTAAACTATGATTATATGTTTACCTATCCACCTAATAAATAAGATTCAATCCGTCCCTCTACATATGAATTCATTATTCACAAGAAATGTGATCAATCTTTCTTACCATACCCTAGCTGCTTACATAAAA
The DNA here is from genome assembly GCA_032402905.1 of Khaya senegalensis. NCBI lineage: Eukaryota > Viridiplantae > Streptophyta > Magnoliopsida > Sapindales > Meliaceae > Khaya > Khaya senegalensis. The sequence continues at coordinate 8,749,492 of CP135556.1, read as the reverse complement.
CCATACAAAACTTTTTTAATCCTATAAACATAATAAGGATATTTTGGATCAACAAAATCCTTGAGATGTTTTACATAAACTGCTTCTTAAAGGACTCCATTAAGAAAGGCATTTTTAACATTTATTTAATACAATTTAAAGTTCATTTAACATATTATAACCAATAGAAATCTAATGGATTTAAGTCTAGTGACAGATTTAAATGTATAATCAAAATCTACCCCTTCTACTTGGTTGTATCTTTATGCAACTAGTTTAACCTTATTTCTCACTATCACACCATTTTATTAGTTTTGTTTTCAAAAATCTACTTGGTACTTATGACATTAATATGGCAAAGTCTAAGCATTAAGTACCACATATCATTACTAACAAATTGATTTAATCATTCATGCATAGTATTTATCTAACACTCATCTTTTAGAACCTCATCAACTCTTTTAGGCTCTATTGAAGACATATAATAAGCCAAAGACAAATTATTTAACACCTTATTATATCTTTTAGAACCTCATCAACTCTTTTAGGCTCTATTTGAGACATATAATAAGCCAAAGATAAATTATTTAACACCTTATTATAAAGTTTAATCCCCTTATTTAAATTGCCGATCATTTGCTCTATAGGGTGATGTGGTTTGACTTTCACAAAAAGTTACTTTAAGGAATCTCTATCAATTTGTTTAGGTGTCTCAGAACTATCATTATGGCCATCTTCAGATACTACATCTATAGTCTCAATTATATCAACAGTTATATATTCACTAGGGTTATCATCAATCATCACATTAATAGTCTTTATAATACACCTAGTCTTATTGTTGTAAACTCGATATGCCCTACTATTTGATGAGTGTCCTAAAAAAAAATTTTCATCACTCTTATCATTAAATTTTTATAAGAATTCTTTATCTTTCAAAATGTAACATTTACTGCCAAATACACTAAAGTATTTAACAATAAATTTTTTATCTTTCCAAAACTCGTGAGGTATCATATCGATCTTAGGTCTAAAGTATATATTATTAATAATATGGTATATAGTATTAACAATTTTTTTCAAAAAATAAGCAACTAAATTCTTACTATAAAGCATGACTCTAGATATTTCCTGAATGACTTGGATTTTTCTCTCAACAATCTCATTTTGTTGGGAAGTTATAAGTACAAAAAATTCATGAGTTCTACATCTCTCATTGCAAAACTTCTTAAAAATAATATTATCAAATTATTTACCATGGTCACTCCTAATCCTAATTATTCTACACTATTTCTCATTTTGAAACTTATTGAACAAGTTTTTGACTTGTTCAAAAGAATCAGACTTTTCTTTCAAAAGTTTTATCCATGCAAACCTAAAAAAGTTATCAATAATAACCATAATATACTTTCTATTACTTAAACTCTCAATTTTCGTGTAACATCTTGAAATTTTTATATTCATAAAACCCTGTCATTGAGTTATAATACAGTATTTTTGAGAGTTTTGATAAGAGAGAGAGTTGACCGGTATTCGGGACAGCGTACTGTATGAGCAAAAAATACAGTATTTCATTACCGGTATCAAAAATTTGACGATGAAAGCAAAAAACTGTAATTTTCGTCGTGCGTGCACGACTATATAAGCGGGACGGGGTCGAAAAACCTAAAAAACGAATTTTACTTTTTTTCCTCCCTTTTCTCTCTCTTCTCTCTCTCCTCCCCACGGTTCTCTCTCCTATGAACAGTGACTTTCGTCACCAGACCTCCGATCACCTCACCGCCGACGAGTGGAGGACCACCGGGCCGTCGCGAGTGCAGCGCCGTCAACCCCGCCCCGATCGCCATCGCCACGCGCCCTCACGCGCCGCTGGAAGCTTCGTCGACGTGAACTTTGACTGACGATTCACGGCGGTCCACGGCAAGTTGACCGACACCTCCAGCGCGTCTGGCACCGTCTCGCCTCCCTCTTCACGGTGGTGTGCCCCGTTCCGGCATTTGGTCACCAGATTCCGGCGAGGGAAGGCTAATCTGGAAGGGGTCTTTCCGGCAATATTTTCGGCGATTGGCGTAGCTCCGGTGGAATCTAAACCGATCAGTGTGCTCTCAGACACTCGTACTTCGACGCGGTATATTTAGATCTCAATTTGGAATGAGTTTCGATGATGATTTGAAGGTCCAAAGTAAGTACTTTAAAATCTGAAATTTTAGGATGATTAGTGATTGAAGGCTTTAATTTGTGTTTTGTGGCATATGGACACTATGGACAGCATCCCAACATCGCAAGGATCGCAATGGTATGTTCCGTTCATGAAAAGAAAACCGAAATTTTGTGGGTTAAATAGTGCCTGTGAATAGTGCTCATAAACAGTAACTTGCACGTTTTTCGAGAAAAATTCCTTAGCGTACGAAGGAGTATTTCGAACGCGTATACCCTCTCCGGGACAGTTTTTCATCATTCGTATAGGCACTGAGTGCCTGAAGGTAAGATAATATAATATTTAAATTGTGGAAAAATAGGTTTTAATATTTATAATATTTATAATTGCATGAATGTATATTATAATAATGGGTTAAATTGTAGAAAAGTCCCATTGACGGGAATGGGCATGATTGTGCAATTACAAGTGTTAATATCCGTGTGTTAGATATATACATATATGTATATAGTTATAAGCATAATACCATTACCGTCGACCTGCAGTGCTAGATTAGGTATTCTAAAATACCTATACAACATTGTATGTCCCATGTTTGTATTTGCATATATTTATATAGTAGGAATGCTTATATATATATACATACGTAATTATGCCCTTATGATTAAATGATTGAGTAGATGCTGCACTTGATGTTTTGTAATGTTATCTGAATGAACATGTGTGTATACGTTAGTATGTTATAATTATTGTGCCGTAGTAAGGTAATGAGTATATTTTGACTTGTGATGATATGTTGGGATTGCATGTAATGACGCAATATATAATAACTGATTAAAATATGTATCTATGAATTTGTATTAATAGTGATATAGTGTATTTATGTGTTTGGATAGTAATATATTTATGTGTTTTATCTTGATTGTTGTATGGTGTATTTATATGCCAGAGTAGAATATGTTTTCATGACTTAGTACTGCTAGCCTTACGATAAATCCATGCGTGTAAAGTCATTTTTAGAAGATAAGTACTAATAAATGTATTTCATAAGTAATTATATTACCTATCATGAAATTATTAACGTGCTGCTTGAGTAATGTAGGCAAAATGGTTATGTTGCCACGACTGAATCGACAATGAATAAATCTGTGTGGATAACTAGAATAATTGGGATAATTGTGGTTCGGTAGTTTTTTTGTTACCCTAGTAAAGTCGCTCAGGATGGAGCAGTATCATTATAATAAAACTGTGGTGCCCTTTGGGGTATGTTGAACCCACAACAGCTCCGGATTGATAATAAGACTGTGGTGCCCTTTGGGGTATGTTGAACCCACAACAGCTTCGGATTGATAATAAGACTGTGGTGCCCTTCGAGGTATGTTGAACCCACAGCAATCGAGAAATGATAATAAAAATCATGGTGCCCGAGGGGTATGTTGAACCCATGGTAGGAAGCAGCTGTTCTCCATGGCGCCCTTAAGTACGTGCAACCCATGACAGAACTAAATATACTATTGGTTTAAGGAACCTGGTGTGGGCGAATGACCATTGTATACATATATTGAAGTGTACGGTGGATATCATGACCACCATCCATAATTTACTGAATTATGACCGATCTATAAGGAAATGAATTCGTGTGCATATTAGATTCAAACTGTATGGTAGAATACTTCTATCTGCTAAGAGTTGCTTGTGTTAGTATGAATTGCAATAAGACAGTAACATGTTGTGTTTTATTTGGTATGGGGACTGTCCTGGTTTTCTTGTGCAGGTAGGGCAGCTTATATGTATAGGCAAACTCTTCTCGAATTCCTATAAGAAATACTATTCATACAGCCATTCATGACCTCTCTTTGTATTCTGGTTTTCATATGTAGCGGGGGGTCTAGGATTACCTTTAGTTGCAGTCACAAACAAATTATTGTTATGATTGTGAATTGCGAAAACGATGGAAGTCTAATCACACCTTGGCAAGTGTCAATTCTTTAAGAGAGAACTTAAACTTGCAGAAACAGAGAGCTAGCATCAGCTTGAAAAAAGAGAATTAGTATTTAAATAAGATAATGGGTGAGGCAATAAATAGGCTACCTCACTTCTAGTATATAGAATCCTGTTTAACTCACCGATATGTTGGTGAAATGAAAAGAATATGTGTGAATTCATAATAAGATTAAAGATCATGTGAGAAACTTGATAATATTGTGGAAAAGGCGCATTGGATATATTACAGGTTATTCGCCATATTAGTTTACACGTTTATTCGTATGGTTAAGAATACGGTAAGAATATGATGGTGCAGGAACTATGTTATGAGTTTACATTGTTATTGTCGGTATACTTTAGTGAACAATTAGGATTAGATTGATATGTGTCCTTAGAATAGTATAGTCAATGTTTAATGCAGGTGAAAGAATTCCTAGTATGGGATAAAAAATGAAAGACGTGTATTCGTGATTGTGATACAACTGTTCGGTTGATTTGATTCAGTGAAAATAAGGAGATAATATGAATGTATGATAACATAAACTAGTAAGGAACCAGTATTGAGATAATTGTGATCTGTGGATTGGATATGTATGTTCCATCTCCCTCAGCTGGGCTTATAAGCCAGTTTCTAATGGAGGTGTGACGTTAAGACTGTGGTATCCTGAGGGGTAGGTGGAACCCACAGCTGTCCTCCAAATGGCCCAGTGGCCTAGAGTAACAACCATGATCCATGATGTTTGTAAGTATAATCGATCACTTATAAATGCAATAAAATTTCTATGACTAACCTTCCGAGAGTGGAAATGGCATACAGAAACAGTGTTATCGTTTTTACTAACACCCTCGGTTGTATCTATATTTAGGTGTTTAAAATATTTGTATCCTATGTGGGTATTGATTGTGTGCTTAGGATATTCTGGTTATCTCGGGCCGAGTGTGTGATTGATATTGTGTGGTTATATCGGCTTCTAAGCAGTTCCTCTGTATGGGGCCGCGACATTAGTTCTTATCTATACGAATAACTATGTAATGATTTTATATGGTCATGTAGGTGTTCGTTGATAAGAATAGAAATAGAATTTAAACGGACACAGGTGATAAAGTGATTCATTTAGAAAATATATATTGTTGAGATTGCATTATCTGTGTATGGTATATCATGAGGAGTGTTACTTTGATTGAGATATTTATACAGAATTCATAGATGATATAGTGTTTAGAGCTTTATAGGAGATGATATGATATCTTGTATACATTATTGAGCATATGCTTGTCGGAACATGCACATGGATATGTGGATATGCATTTACTTGTGTGTGTGGAATTGTGTGAAATGGCCAAAATAAGTAGGGATTCAGGTAACATGCTCCTTCCTTTATTTAAGTATTGTATTATCTTACTGAGCCATGTGGTGTGCTCACCCCTCTGTGAGATTATTATTTTCAGGTGAATACGATATAGCGGTAGCGGTTCCGGAAAGTGCAGTTGAGACAAAGATTTTCGAACAGGGCATAGTATATCTAAGGTTTAGGTCATTGTTATGTAATTTCCTTTCTGTGTACTCTGAAGTATTAATTTCATTAAAATGCATAACAATTCTTTAGAAAAAAAATAATACTATTTTAGTTATTACTATTTATGTGGTTACTTTCTATAAACTCTTTTGAACAAATGAAAACTTCGCTTCACTATGAGAAAGCGTTGATTTTTGTCTTTTCAATAATTTCAATATACTATATGCCACATGAATAGAAATGAAAGGAAGGGGGTGTTACATTTCGTTAGTCTCATTAAGTCCATATACAATAACTCGAGAGATCCACTAATTAAAATTCTATATGTCTTCTTATAACTAGTTCTGATTTACTTTCTAACCTAATATGGACCATAAACAACTTCTTGTTTAGGTAGACTAAGTAGATCTTTAACTAAATTATTACTAAGCAATTTAAAAAAGTCTTTAAAATTCACATGAGCTTTAAAATTCACATGATCTAATCTCTCATGCCACAATTTAGTCAAATTCACCTTTACTCTATTACAACTAAAGGTTGTATTTGGGATAATTTTATAATAGTTATTAAACATTCTTCTATCTTTCATTACCCACTCCCCTTTAAAATTATAAATAGTACACATGTCTTTAGCAAACTTAACCTCTAAATTTGTATCATAAAACTAGCTAATACTCAACAAATTTATCCTAAGACTTTCAACATACAACACATTCTCTAGGACAAACATTCCTTCAATTTATACACTATCTTTACTTTTAATTAAAGTCTTATCTCCATCATTAAATGTTACAATACCTGTAATGCATTCTTTTAATGTAGTGAATAAAACTCTATCACCATACATATGTTTAGAATATCCACTATCCAAATACCAAATCAAATTATTTTTAGCATAAAGAGCTACATGAACATTAAAACTCTTGCTCTTATTATTGCTAAGAGATTGGCACTATATAGTGATACTATCAATTAGAGATCTAAGTTTCTTATTAATCCTTTTAGTTTGATTTGATAATTATACAACCTGTTGAGCAAAATTATTTTGAGTAATCCTAAAAGTCAAGTTCCTCAAGGTTCTAGAATTTTTTCTTATCTTTCAAAGTGCAAAGTAGTTTGGTCCAATGTGTCTTCATTTTTCACACTTATGACATTTAAGTGCAAATCTAAAGGAGGTACATATCCTATGAGTTTCACCACTTTGTTTATTGACAAAAGTTTGTGACATAATTTTTATAAAAGTCATTCCTTTTGACTCATGACTAGCAGAAGTTTTCTTTGCTTCAGTATGTATGTGTAGGCTCTAAACAAACAATACTTGAAGACATAAACAGTCTTAAATTCATTCGAAATAGAAACTTTATTTGGATTAGTAAAAGTATAACTCAAACCTACTATTAGATGTTTGACATGCATTTAACATCTCATTTAACTTCCCAATCCTAGATGAAAATTTTAAGAGCTGTGATTTTGTATCAATCAACTCAATTTCAAATACTTTAACTTGATTTTTTAGTTCTAACTTTTGCCCTCTCATACCCTTAACACATTCCTCTTATTCTTTAAATATAGTTAAAAGTCTCTCTTTTTCTAATTCAACACCATTAAACTTTCTTAAGATAGAGTTGTTTACCTTCTTAAGTTTCACTCTCTTCTTGTAAAATTTATCAAAGGTATCACTAAGGTCTTCCTTATTTTTAGACTCAAGATCTAATAAGTTTAAAGACTTAAGATTAATGGATAAAATAAAGACAATGACATTTTTAGACTCATCTCTAAAAGACTTATCATTATTCTTTTTCTTTTTACTAGACTCATCATCACTCAAGGAAGCATTCATAGCTTTTTTATTTATTAGAAAATTTGAATACTCAATTCTAATGTGATCAAAACCTTTAGACTCATGACATTGTAAAGGTTAAGATGTTTTCTTATCATTTTTAGGACCTTTTCTTTGGAAATTTCTGAATATTACTAGGTAAATTTCTTTTAATATGGAAGAACTTAAATTTTTTAATAAATAAGACCATCTATTCATCATCACTTGACTTCTCATCTGACTTTACCACAACTTTTAACTTACAAGTCTTAAGAGTTATGAATTTAGATATTTTAGAGGAGGAAAGCTAAACTCATATGTCTAAAGTAATTCAACTAATTCCTTTATCCTAATTGAGTCTAAATCTTTGCTTTTTTCTATAGCATTAACCTTAGATCTAAATCTCTCATATAGGCTTCCAAGAATTTTCCTAGCAACTCTACTCTTAAGAATCCTCTCATCTAAATTGATATTAAAATTCACTACTTCATTCAATTTGGCATAGAACTCATCGAAGGTTTTATCATCCTTCATCATAATCTTCTCAAATCTAAAAGTCAATGTTTATAATTTTGAGTTCTTAATAATCTTAGTTTCCTTATGGATGGTCTCGAGAATATCCCAAGCATCTTTGGCAATCTTATACATAAATATTCTTTTGAATTTTTTAGGTAAAACAGCAATGAAGATCGCATTCATAACTTTATTATTCCAGTTTGATTCAATTAGTTCATCTTTAGTCCACTAACTAAACTTCTTATAATTACTCATACCATCAACTACAATTATAAGGGGACTTCAATTTTTCACACAATATCCAAACACATTCATCAACTAACTTGAGAAAGGCTTTTATCCTAACTTTCTAGCAAGGATAGCTATCGTGCCCCCAAAAATTAGGGTTCGTGAATTAACATTTAATGAAAAAAATTTAACTAAAAAATCATGGTTCGAGACGTTTTAGCAAATTTTTTCTTATAATATGAGCACTACAAATATAAATCTGTAAATTTTAAATATCTATAACATTCCTAATATTCTTCATGAAATTTTAAATTATTACGACAATAAACTTATCATATTAAAACTTAATACATTATTTTAATTAAATATGTAAAATCTCTAATTTGCTTATAACTTTTCAACACATACAATATATACAAAAAATATCCTTTCAAAATATATCTAACAAAAGAACTAAGTTTCTTCCAAGTTCACCTATTTCTTATTACTCCAAAAAATCTGAAAAGTAAAAAATAAGCGAAAACTATGTCGATATTCACATATAACTGAGATTTTTTAAAATAATTATACTTCTAATTATTCATATTATAAATAAATATAAATAAGTACAAATAATGATAATAAAATAACAATACAATTTAGTTATTATTATGTGTAACGCATAATTTTAAAGTACTATTCTCAAATACTGCTATTTGAGAAATGTGTAACCTGTGTACTTTAGAAGCTTTATATTCAAGGATTGTCGCTCATAATTTTAAATTTACGGACTTTGATCATGGAACTAAAATCAAGTCCGTAGTCACCGATACTAAATAAAAAGTCATACATCATTCTATAATCTAATCACACACAATAATAACAAAATAATTTATTCACATTATTTCATAATAGTTCAAACATCGTAACCATAATTTAATAATAATAACATTACTAAATTCTTGAAAAAATTATATAAAATAGAACAGAATAATAATCATGTTATTGTAAGATAAATTTTTATATTATACTTTCAAAATAAAATATCAATATTCATTTAAATTTGAATGATTTACATGCTATAAATTAATTCATTTTAATTTTCCTTAACGATTTAATATAAAATCTTACTTTTTAGCTTTTAAAACTCTAAAATACTTAATTATATATGAATTACCTACCTGAATCGATCTGAGGGTATTTTTTCTAAATTTTTACTAATACCTCCTCCTTCCTACTATTACATACCTCCTCTTTCCTACTATTACTGCCAAATATCATTTTATAAAATTTAATGCAAATTACTAAAATAAACTAATAACTTATACTACTTATATTAAAATACAAATAAGTCCCTAACTTAAAGTTAAATTAAAATTTAGTTTAAAAAATTTGTAAATTTTAGATTTTTAAAATAAAAATAATTAAGGATAATAAATTATAAAAAATTTCCTAAAATAAAAATAATTACAGAAATACCTTAAAAATATTTATACTTAAAGTTTAAAATCTTTAGAATTTATAATCTTACCTGAAATTATAATAATTTCTATTATAACCCAAAATCTCTAATTATTTGCATATAAAATTTCTAATTTATAAACTAAGATAATTTTTATAATTTTTGTATTTTCACTTTCAATCAAAATTTCATAAATTTTTATTTAATTTTTAATAATTTTAAAAAAAATTGATCAAATTATCAAATTTAACTCAAAATTTATTGATGTAGAGTTTAAAAATTTAAAACAGTTATAATCTTAATTATTAAACTATTAAAATAAAATCTATTTATTTCTTCTAATTTTTAATAATTTCTATACTAAATATAATATTTTTTTTCTCAAAATAAAGAAAAAAGAATATGTTACCTTAAATTTCTTATCTTCCTCCCTATTTTCCTTATCCTTCTTTTTTCTTTTTCTCATCCTTTCTTTCTTTTTCTCTTTTTCTCTCATTCCTCTTTCTTTTCCTTTTTCTTTCTTTTTCCCATGACTTCTACAACGTTTCACCAAATTCTCACTTTAACTTCACACTTATCCATACCTAAAGTAATGGGCCAAAATCAAAAATTTAGGTTAAAGAAATTAAAAAGTTTTGGGCCCAAAATTTTGTTGTTTAATGGGCTAATGAGTTTGGGTATTACAATTATTTCCATCAAAATAGGGTGGAATAGATAGATATTGAGACTTATACTTTATCTAAGCTAACTATACGGGTCAATGACTGATATTAGGCTTTAATACCAATTAAAATTATCTAAATTTAGACCTTAAAACAACTAGAGAAGAGTGAAAAGTGTTTTGTATATAAATTAAAAATTCAACTTAGCAAATTACAAAACTTTAAAATTTACATCCTGGATAAACCAAAAGTGAATAAATCTTTAAACTATTCAACCTATCCTATCACAAATAAATCTTAATAATGTATTTAATAAAGATAATAAACAATGCAATTAAGTAAAGTAGAACACAAGAATTTTGGTAACGAAGGAAAATCTTGTAAAGAACTCTTCACAAGATAAAAACTCTCAAGTCTATCTAGAAGCTACATAAAAATTTACTACAAAAAAAAAAAACTAACAATCAGTGATTTTACTTATAATAACTCTTGTAATCTCAGTAATCAAAATTTCAATTGTTTTCTACTGCTATAAATTCATAAACTATATATTCAAAAATTAGAATTTCAACCACCAACACCTTATAGAACTCTGAAGGCTTATAGTTAAGTTTGTAAATAAAGAAAACTTAGTGATTATAGCTTTCAAAAATAATCAATTGCAAATCACAATAATAAAGACAAGATTTGTGATTCTAAGAAGTTATTAAATTAGGAATGCTATAGTATGCTCAAATGATTATCTAAACTCAAGAAATAAGGAAAAACATAAAAATAACCATCAAAAATCCTAAATTCACAATTTAGAATTTTATGTTTTTTACAGGGGTGCTCGAGTGGCTATCCAACAGTGGTTGAACGGTCTTCCCAAGTACTCAAGTAGGAGTCTAGCTGGAGTCGAGTGCCAAGCTTCTGAAAACAACTGCTTGAGCGTCAGTCGAGCACTTATTGAGCACCAACTCTCTGACTTCAATTTTTCAGAGTTGCTCAAGCACTCATCAAATCTTGGTCGAGTACTAGGCTTTTAAAACCCATCCAGTGACTTCTCTATGATGCAATCAAAACACATATTATCATACAACTTTAAAGAATACTTAAGTACTAAATTTTGCTCACAAATAAGCCAACTTAAAGATCTTAACAATATCTATTAATTTGTTAGAGAATTAGTATATATGTATATATATAATTAAAATTTCTTAGATAAATATTCTTTTATTTATTTTATAAAATATATTTAATAAGTTCTAAAAATTAAATAAAGTTAAATATAATATTTTACTTATAAAAAATAAATAAATCAAATACATATATTTTTTTCATAAAATTTGTCATAAAATAAAATTATCACAAATCTCATGAAAAATACTTGATAAAATCCCTTTTAAATATCGATTTTGGATGTCAAATGGCTCTCAAACATATTCAAATATCATCAAGCTTTAATTCTTCAAGATTTGTTTCCTTTAAGACATCATAAAGATATGAGAGTTCATTACTCAAAAAAACCTTAATAATTAATAGAGGATTTAATATTAAGAGTGGGCAACTTTGTTTAGATCGATCTCAGTCCAAAATTTAAATCAATTCAAGATTATTAGTTTTGGTTTGAACCAAATTGATCCAAATTAATAGTAAAAGACAAACTAATCCAATTTAAAACTACAGTTATCATTTTAGATTGATTTGAATCATTGATTTGGAACTAAGTTTAAAATATTAATATAATTATAAGGCTTAATTCAATTTAAAAAAAATACATAATTACTAATTTTTTAAAAAATTAAATCTAATAATATTCAAGATAAAAAAAAATTGTCGTTTTATCATTTTATTTCATGTTCTTGTGTAACAAACTAATCATTTAATTTATTTTTTAAAAATTATAACTTTTCTATTATCATCCAACAAGCAATCTAAAGAATTATATAGATTTTTTTTTTTTCTTTATCATCAAACAAGTATGAAACATGCATATGAACTATATTATACATAAAAAATCTAAAACAAGAATTTTATTGAAGCACCAAAATTTTAAAAAAAAATAGTGTAATATCTATTATTATTATTTGTTATATTAATAAAGCCAACACAAGTATATTTCATGGTCAAGAATATTAACATTTTGCAAATTCTTTAGTTTTATGAAATAAATTAGATGATTGATATTATAAAGTTAAAGAATTTATTTTTATAAAGTAGATAGATAAATTCTTTAGTTATATAATTTCTATAAAATAAAAGATTAATATAAATTATTCTTTAATCTTACTATTTTTATTAAAAATATTTCAAATATAAAATTTTTAAATTTTTTATATATATTAATTCAATTCGTTTTGGTCAAAACTAAATTGACAACGATCGGCTTAATTTTTTAAACCAAAATCGATCTAATATTTTTCAAATAATTTGGATGGGTTCGCTTCGTTTTGCCCACCCCTACTTAACGTTAAAGAGGAGCATTTTTTAACTTCAACAATATCATTGCATCTAGACAGTGATCTAAGTCTTATGCTCCTTCAAGCTCGACTGTTATTCTATTGGTGAGAGAATTTTGTGCCAATGCTTATGACCATAACAATCATAAAGTCAAAGGGGAAGAAAGGTGGCATTTGATAGAAACTTCTCCCTCTCAAACATTCAACTGAATGAGTTCTTATTTTGAGTGATGGTCCTAATCTAGATGAAGTAACCTAAACATTGTGCATGCCAGGCACTCAAAGGAAATATTCTGGTACTGATCAGATTTGAATCAAGTCAAATGCTTTGAGAAATGATGCCAAATTTTGGTATTACTTTATGACGGCAAGGATGCTATCAGTCACCCATTTCAGTGACGTGACCAAGGATCAACAAATCTGTTGACATGGGCAATCTTGTTTTCTCCACTATAATGCATGGTGTCGGAACAGTTTCTACATATTTATACTTTCCTTCTTTGATCACTACATTATGTGCTCAAGCAGGAGTTCAAATGGAATCAAGCAAAGAATTGTTGCTACCAACTAAAGCCCTTTATACAGGACCATTATTCAGATAAAAGGATAGGACAGTTCACCTACCAGGGGTGCTAGCTCTTTAAAACAATAGTCGCCTATGCCTCCATGAAACTTGTCAGTCTCCATTAGACTAAGCCGAGTTGAGAGAAACCTACGATTGTTCTATTAGCGGAGCACTCTGCAGGCTACCTACTGGGCATTAGAGATACAGGTCATTCGAGTTGATGTTTTGGAGTTTTGCCATTCAAATGGGTGTGACATGATGCAATTCCTCACTTTACCACCATCCCCTGCGCCAACACCTTCGAACTTTGATGAAGCTGTTGAGGATGAGGCAGATTGATCCACTATCTCTAATGCTCAAGGAAGTGCTTTATCGTTCTTTCTTTAATTTCATTCATTTCTATGATCTACATCGGGGATGATGCAAAAACCAAGTCTGGGGGGAAACAAACTTTCATTTTTTTTTTTATGTTAAACATTTTTGTTTTGTTTATATTTTGTTTATATCATGTTATTCAAAAATAAAAAATATATTAGAATATTGATTTAGTTTGATGACTAAAGGCCGATGATAAGAACTTGATTGAAACTAAACATGGTACTCAAAAAGTGATAAGCGTGTTTTTGTTTGTATGCTTGAATCTTGTGTTGGTTTTATATTGCTTATGATTCTTCTGAATGCTTTAAGCACATAACTTTGATGACATATTTGTTTTGCTTACTTAGAGAAGGTATATATAAATCAACAAAATTTAATGATCTTATTGATTTCTAGAACCTATTTCATATCTGTTTTGCTTACTTATAGAATGTTTATATAAATCAAGAAAATTCTATGATCTCATTAAACTCTAGAATATATTTGATTAACACTTAAAAGGTAAAATTCTAGACTATACATTACTAAAAATATGATTTAAATTGTCGTTAAATGGTTTGAGCCTTTCAAGCCTACCATTAGATTTTTGATAGACCTTAAATGAGTCTAATTATATTTTTTTTTTTTATAACCCACATATTAGCCTAGCTTTCTCATAATCTTTAACCTTTGCACAATAAGCATCTAATCAATCTAGAAATTATTTTGAGTTATGGTACTATATGGGGGAAGGATGGAGTATAAAAAAAGTCAAGTTGCGTTTATTATTTTATTTTAAAAAAGAAAGAAAATAAATAAACACACTGATTGTTCTTGAAAAAGGAAAAAAAAGAAAGAAAGAAAGAAACGAGCTTGGGGTGTAATGTCTGAATAAAAGGAATAATAGAGTGACTCAACATTAGAAAGTAGAAAGCAAACTTTGAGATACTTTTATTGGGAATTTTAACGCTACAAAAGGTTTAAGAATGATTCATGTGCTGGTGTTTTGAGCCATAATACTATCCATTATCATACTATCACCCTAGCCGCAAGTTACAAGTTCAATAAAGTACTAATAAATCTTTGGTGTGATGGTGTGATGCTAGTGTAAATTAGTGGAAGGGGTCATGAAAAAATAGGCTAATAGAATTCGTAATTTTATCTATCTAGAGATCTCTTAAAATAGACTTGATTTCATAAATTGATTAGTATTGTGAACGATTCAAGTGTAAAAGGCTATCCATACGCATATTTTTAGTGAGATGAGATTGGCATTTGATTTGAAATTCTAAACATTAACAATGTTTAAAGTTTTCCTTAAATCATGAACTATATGAAATCTTTGAAGCACATTTTCCAAATCAAAAGGGATCAATATTCACTAAGTTTTTTTTTTTTTCCTACCAAGATTCTGCAGTGGCCTTCGAGCTTTCAGTACAAAAAATTATACCATATACGAAAGAAAGAGAGAGAAAGAAAGTACAACACAAATATAAATAATTTGTACCAACAGAAAATCATTCACTTTCAAATGATTGATTTAACCATACATAACATCAAGTTATTTCAAGGGCTTGGACAGATTCCAACCAACATTACAAACTTTGATATAAAATTTAAAATTATAGTATAAATTTTAAATAGCATAAAATTAAAAATATATAAAATAAATAATAAATAATATTTAAAATATAATTTAAAAATTTATAATATCAACATAAAAATTTTAAAAATGTATATGATAGTCACATGAATGTGTCGTGAACAATTCTTAAACAAAATCAAATTCCCAAAGTGTGGTACTGATATGATTACATGAACAAAACACGATCAATACATTCTGGAGCTTTATACTGCTTTCATTTTCAGGTTAAAAGGGAAAAACAAAAATAAATCAAATAAAAAATTGCCATACAAAAATGAATTACATTACAAAATGGACACTATATTACAGAATTACGTCATCTGGGATGGGCTAAAAACAAAGATGACCTGAATCGAAAATTAGCAAGTATATTCAAATGGGAGTCGTGATTACAGCACATGCAAGCCCAACTTTCTAGGTCTTGGCTGGTCGGCTGGCCGGCACCATAGTTTCACCTTACTCGTGCTTGGTCAGAAATAGAAACTGACGTGGGCAACAAATGAAGAGCATTGTAATGAACAAAAAATTGTACAATTCAGTCAACGTCCTTTGCGCTTTTAAGCACCTGTCCCCCAGAGTATAAGAAGCCCATCAGGACAAAGGCTGAAATTTGCAATTTTCTGGTTCATGTTTTATTTAATATCATGAATCATGTGAGCCTTGGACCATCAAAGTAATGCGCTTAGAACTGTCTGCGCGAAGAATATCTCCTTTATATCCAATCTGGTAGGAGAAATCATGTTCAAGATTACCTCAAGCATACTCTTGGGCAGGAACTATGCAAAATCCTAAAATAATGCACCCTTTGCTTGCTACTAAAACACTGCTATCGTAATACATGCACACACACCCATATAAAACAGATGATTACCTCGCTTGAAGGATCAGGGGAGAACCACTGCAAGAGTACCCCAAGATTTACAACAGCAGGTATCAGCTTGAAAAGAAATGGCGTAGTTACCTGACAGTTGGTTGATTTTTAATAAGTGATAGTTGACCATATAATGCAATTGCCAACAATTATAACCTAAAGAATACTTGGAGAACCCCACATTTAGCGTTTCTATTATCACTCAGAAAACACGGAACAAGACATCCCACATACCAAACTGAGTGCTGTTGTGCCAAGAAGCAGGAGATACAATTTTCCCTGCAAATTAAAGAAACTTCAGAAGCATTTTAGGACAACAGGCAAAACATTCTAGCTTTAGCATGCACTTAACATTTCTGATTGTGACTCGATCAAAATGCAAAGCTGAACATTGCATAAGAATCGTGCAACAGTTTAATCACCCTTTTAATTCAAGTCTAACAAACACACCTATATGCCCACAATTAATACCACATAACTATCACACATATTTTGAAGAATGTCACTTATTAGGATGGACAGAAAATATTAACAGAAGAACAAACCTCAACTAGATGGAGATTTGAAGCCCGACTCAGAAGGACAAAAGCAAATTCTCCAATTTGTGCCAGAGACATCCCAACCTATATATATGCAAAACTTAAGGCTCTATTTTCATATAAATGATGCAAAAAAGTTCAGATGAGGACACAAATCTGCAAGCAGTTCAGGTCTTACAAGAACTGAATTTTTGTTGCTGTATCCAAACCCTTTGACAACAGTGGCAACTACGAAGGTTTTTACAACAATCACCAATAAAACAGCTGCGAGTAAAATATCAACATGATTCCAGAGGAAATGAACATGAATCAACATCCCAATACTGGCAAGAAAGAGAGCAGCAAAGAAGTTGCGAATTGGCTCAACCTAAAGATTAAAAAAACCAAATAAGAGCAGAAAATCATGCATATCATAATTATCAATAAGAACACTTGATACATAACACAAGCAAGAAAGTCATGGCATCTATGTAATCAATGTGAATTTTAAGCCCATTGAAACGTCCTAGCAGTTACAGAAGCATAGAGAAGATAAACACAGGAAAATGATTCAGCAAACATAGCATGACTAATTAAAATATGGTAGAGCAGAATAAACTACAGCAAATCTACCTCGAAGACATGCTTTAAAGGGTACTTTGCTTATGAAGGCATGGTTATAAGGGGTTAATGTGCATAAGCAAAAAGGCAGGGACCATTACATGATAAAGAAAATTTTTATACAATAAATAGGCATTTAAGTCAATTAAAAACTTTTGTCATTGCATTGGTGATTGAGTCCAGAGAAGCATTGCAGCAAAAGCAGGGGAAGTACATTGAGATAGCTTACCTTTCAAAAGTTAGAAACACATATATACTTGTTTTTACTTCTTTCTTGCTTTTACACAGTTCAATTTACAACTAGGGTTCACTTTCATGCAGCAAACTGCAATTTAGCATAAGATGCATAGAAATTTAAAACTGAAAAAGAAAATTCCAGCGATTTTTTGTTATTTTATATTCTGACAAGGGTGAATATGCTTGGTGATTTGATTATCCTTTTTTCTCCCCCAAATGTTATGTCAATAGTGGCAACTCACTGTCACAATGTTTTTCCTATCAATTCCAAATGATTTCAGTTAATAATTAACATTTGTACCAACTCAGAAGTTCAACACAGAACTCAAAAGATATGAGCTATAAAAAAGTCTTCCTTCCATTACAAAACATACTTGATACAAATTAAGAAATTACCTGTTCTAGTGTATGATGAGCAAGGCCAGTTGTTGATATCATTACTCCAGCAGCGAAGGAACCCAATTCAAGGCTTAGACCCAGCTTATCACTGCACTGAAATGTCACAACAATATACATTACATATATAAAAGCACATAGGAACCCATAAACTATAATCAAATAGGAGACAGGACAGTTTATTGAGATTATCCACATATGCATGCACAAACGTAAGTTACATGAAGGTGGGTGAGTATTATTAGTTTAAGCATCTAACTAAAATGAAAAAGTAAAATATCTTTCAGTGAACAATGTATTGCATTAAATCAATTAAACAGAGAATAGATCTGTCTGAAACTTATGCATGTAAGACCAAAATGTTTAAGAGCACATATATCACAAGGCAAGAAAAATTGGGAAATAGGTCAAACCCAGGCAACAACCAAGCAGAATGCCACAGATGCCAGTTGGTAGAGTTCATTAGTCTGCAAAATCAATTTTCAGTTAACAGAGTCCATTAGGATGCCCAAATATATTTCAGTCAACCAGTGTCAACAAAAAACACAGAATCAAACAAATAATCTACACTTACCTGTGATGATAAGCTTATCATTAGCTTAAGAAACCATGGTACACAAGTACGAGACAACATTGTCAAAATAGCCAAAAACGTAATAAGCGTGACCAACCTGAAAATTCAAAATTATCATGTCAAAAGCAACACATGAATATGCTACTAATGAGGCAGAGAAAGACAAAGGTATCCAGATTGGTACTGATTCTCATCTAATGAACAAGAAAACCAAAGCCTATGCTTTTGAAGTTATTAGCCCTCATTTAACTTTCCTGTTCCTCACAAAAACTTGGTAATAGTCTAATAGATAAGTTTGCTGTCTTAAACAAATGGAATTCAAAATTTAAGTAACCCTTGAGATTGATCACATAAAAATAATTTAAAGAGTTATTACTCATAATGTAGGCAAATATATCTCATATTAACCTAGCATCCTTGCATATAAAGAAGATGATACCTCAGACTATAAACTTACGATTTAGTCATGGATATTACTCCTTGAAGAACACCAGAAGTGCCACCAAGAACTGGAAGCAGAGCAAAGAGCAAACCCACAGCACAATCCTGTTGGACAGCAAGAAATATACCACAAGCAAACGAGAGAATTAACTTTTATGATCACTTCAAACTCAGTAACTTTGCATTCATTATTGTGCAGGTCTAAATGTGAGAACATTAATACCTGCAAGATTAGTGTACCTATTGTGACCTGACCATGCAGGGCACTTACACTATTTCTTTCCATCAAAAATTTTAAGACCTGTAGACAAAAGCACACATAAGATGAGAAACTTTTATGTCTATAGAGACAAATATTATGAAAGAAGCCTGCAAAGGCTACTATTGTGCCCACGGATCATAATATCCAAGTTATGCAATAAAAAAAAATCCAAACATTGTAAGATATTGATACTTTACACTAAGTGAGTATTGTGAAAACTCTTCAAGATTTAGTTTATTTGTCTCAGTGACTAAAGTTCACCTCTAATCAAAATGCGATCAACTTCCCAAGAACAGGGTTAACAAAAGTGGGGCTGAAGTTCAAAGAAATAACCAACATTAGAAAAACAAAAATAAAAAAAAAAGGAAAAATAATCCAAGAGATTAACAAGGCAATAGTTAGGGAAACAAGAAAAAAGAACACCTTAACGGCATCAAAAAGTTTTCAGAGGGTGGGAGAAGAAACCTATGAATTGTCTGCCCATTAGGTTTAAGTTGTGTGCTCTTTTTTTTTTTTATCGCTACCAATATTAGATTTCTAATGTGTTTGGATGGAGCTCATACTGGGACAAACATCTCCTAGATGCATTCTTTATCCCTAAAGATGAATTAAAAATATAAAGATTTGAAAACAATAAACTGTGAAATAAGAAGTCCTATGATATAATATATGAGATTCATGTCTAGTCATACAAAATACAGAATAAAAATATTATACAGATATCAAGCAGCTGAGAAAAACGTTAAACTACCTTAAGCAGATGGAAAGATTTGCACTAACAAAATTTCACCAGTCAAGTTACAATCAGCATATCCAATATATTAAAGAACACAGCAATGCAGAAAAATACCACTGCAGTTGAAGACATAGACAGCAAGGCACCAACAAATACCCCTTCTGATGGCTTACCACCACATAACTGCAAAAAGAATGTGATCATTTCATCAAAAACTGTGTGAGAATAATATGGCTGCAAGGGGTAAAACACAGAATAAATACTAACAGCAGAATAACAACACTTTCTTTAAGCCAGAAATCTGAAAAAATATGTGTGTGTGTGTGTGTGTTTATTATGGCTGTATATACCATGAAATACCCAATTCAGGGGATGTGGTTAGATATTCCACAGGTTCCATTTCCCTTAAAGGCAGTCTTCACATTTGGCACATAAGTAATTCTATGACCAATGAATCTGTAAATTTCATGATAATAAGTCATACCGAGGCTATTATTCCACACAGGCACATAAATAGAAAAATCTGGAGAAGGCCTCCTAAAACAGCAACTGCTCGAACAACTCGAAGCTGTAACACGAAAGACAATATTGACACCAATTGAATAAGAATTAGAATGGACGGATGAGTGTAGGAGAAAAACACAAGCAAACCTTTGATGTTGAAAATTCAAGGCCCAATGCAAAGAGAAGGAAAATCACACCAAATTGAGCCACTGTTTCAACCTGAATAAATACAACAATCAGACTATGGAAGTGATAGGTCAAATTACACAGCAGTAATATTTGAAATGCATCACATGATGAATGAGACAAACCTATTCTAATATGAAACTATATTTATATAGCAAGAAAATCAACAATCTACCCATTTCATACAGAGTATATTTCTTTTTCTTTTCCAACAGGACATATTTTCTTTTTCTTTTTTAACACCAATGAAGTATAATGTCAAAAAAGACCAATTTACTTGGTCAACTGTATTAATAATTTGTTGATCAGAGGCTAATCACAGGCTTCCATACACCCAAATGCTTACCATTTCTTCCTACACAAAATATATCATACAAACAAATATCATATGTCAAACTTGGAAAAAAAAAGCATAACACAAAAGTTTAGAAGACAAAAAATGTGTCCAAACCAAACTCAGAAAATTGAATACAATATTGAACCTCTATTAAAATGGTTTAACTAAAGCAAATAAAAGATGGGAAAAGGAACAGCAAAATATTGGCCAGAATACATGCAAAAGCAACATACTTGCACCATTTCACTGACAAAGCTGAAACCTCCAGGCCCAATAACAGATCCTGCTAGCAGATAACCAGTAATAACCTGCAAAATGTGAAATTAAAAGATGCTACTTAATGGATGATGCATCAAAGTTACCAAAAACGGTGTCTTTCAAGCTTCAACACTCAAGATCTTCAACATACATCCCAGTAGAACTTTAAGAACCAACAAGATGTCAGTTTATATTGACAAAGATAAAAGGAAAATAATCATCTCACCGGTTGCCCAGCAAAAGCAAAGGCAATGCCACCACAAGTTGCAGAGACAATAACAACTACCAGATCTGATATCAATCTGAACTAACAGCATTTCAAGAACATTAGAATGGTCAATGAGCGGGTGATAGTATTACATGAAAAAGGAATTTGGAGTTTAAAACAGTGTAGGGAAGGTGGAAAGTAAACAAAAAGGAGAATAATCTAACCTCAAGTCCAGTTGTAGCACTGGATACTTTGACTTTGGATTGGACATGATAAAGACGTTGTCCTGATGATAAAATTTTCAAAAGATCAAAGTTTCATCAACTTCAAATATTGGCTGGTCAAACACATAATTGTTTGAGCCAGTGTATGGTCATGAAGTGTAAACCAATGCCAAAATTGATTTGAAAATTAAGTAAAGATTTTCTTGACGTTTACTAGACATACCTTCCGATCAATCAATGTTGGCATATCTTCTGCTCCATTTTCATTATCCAATTTGAAAACATGATGAAACTGGAATGACCTAACATAAGGCTCACAATTGTATCAGCAGTTTGTAAACCAGGAGTTGTGAAGCTAAACATAGAATAAAAAAGGAAGCAATCCCCTTGCTTTAACTACAATGTCCCCTCAGAAGAATTAATAAATTAAACTGTGATATTTGTTTGAAGCTACAAGTACATACTTCTCCTCCTTGGTTTCATTTTTCTTGGTCCTAACTCTGGCAACAGTTTCCAGAACAGCCTGACAAAACCAAACATATCAAGTTCAACCATAATACAAGACCGCAGTTTGTCTGAAACAATGAAAAGTGTTGATAAAATTCAGTAAAGGGACAAATAGAATAGTTAACAACTCAATCGTGAAAATAGACTTCACTGGCCAAATTTGACCCACACAACAAGATAAGTGCTCCAGGAAACTCTGAACTAAACCAGCATCCAGTTTATTTAGCTTTTCAATCTGCCATCAGCATTTGTTTTACAAAATTTAATTGTTTACTACGAAATGGGTGGTCTTACTTCTGAGCAGTCTCAAATATGATGTTTCCCCTTCACTTCTTGCTTTATTAATCACTCTTCGTCTTTGAACATTACACACTTTTGCAGACAATTTCCGAAGCCCATTGATGGATATTCGCATTAATTTGGTAAGTAATATTGACCCAACAGTGACTCATAAAACCTATTTTCTCTGCTACTTGTCACTGGCACCATAAATTACGGAAATATAAAAGCAGCATTGCTCCCATGATTGCATCCATCATTATGAAGTGTAATTGAAGAAGGCCAATAGATTTGAAGAATGCGGTAACCAACCTGCTGTCCAGCAACACTATTGTTGAAGCTACCAGGATCAGTGGCTGCAGCAAGAAACACAGGCAAGTAAGCACGGTCTTGCTTGCATATTCATTTCTTCATTTTTTATTTTCCAATGCATTACTTGGTTAAGATTAAATGCTCGATTGGAACCTTAAAACTGATTTTTTTTTTTTTTTCCTTTTTTACGAATTAGAAAAAGCAAATGATTCTTTCAAAAAGCAAAACTAAATTAGAACTTCGTATGTAATGCATAAATCTGCGTAATATTTCCACACAAGAAACAACCATGAAGGCATTAAAATTAAAAGAAATTAAGTTAAAGGAAAACTGATCCACAACCTCAAACCCCTTGGTCATCAACAAATGCAGAAAGAAAGTAAAAGGGAATAAGAGCACAGATCTAGTACGGACCTTCGTTTTGGTCACTCTCATTGAACTCCTTCTCCAGAGCACGATCAATCATGTCGGCAAAGCTATCCTCCTTGGATCTCGGAATCGAAACGTTCTTCAACTCAACGGCAGTGGCATTGATCTCCAAGTCCGATTCAGTGACGTACTCGGTGGAGGCGAAGCAGAGAAGTAAAGAAACAATGACGAAAAGCGCGAGGAATATCCTCATTACAAGATTAGCAGCAAAACGCAGCGTTCCGGCTGTGATTCGTTGCGAACGAACAAACGAGTGGGAAAGTGTTTCTGTTCAGTCGATGTACTATAAATATATAATGTAACCAGATGAAAATGGAGTGGCTGCTGCAGCTGCGGAGTGATGTTAGTCAGATGGGTGGCAACTGGTAATGAATGGTGACTCTACGCGCGAGACAATGCGCGTGTGGTTGCTGGCGACGGTAAATGGCCCGATTTAGCGAGGCAGACACTGATTGATGATTACGGTTCTTTTAGTTTTTGGGCAGAAGCGAAGGCGAAGCAAATGATTTTCTAACGTCTTAATTTTGAACTCAATTACCATTAATGTAATAATTCATTCATGTCTAAAGTTTGTGATTTAATATTATATAAACGTAATTTTCAGTTTACAAATCAATTATATTAATTATATTAAATTGATGGTGTTTTATTTTTCTTTTCTTTTTTTTTTTTTTGGGCTCTGATGTTGAGCCCTAATTTCTGATTATTTTGTAAGTGACACTTTTTTGCTTTCAAGATGCGAGAGAACCACGCACCGGACAGGAGTGGCTGGGCCGTGTTCCTCACGCTCCTAAAATGGAAAGCTATAGAGAAGCACTTACGTGGCCGGGAGATCTACTGTATCACGAGATCACAGCCGTTCGCCAATGAGAAAAGAGCAACAGTGAAGATAATGGACAGTTATCAACATGTGGCGCATGAGATTTCATAGGTGGACTAGACCAATTGGACTGTGGCCCACAATTGAAATGACGGAAAGAATAGAGGGAAAGGGCAGAGCAGAGCTCGTTCGATGGGGTGGGGAGGACATATTGGTAAAATCCAGTTATTTATTTTTTTGTTTTTATTTTGATATGTTGAATGAATAAACTAAAGCCAAAGCTCAACATCAAGATCAAGACAATAAGATCTACCCAACTCATTATTTAAGGTCAACAAAGTCAAATTAGCATGGGCAGAACAAACTCTTATACAGGGATGACAATTTTTCTCCTAACCTAACCTTGGTCCAATTCATTCATTCGAATTAAAGAATGAAATTATGTATTTAACTTAATTTTTATAAATAGACCAAGCTCAAGTTAATATTTTGAGTTGATGCTAAAGCATTCAACTTGCGACAAATATTAAAATGAACCAAAGTTATTGTAGGCATGTTATGTTAAGCTCCAAAATATGTGTTATGTGTTCCCTTGAATGTGGATAAGGGAATAGTATCTCACGTGCATTAATATTGAACTTATTTGAATAAGCAATACTATTTAACAAATTAGTATTGTTTTTGCTGATGATCATGACGCTTGATACTTTCCAATTTTTTAATAAAAAAAAAAATCATCTAACAACAATATATTTATTTAGTAAAGTTAAAATAAATTTAAGTAAATGATGGAGACAACAAATTTTGAACAAATAGTAAATCTGTGAATTGATTTTACATTTGAAGAATAAATCCACAAATTACAGAGATCAATTTAATAATTTCTCTTACTACTAAAACATTCCGAGTGGAAACAGATGACTGACAACATCACACACCCACATCAACCAGAGTCCATTCATCATATAAAGAAAAAAGCCATGCCACTCATCATTTGATGATTAATAATAATAATAATAATAATAATAATGATGATGATAATGCTAATAGTTAAGAATATAAATAATTCCCACATTGATTTTAATGACAATCATGTATCATTTTTTATCTAACTAAAGCTTAAAATTAAAATAAGACCAAAACTTTCTGTATTGATAAATTTATCAATGAAATCGATGTTATTATATGTTTGTAGATGTTATCATTGTAGTCATTAGCACGTGATATCAGCCTATGACTTGTTCTAGTTTGTCTAGGATAGGATGACCCCTCACCTCTCCTCTCTTTTGGTATTCTATAAAAAAATCTTGTTTTGAATAAAGGTAACTTACCAACCAAACAAGATCCAGTGGCTTGTACTGTGCTAATGTAGTTTAGTAAATCTTTCGGTAACTTTCCTCAAAACCCCATGTTTCTCTTCTCTTAGGCTGTTTGGAACTTTCATTTCCCTTCATAACTCTGTTCAATTCATAACTCTGTTCAATTCTAAAGGAGATAACAAATGAAACTTTCATTTCCCTTCATTTATCCTTTTAAGTATATTGAAGAATAAACCACTGAAGTTTTACAAATTAAACAGTATACATGCCTGCTAATATGAAATTCCATTTAAGAGTTTGGTCAAATGGAAGGTATTGACCAACAAATTTATCAAGAAGTTGATAAAATTACGTATGATATTGACAAATTGTTTGTCTTATTTCACTGAAAGTAACCAAGGAGGCCCTAGAGCCCTTTACTCTTGGTAAAATTCACACATTCAAATTAACATCATGCTTGCAAATCATGGGTCTCACTGTGAATGCAGTGTCTCATTAGTCATTATGCATACATGTCTAGATATAGAATACTAATGAAATGAAACTATTGAGATAAGAATATGCAGACAAGAATATTTACGATATAAGTTTTTCATCAGAGTGCATCCAGCTGCAAAATGATCTACTTTCTGAATATTATTAATGAGGATGAAGTGGGCTATCCATAAAACACCAGAAACCTAAGTTGACTTATGGGACTATTTGGGGCATATTTGACATAGGATTTCAGTCTGAGCAAATCTACAACTATCCTGCATTGCAATCTTCTTACAGTACAATGTGAACTCTTTGCTTTTCAATTTTTGAAGGTAACAAGAATTAGCATTAGCCTCCAAGAGGGAAAAGGTGACCTAAATGGATAGACATGCCCACGATGACAGCACGATTAACTCTCCGAACTTAATAAGCATAGTCGTTGATCTGATCACATTTCAACCAACCCAAGGACTAATAGTTTTCAGCAGAGAAAGATCAAGAGTTTCATTATAATTACCCTAAACTTATAGAACAGAACCCCAAGTGGGAACACCCAAGAAATGATCCAAACTATTATACATCAAATATCAACTTTAAAGTGACAGCTAACAAGTAGTGCAATTTGTAAGATCTCAGATACTATTCAACCACAAAGCAACAAAAATGATCCAAATGGTTCAATTCGCTACAAGCTAGCCAGTTTTGATAATATGGATTTAGTAATGATAGTATTTGTGTGCTCAACAGCTTCAATCAATAGAAGCTTGTGAGAACTTAACAATGGAGCACATTTGTTTACCAAACATAACAAAAAATTTCCAAATTTCAGAGATTTCCTGAACCTTTCAGCCAATTCCCAAATTTGGTAAACAATATGATCAACAGAATCCTGAGTGAAATAAACATTATGATTCAATATGCTTTGGAACAGAGTAAATAATGACTCTGTCCATACCAGTTCATTGGAGATAAGACATTGGTGGCATGGAAGACAGATGAATCTCCTCTCATCTTCTTCTCCGCAAAGCAGTTTCTGGCAGAAGGCTGAAACATGAGCTGGGTGCAAGCATTCCCTCACAATTCTTGTTATCACATCACATATGGGGTTGTTTATACCATCTCTCCTCAATATCAGTGGAAACAACAATGCATTCACAGCATCCCTCTGATGTATCTTGCAATACTCTATCATTGCACTCACAAGCACACGAGAAGCTGGCTCCTCAAGGACTAATAACTTGGGAAGGAGAACGGAGCAAAGGACCTGACTTGGCCAAACAAGTTCATCCTCACTTCCTTTTGTTAAATGAGAAATCAAAACTGAAGAAGTCTCATCATCCGCTTTCCAAGGTTCAACCAAACCCAAAACCATAAAAGAATCCCCTCCTTTATCTAAACAAAGTTGGCGTATTTCATTAGCTAGGCCTACAGTTTTAAAACTAGATTCAAAATTCATAATTCGCTCCCTCAAATCACCAGCCATTTTCTCAATCTCACTTTGTAAAGGAACATTTATAGGACAATCAATCTCAATTTCTTCCTCAATTTGATGCAGTTCATTTTCAACACTCTCTCCAACTTCATTTGATGACTCCTCGTCGTCTTTGATTTCACAAGCACCACAAAACTTTCTTGAATTCAGTTCATTAAGCGATATAGGCAACCAAGGGAGCAGGAAATCAATATCACCGCTCCCCGAGTCCTGAATCCAATCTGGCAGAGACTCAAATTCTTCATCAACTTTTTGTTCCTTGGAATCCAAACTCAAGCCAGAAATCCACTCATAATTCGTTTCAGACAATGTGTCGAGCAGATTCCGCGCAGCTCGCTTGACCCAAAAATCACTCCCCAAATCATTAGTCATTACATCCCTGGCCAACCTACATAACTCACGCCCACAAAATCTCATATTTTCGAAAGCAAGAAATGACAAAATTCTCGACTGGACAAAACCAGGTAGGGTTTGTATAAACATAACCCTGTAAATCAAGAACAACTATCAGTAACTCTAAAAAACCAAGATGGTAAACAACAGTCAAACCTTCCTCAAAGTAAGCTATAATGATCAAAGTAATTAATTGAAAAAATGGAGATCTGGGTTTACGTTTTATTGTTCGGGGAAGAAGATGAATGGTCAACAGTAACATTGCAGGGTTTCCTGAGCAGAGCAATGAAAGAGCTCGTAGTGATCGGGCTTGAGCTTGACGACGACGTGGCACCGAAAAATTGTTGTAGCCAGAGAGATGCTTCCGTTTCTGGCGTAGGATTGTTCAGAAAAATGTCCATTAGTGGGATCCACGATTCCATTTCCCTTCTCTTTGGAGAGAGGCACAATTTTCTGTTATCGTTCAGCCGGGAAAACGCGGGAAACGTGGTTATTTTTATTGAAGGTTAAGTTAAAACTCGTTGCCAAACATTAGAGAGCAAATTTATGCCACGTGGACAACTTGTAGCCCTTGCATCAATGGACGAGAGTGCTTGGTGTAGACAAGCTTATCATAATATTATTATGTTTATTATTTAATTATAAATTTTTATGTATATTAATTAATAATTATAAATTTAAAAAAATTATAATTAATTTTTTTAAAATAAATTTTTTTTTCACTAATACATATTTTTATTTTTTTATAAATAAATTTCTTTTTTTAAAATTATATTTGTTAATTAATAATAACGACTATTCTTTCGTAAAAAAAACTTGGCGGTTTTTGAAAGACGCAATTTTACAGGAGACTAAGCAGGAATGGCTACAGCCCACGTGGCACCACCGTAGGCGAAGCCGCCGCTTTTTGGGTGGCTTTGTATTTGTACTTTGATTTTTTTTTTTTTTGTAATTTCTGAATTAAAAATATTAAAGAGCTTAAAAACCTCATGTCACAACCCATTATTATTTATATCATTTTAAAAAATTAAAAAAGGATTTTAATTATTGTTTATATTTGCGCACACTACTTGTGCCCTCTAATATTTCATGTACAAACATAAATTTTTTAAAAAAATCATTTAAAGTGGATGCCAAAATTAAATGATTAGAGTATTCTTTTAAAAAAAATTTTATTAAAATAATTATTGTTAATTTGTATGCCAATTAATAAATAATTATTTATTAATACTGTGGAATCTTTAATGCAAAGTGAAGACCTCGTCCTCTCTCATTAATTAATTGGTGTTTTTTTTTCACACTTTGAGTAAAGCGACCCAAGATAACTGTCGTTAATGGCATGATATTAGTAATGCCAGGAAGTGACGTATTAGGATGCTGCGTCCGTCATATCTTACAAGTATGATATTCAGGTGTTACATCAATATATTTGGTAATTGAGCACTGTCATTGCGTCATTATTTTTTAGGATTAGTCCTGTACTTTTTTATACTGTCAAACCTCAATACTTGAAAAGACAAAAGTGATTTCTTTCTGGTTCCGTTTTGATTTAGCCAAACGAGCAGTGCTCCTGTCCACTTTCTCACGAAAGCCAAGAGCTCAGGTAAGCCATGCATTTCACAGTTCCCATTTCACACCAGGCACAAAATGAAAAACCGACCAACACTTTCTCCTTCCGCACCTTCTCTTTCTTTCAAATTCTAAAACCAAAGCAACGACGAATTGGTTTCAGTTCTTCGAGGCAGAGACAGAGTTCCGAAGCAAAACCAAATTAACCATGGGCGTGGCCAACAACATAATGGCAGTTCTCAACTTCATAGCTGTCCTGTGTTCAATCCCCATAATAGCATCCGGCATCTGGTTGGCTTCCAGGCCAGACAATGAATGCATCCATATCTTTCGATGGCCTGTTGTCCTTCTTGGTGTTCTTGTTCTCTTGGTTTCCCTCTGTGGCTTTGTAGAATCTTACTGGTACAAGGAGACTCTTTTGGCCTTCTATCTCTGTTGTATGGCCATTTTGATTGCTCTCCTTCTCATTCTCCTCATCTTTACTTTTATTGTTACGAGGCCCGATGGTAGCTACGATGTTACTGGAAGAGGGTATAAAGAGTACAGGCTTGAAAAGTTTTCTACTTGGCTTAGAAATCATGTAGTTGA
The DNA here is from genome assembly GCA_032402905.1 of Khaya senegalensis. Taxonomy (NCBI): domain Eukaryota; kingdom Viridiplantae; phylum Streptophyta; class Magnoliopsida; order Sapindales; family Meliaceae; genus Khaya; species Khaya senegalensis. Next base: position 8,719,620 of record CP135556.1, on the reverse strand, counting down.
TTCTAAGAATTGGAACAAAATTAGAGCTTGTCTTACTGAGACTGATGTCTGTTCTAAGCTTGCTCAGGATTATGTAACCGCTGATCAATTCTTTTCTGTTCATATCTCTCCTCTTTAGGCATGTTCTCTTCTCCTGTCCTTCTGATTATTACATGTTTGTGTGACTGCAAGTACTGAAAAACTTTCTTTATTTCTTTCTACACTGTTCAAATTTAGAATTCTTACAACTGAGGTAAGAAAAGGTTTTCTCTATGATGCAAGAAAATTAACAAAGCATTGGAATTTCTGTGAAATCATCCAAGCTGGTGGCTGGTACTAGAACATCTCTTTGCCAATTGTTGTAATCTTATACTTGGGAAAAGTGGCACATTTCGCCGGTTTCTTTTAATGCTTGAGGGATGATGAACATCATTCATCTCTAGTTCTGTTTGTGATATGATGTAGAACAGACTGACCATCTACTGATCTGGCGAAGTCCTGGATCAGGACATGACCCCATCGATGTCCAAATTTTGGACCCCCTTCTACCTTAAAAAAGTTAATGGACCTACCATAATATTAGTCAATATAGGGTTTGTTTTTTTAATTTGTGGTCAACAAGCATCGCATGCTGTACATGCCCTTTTTCATTGATCAATATTTATGTACATGAAAGATACAACTGATTAGCTGGACTAATTTCTCTTTTTCTTCTTTTTATCTTCTGCAAAATCTTCATTTAAATCGGCATTACTTGGGAAAGAGTGATTGTTTGTGGGGTATGTGCATTTATCTTAGAAGATAAAAATTAGACTACTATGAAGCCGGGAAAGTTAGTGCCAATAGAGTAACTACCAATACTACCTACCAATACTACCAACTGAATTATTGTGAAAGCTATTGAATTTAGGCCCCAACTAAAATAATCAACCGGTGAATAATTAAGTCCATAGCTCTGTCTTTATTGCAAAAGATAATATATATATATATATATATATATATATATCCATGTTCTGGTTACCAGCTTTTGCAATTTGCGTGTATGTAAAGACGTAGTTTGGTGGGTACTTTTATTTTTCCTTTTCTTTGGGGGGGGCTGTTATTCTTATTGTGATTAAGGTGTTGTTTTTTGGTGTCTTACAGTCAGGATGTTGCAAGCCTCCAACAGTTTGTGGCTTCAGTTTTGTGAATTCAACACTGTGGCTAAACCCAGTAAACCCAACAGGTGACCCAGATTGCTTGGTTTGGCGCAATGACCAGAATCAACTGTGCTACAATTGCAATTCTTGCAAAGCTGCTCTGTTGGGAAACCTAAGGAAAGAATGGAGGAGAGCCAATATCATTCTAATTGTGGCAGTTGTGGTTCTGATATGGGTCTATCTGATTGCCTGCAGTGCTTTCAAAAATGCACAAACTGAAGACCTTTTCCGCAGATACAAAGAGGGTTGGGCTTAATCAGTAATCCAAACACACCCCACTTCACAGTTTGATAATTCTTTTTCTCTATTTTTCTCCGAAGAAAACGTCTTTATCTATACGTACATTCCCTCGTTCCGCTCTATCAAGAACGTACGGTACTTGTTTTGCTATCAGTTAGTATGAGAACAGAATCTTATCTTCAGTATTCCAAGTTGAGGTTCTTTCAATTTCAAGTTCAATGGTTATTGTAGCTTCTTGGACCGAAGAATATTGTTTCTTTTTGACAATTTGCACCCGCGAGTGCATGCACGCTCATAGGCGGAGGTAATAAATTGCACAAAATGTTTTCTAAAATGAAAAAGTCCCCAACATCACCGACTGAATATTAATAAGAAACAAGCACTTTACGATGTTTCAGATCTTCCATAATCGTTTTCTAGATAGGTGTGATTGTAATACCAGGAAAAGCTATGACTGCCACAGTGCTGGTGCTAGTAGTGGGTTGTGTTTTGCGGTGGGAACAAGCTGTTTTGGATGTTTCAAAACAACAATAATTACTTAATTGTCAGTGCATGTAGTACAATAACAAAGACCAAAGGTGAGTTTGTTCTGTCTATGTAGTTGACTTGGAATAATAAGACCGGGCTTGAAACACAATTTTCCAGACCCAGAAAGGGGGTTTATATTATCTCCAATTATTCTACTCGTCACCGTACAAAAAAAAACACCCTAATCTAATTGCTGACTCTGTTATTCTTCAGTGTTTCCATGTACAATTTGAAGCCACTTTTGCACACACATACTAGAGTTCAAAAATGGCACGGTTCACTATTTTCAAAGTTATGGGAAGTATTAACTATCAAAAGCGACAGCGGACAAGGGATGGCAAAGCAACGAAGTCTCATATACCTCGATGTTTCTGCTTCATCCTCGGAGGCTTGAACCCTTGGCTTTCGAGTTAGTCATATTGCGACCTAGTCAACATGCAAATGAGGTTGCTAGTCCGCAAATTTGCTTGTTTAAGCCGTAGACGCTTTTCTAGAGTAAACAATGTACATAGGGTCTGAGTGTCCAGGATTGGGAGATACATCCACAGCCTGCGGAAAAATGACTATTAGTCCAGAAGCCTCTCATTACTGGACTATCGTCAACCAAAGCACCAAATGAACATGCATGTGCTTAATATCATACATAAATATGACCAGTTCAGAATTAGGAAAAGTGGGGATTATCAAATTCTGCATACATCAGTTGATTCCAATAGACATTGATTAAACTGCTAAAGGATGATGAAGGTGCCATTTGCATTCATGTCCACAAAAATGGTACTGAGGTCACTTGCAACATAATGCCAAAAATCAAGCAAGTTTTACTTTAGAGGACAAAGTAATAGCAGAAGAATACTTTGCAGGTCTTCACCACTGTCAATAGAAACACTTAAGATATGTAGTTAATTAGCTGATCATCAGGAAAAGGCCAAGGCGTTGCCATATGCAATGAAGAACTTTTATGCTTAAGCCACTGCTGCTTAATATTACATCAATTACCTGAGGAGGTTCAAATCCTCCAGCATAATGGAAATATGACCCAACAATCATAACATGATCAGCATCACCAGTTGATGTCCATATAGAGATTGCTTTTGTCCAAAAGCAACGATTGGAAAAGCTGTGTCATAAACATATTCAACAAAGTAAAAAATCGTTGAACATAGACCAGACATGAAAATTTCAGAAAAGGAAAAAAAATAAAAGGCAAAAAAAAAAAGAATGAATGAAGTATAAATACTTGAGTTATAATATTATACTGTTATGAAATCAAAAAAAGGAAAAATGCATTCATGTTGATATTCAAGGCCACATGTATCTGATGTTGCGAATCAGCAGCAAATATTCATGAAAAAATCTTAGAAAATGAGTCTACCGAATATTGTAGGGAACTTTATTCTAGCAATAACAGCTATTTCGCTGCAAGTTAAATCTTGTGATTATGCTTAAGGGCTATGATTATGAACATAAATTTCAACAAACCCTTTATGGACTTCAAACAAATGTTTGTGTAAGCAGAATTATTTATAGATTACAAAAAAGTTTGTAGTCAAGCTTGAAGTGAACAAAAATACCACCTCATTATAGCTAATCCCCTGGGTTTAAGGATCCGGCACATTTCCTTGAAAACTTCCATAGGCTTTGTCAGATAATCAACACTGACCTGTCAGATTTAAACATAAGAAACATGACCATAACAAGCACATTAACTTTATAGGTTATCCAAAACATTTCCCTCATTAAATAACTGAAAAAATAAACCTTATTAGCATAGTTGTAACAGAGTAGAATAAGAAATATAAAATTGAAAACAGCTCTAAAGCTCACATAACAGTTGTTGGACTTGAGTTACTAGTTATGATGTAGTGAGTTAATCAATCTACTTCTGACCTCACATGCAATATCATCTGTAGAATAACATCTCTTAATTGGAAAGAAAAGGTAAAGCATTTCAACTCAGTTCTTAGATCTTCAACGGATCTGACAAGTTCACATATTATAGTAGTCAATTGCAGCCCTTTAAGCCATCACATTGATGAGTAAGATGGTGGGTAATTCAGGAATAATCTCACATGGACTATCACCAATCTTCTGCCAATATAGACAGTAGTCTTTTGTTCTTGAGAAGAAGCTCACCATACCACTGTGTAGTCCACAGTTTCAATCAAGATACATTCAGCTATGTGATTGAAAACATTTGAATACAACCAATGATATTAAGCATTACCAAATAAGAAACCTAGTTATTAGTTATAACTACAAGTAATACACGAAAATGTGGGCAAGAAAATACTAATCACAGATTATGTTTGAATATTTGAACTGAAATGTTTTTAGTAAAATTCATAAAGCATACCCTGCTTGCAATATCTACAAGAAACGGCAATGAAATATTCAAGAGTTGGCAAAAGTTCACATACCACATTAGTGATGACATCAAATGAATTGTCTTCAAATGGAAGTTTAGGATTAAAATTTAAGTCTTGCACAACGTACTCTGTCAGCACCTGCAGAGACAATAATCCAAATTATTATGGATCTTTTATCTCATCACTACAAAAGTTGCAGTTATAAATTTTGCAAAGACAAAGATTATATAAAAGTGTACAATGTCCATTAGTCCCTAACTACCATGTTCAAGCTGCAAAAGTCACATACACATGCATGCAGTTTAAACTGAACTTATATTAGAGCGATCTCAATACGTCATTAATCATATATATATATATATATATATATATTCATGTTGGAGAATTGCACGCTTTCTATGAAGTCATATTGATAATAATGATCTACTGGAAAACATGTTCATGCAAAGAAGCAAGGATTTTAGTTAGTACAGAAATGTTAAGCATTGTGCTGGGAAATAATTAAAGTGGAATTATTTGCAACAACTATTGTTCAACCAAAGACAACCATGAATGAAAAACCATTGTCAAGAGTAATTATGACAGTAAAATTGCAATTGCAAAAATCAGCCTCCAGTGACAGCAAATCTGGATTTTCAAATGGCAATTATAGGTCAGTGTAAAATGTCTACAAACATTGGCAAACGACACTAAAGAGTTATTGGGAATTCGTACTGGATTTTGCTTGAGTTCTTCTTCATTCATGCCCATTCCAACTATCCGATCTTGCTTGTATCCTCGTGGAAAATGGCTCACCTAAATGCGAAGCCAAGAATGTGGATTATGAAGATATAAGATGTATCTCTGAAAGACACTGAGATTAATATTAAAAACATCATACCCAACTGCTACACATATCCAGGATGCTTACTCCAGGAGTGTTGCTAGGAGGAAAAACCTCTGAATAATACTTGGTCAGTGCGGCAATGGCCGGATCATCAATGTGTGTCACAAAACGAGGAGTTTCATAGAACATTGAATCAGGAGTCCTGATAATATCGATTGCAGTGTCTCAGATGAAAAACTCAAACCGGAAAGCTTAAAGCAATGGGAATTGGTAACAATTGAAGTAGCCAGTAGACAGTACAAATGGAACCAAAACCAATGAACAACTAGCAGAATTAAGGCTGAATTCAACATATTATTCCTTATGCATGAAACACTCTAAGAATGTAGATTTTAATGCGAGTAAAATATATATAAAAAAAAAAAAAAAAAAAAAAAAAGGAAGAAGAAGAAGAAGAATGACATGGAGCATTTACTCATCAAATCGCTGAAAATCCTCTTCCTTGAAGGGGAATTGCTCTGGCCACTCAACATTCTTCAATACCTGTTAGGTTAAAGTGAAATGAATCATTTAGACAATACTGCCACATATTTATGTCCCACAATAGCCCAGGAAACTGAGAGCAACATGAGACAAGCTTAAAAAAAGTATCATGGGAGTTGGGCTAGTAAACTGAATCAAGCAAGTTGTTTATAAGTTTGTTTGCCAGGACCAATCATTCTCTTTGTTTCCTTTTTTTCCCATGTCTTAACCTGTGGTCCTGGACATAGATGCTTCAAAATAGTTTTTATTACTTATTCCTTTTGTATGGAATGGAACTAGTAGAGGAAGCAACAGCATAGCTCTTCATAGATTGTAGGGTCAAAAGGCAGATATGTTGAAACACCATGAATGAAAAAAAGTTTTATATGTCCTGAGAATAGTTCTGGCTTCCTGGGTTTGACAAAGAATATTGCATAGTACCAAGTGGATTTGCAGAACAAAGTTAAGAATAGTAAATCCTCCTAAGTGAGGTTTGTTAACTCTTGAGTAATGTGATTTTGCAGCATTTTTCTTTTACAATTCAACCAATGTCAACATTTAGATGCCTCACAATTTCAATATTGAAACGCATTGCCTCCATTCTAGTTTATCCCATATGTTCAGCAGGAATCAATCACTACAAAAGTAGTGGATGAAATATACAGATGAGTACTGTGCTATAATTTCTTTTTCTTTCCAGTAGAATCTTATTTACCAAAATCAGTAGCAAATCTAAAACCCTAAATCACCAAAAATATTTTAGTTATACAACAATAACCCGCTGTCCAGTCATTCCAAGGCGTTGACATCCAACCACAACAACATATAGCACGTACTTAAAATCTCTAAACCCAAACCCACAACAACTGATTATTCAATTGCTTCAGTTACGCTAATCTTGCATCAACTGCCGAATTTGTATTTATTATTGTTAGCATGGCACATTATCAAAAGTTGAAACTTCCACTTTCAGTGGAATTGATCAAAGCTCAGTAAAGAATTTGACTGCAATTCGAAAATCCAATTCCAGCACAGCATATATCATAAATACATAGTATACCAATCAAATATCACATGTTAACATTTTAACAAAAATGCAGAAAACAAGCCAACAAGAGCGGTGGAACAATTGAAAATCAAAATTCACCTGTTCAATGGCACCCTTTTGCCTTGCAGAGGCAATGAAAGATTTGGCGCCAATGTTGCCCGCCATACTCATAAACTGAGCCCAAAATGCAGCTCCCAGACCCACCACCAGACGGCGAGATTTGTTAAATTTGCTGTCACAATTCTTTGAAAGGCCAGAAACAGAATTAACAGAAGAAAAAGAAGTAATTGAAACAGTAGAAGAATAACAACAACAGACACCAGCCAAGACAGGAAGCCTGTATTGCAGTGTTGGTCGAGGAAGAGTTGCCATGTTTGACAATTGCTGCCGATACAATATATATGTTTGATTCTTTATATGTTGGGACCATGGAATTAAGCACCATGAACGTGGGCCGCTAGCTACCACACAATGAATGGTAGTCTTACTGTAGCTTTTAACAATACTCCTATTATAGCTTGCTGGAGCTAGAGCATTCTATGGTTTGGGGACTACATTGGTTTTGATTTTGAATCACTGATGTATAATCAGGTTACGTGGCTATCTGTCCTTTCTTTCAGTTGTCCAAGCAAGCAAGGCTAATAAATGACCGAAGTGTACGAGCCCAAGTCCAAAAATGGATTTTGCTGCAGAGAAAATAATGGATACTCTAGATTTTATATCCTTTATAAATTTATTCCCTTCTGGGTTTTCGACATTATCTCATCTTCATACCGGGATTAGTCTAAGTTGTCCAGTGAGTCGCTCGACACGCAACCGGAGACAGCAGGGAACATTTTGGTAACGCCTTTCGGAGATTAAACTTGCAAGTTTTGTTATTTTGTGTGTAGACTTAAGATCAAAGTCAGTTATTTACAATATTGAAGCCCAAATTCTCATCCAGAAGCCGGCCCAAATTCATTAGACGGATAGACCCAGCACACGACACCACAACCCATCTTAAAATTCTAATTCGTGTGAAGTGTGCAGATTCGAAAGGGTAAATGACTGTTCCTTCTTATAATATTAACTCTAAATGATTTTTAAAATATTTAAATATATAATAAAAATCTTTCTATAATTATAATATTAGACCAAACTAATCTTATCACTATAACATAATAGAGGTGTAGTTACAAAAATTATTAAGAATTTAATTATTATTAGTATGAATAATATAGAGATAAAATTTAAAAATATAATAATAACTTTAAAGAATAAATTACTGTCTCAAATAATTTCAAAAAAATACTTATTCTATCTTTTCATTTTTTTAAATGTAATATATAGTATCTAATATTTTATAATGTATATATAATTATTATTATATGAGGTAATTTTTTTTAGACGAAATTTAAAAAAATTATAATTTATTTTAATATAAAGTTTATTATTATTTATAATTAATTCAAATTAAAATTAAAATTTTTTATCACTATGTCATAATTATTTATAATAAAATATCACTATAGAGAGGTATTTATGTAATTACAAATGTAAGGATAATAATATAATTAATGACAAAAATTAACGGGTCTATCAACTCATTTATATAATTTTATATAAATAAATAATAAATATTAACCAATTAAAATGTTTTGAATTTTTTTTAATAACATTAAAATTAATTAATGCAATTTACTGTTGTTCTAGGAACTCAACAGTCAGTCCACCCAATTCAAAACCTAACAGGCATGCAAAGCATGCTACCAAACCCAAGATAGTAGTACGAAGACTGCATATGTACTTGTACCGTCGGCCAAGATTGGTAAGTAAGATGGTGGACAAAGGAGATCCAAATTCAGTGATGGAGAAACAGCATAATAATATAAACTAATGCTTGCAAGCTTGCAGCAACTTCATTAAAAATGGAGGCGGGTGAGGTCAAGGCCAATGTCAGCCGCATAATTGGGCAAAAAGCATCTCTTTTTTTCTTTTTCTTCAGAATAGTTAGTTGCTGCATGCGGTGAAAGTTTTAACATTTTTCCATGGAGAAATCATAAATTAATGGCAAAGTGGATGACAATTTGAAAGGAAAGAATGGATGATGCCTTTTGGATAATAGAGAGGATTTGTGTGTTATTCAAAGGCTCCAGCAGGATAGTGTTCAAGATTTCACTTGCCTTGTCTGATAGGATAATACTATAAAACTTGTTTCTTTGGGGGTACCATTTCCCTTCCTCATCATCAATGGAAGTGCAACAATTGCCATATCGTCTCATCTGATGAATTATTGATACATGCTGCCCCTGCCCCATTACAACGAAAGACCGATGATAACTTTCTTTGTTTGTTTGTTTGTTCTGGCATGCTAATGCTAGAAATTGACTTGATCCCTTTGTCTCATCAATAATTTCATTTTACCTGCCAAGAAAGAAAAGGGCAGAAACACGACACTCAATTCATACATCCTTTCCTTTCCTTTCCTTTCCTTTAATAATAATTCTCAATTACCATGTAGTTTAAGCTTTCACTCAACTACTGGTTTTTGTCTTTGCATGCATGACAACTATCATCATGTTCCTTTCAACACACACAACACAATTATCTATTTACACATTTGCAACATGTTTATTATATATGGTGATTATGGGGAGGGGGTCAAATGATGCAACTCCTCACCAAATTCTTACATTATTTCATCGTCTGTGCATGTATAATTTTCTATTAATTTTCCAAGGATCTCACATTCATCCTATAGTTATAAAAATTTTGTAATTAATCTTGCAAAATAAATCTCAAATTCTGTCCTATAAATAACGCAAATTCTCTCTCTTGTTCTCCCACCCTCCCTCCCTCCCTCAATTTTCAGGTATCTCTCTTCCCGGTTCCTTCCGTTTCTCCAATCCAAATCCAATCTCAAACCGGTCGACCCGTAAATACGAAATGGACCGACCAAGATTTGTGATCGAGGCCGCCGAAGCCGAATCATTGGCTAAAAAATCCAGCCTTACAGTCCCCCAGCTCCTCCCTAAGCTTGTCAAATCCGCGCAGACCCTCGCCCGCCCTCCCATCTCCAACTACCCTGTTGGCGCAGTCGGACTCGGTTCATCGGGCCGGATCTTCTTCGGTGGCAACCTCGAGTTCCCGGGTCTCCCCCTCCAGTACAGCGTTCATGCCGAGCAGTTCCTCATCACCAACCTCATCCTCAACGCTGAACCAAAACTCCAATACTTCGCCGTCTCCTCCGCCCCTTGTGGCCATTGCCGCCAATTCTTGCAGGAAATCCGGGACGCTTCCGATATTAGGATCTCCATCATATCAAGTGAAAACATATATTCTGATATTAAAGATGATCATGAATGTAACTATTCCCCAATGTCACATTTTCTTCCCCACAGGTTCGGTCCCCCCGATCTTCTCGACAAAGATGTGCCTTTATTGCTAGAGACCCACCACAACGGCTTATCGTTTATCAACGAAGAAGATGGTAACAATCATCAAAACCTCTGTAACGGTCAGATATCGGAAAATTCAAAACATTTGAAGTATGCAGCGTTAGAAGCTGCGAGTAAGTCTCATGCGCCGTACAGTAAATGCCCGTCTGGGGTGGCGATAATAGATTGTGAAGGAAAGGTTTATGAGGGGTCTTATACGGAATCAGCTGCGTATAATCCTAGCTTGGGTCCGGTGCAGGCGGCGTTGGTGGCTTACGTGGCAGGTGGGAGTGGTGGCGGATACGAGAGAATTGTGGCGGCCGTGTTGGTAGAGAAAGAGGGGCCTGCTGTGAGGCAAGAAGAAACGGCAAGGATGATTTTGCAGGTGATTTCGCCCAAGTGTGAATTTAATGTGTTTCATTGCGGATGTGTTAATAATTAGGTGTGGTTCAGAATTTTTTGTATTGAAGATCCAATCATGCTGATGGAAGATTGTTCCATAAATGGATGAATGAATGAATGAATGATATATCTCTTTCTTTTTCTTTTTCTCTTGAGTTGGTCATGTACTATTAGATCGAAGTGTTCTCTCCTTTGTCAAGTTTCAAAGTTAATTTACAGAAACGGAGAAAATTACCCATTTGAAAACAATAATAATAGTTGTAGTAAATTCCATGGACTGCATATTAAATTATCAGCATGTTTTTTTCACCGTTGTTATCGCGTAACCTATAGTTCTGTTGCTCTTCCTCTGCAATGAGCTTCGTTGTTCTTCCACTGTTTGATAACTTTATAGTATACTGTACTGTTACCATCATCGTCATCAATAGTTTAACACAGCAAATATAAAGTGCATTGAAAAGCAACAACCATGAGTCGCTGACGATTCTTTTATAAACTTTTTTGAACTTCTGTTTGGTTCATGTATTTCTCCGATCCCTAGGAGTGGTATAAATCAAAGTAATTGATATTGGACCATCAATGATTAGAAGATGGTGTAGAATGCTGCGTTGCGGTTCCAATATTTCACAATTTTTTTTTTTTCTCTTCAATACATTTTTTGTTGATACTAATCTAGCGACAAAGTCAATTACTTGCCTTCTTTATTACCTTCTAAAGTAGTGCATTTGCAAAGCAAGAACTCGTTTAACTGACAACCGTCCCAAGGCAAATAGATTTTAAGAGTTTATGAAAGTTGGTAGGTTTTGTGATTTCCAACTGCAATCTGCGCACCGGTGTACTAATGTCATGCAGTCCATTAGATAACTAGTGTTTACCATGATAGAAGTCTAGTCTACTACTAAGATCATTCCACTGCTGGTTGAAACAAGATTATAGTGTGTGATTATGCAGTCACCTTGACCTTGATATAAATAAATGGAATCGTTTCTCAAGAATAATGCCGGCTCACATTAGCGAACACTTGGCAGAACACAATCTGGAGATTGACATGCATCATATATCAATGTTTAGGACCAGATAGTTGCCACTACCAGCTGAAGAAATTGAATGAGTTTCCTACTACAGCTTTTTAAGTGATGACTTATTTTTGAGTTCTCTGTCTTCATCTATGAATTCCGACCCAGCAAGGCTAAGCTTCATAACTAGATTGAGATGCAATTTGAAAGAAAAAAGAAATGCGTAAACATTTCCAGAATTTAGGTGTGTTATCATGGTGGCTGGCCCTGGCAGTTCACTAGAATTAATATTCTCTTTTCTAATGAAACGAAATGCTGCAGTAGCTCATTACTCTCATTGATCATAAGGAAGAAAAAAGATTGCTCAAAACCAACACATCAGATTGATATTATAATGTCAACAACACTTGATGCACAAGTTCTTAACATATCTCGGCGGGCCAATTGGATGCAATGAATGCCAAATTGCTGAGGTGATAATAAGTACTGAATTCATTTGATTCCTGTTTCTACAATTTAATATGAAATAAGAGATGAACAAACAGAGCTAACGGAATCAAATCTGAAAACCAAGAGTGGTGAGAATTTCACAGGAGTAACCTAAGAGGAAGAGAAAGAGGAAGATGCAGCATGCTCTAGAAGCAGAGGACCCTGCAAGGTTGCAGCCGACCAGAGCCTTTCTTCATCATCTTGAGATAACAGACCATCAGTATTTCTCAATGCACCATGAACCAAAATCACCACCGTCCCAATAGAGACCCCAATTATAATATTTTTGGTCACGTCAGTTAGAAAAAGCGCAGCAACCGTAGGCAGAAACAGAACAGTCATTAGAAGGTAATCATCAATTTCATAACCATAAACAACTAATCTGTCTTGATCACGTAAGAAATATAGGAACAACCATGAAACCGTCATGATCATTAAAACGATCAGGGAAATGGGGTTCCAAAGCAAGCCGATGAAGACAATGAACAATATGATGATGGCATAGTTCATGCGAAAGAAGGCAGCATTTGTTCGGATTCTTTCAGTGACATGACCATATGATGTTGGAAGACTACAAGAATGGATCTGAATCATGTCGTTCCATGGTCTTTGCGTGCCAAAACATGATTGGATCTGTTGTTTTAAGCTTACAATGAAAGAATGATTAGATGATGTAGGCGTCTCTGTTGGGATTGTTCCATATGTTGTCATTTTCCGATGACAGATACACAACCACGGACATACAACAGAGAAAAGAAATGCTAAGGGGAGAAAACAGAGATTACGTTCCAATTTATCTGATGCACAAGAACAAGATGTTAGACGTCAATTAGATGATATATTGATGATTGATCAGACATTGTTGACTGAGCATGAGATTTGGAATGAGGACCCTAAAACGAGAGGCACTTGATTTTGTTATTTCCTGCCAAAACAGACCGTGGGAGAGAATTAAACATGCCAACTTTAGAATTTACAGACAATATAATGAACGAGGCCCTTTGCATTTCATTCCAATGCTAAGCTATTTTAGGGGAGAAGCATGCCCGATTAACAATAACGGTAATCAATTAAGCGTAGAGAGCGAGAAACTCACATGAGAAAAAGTGAAATAAATGAAAAATGAGGACCAAGATATGGGCTATATCGTCTTGGTACAGATTAAGAATATCAAAGTAACACCAATTACACATCTCCGAATTAGTTCTATATGAAGCAAAATGGAATGAGGAATTTCCCAGAAAGGAATATTTACATGCCCCTAATGTTTCATATAATTCCACTTAAATGACATCTATCACAAATGTCGGCTTACCTCTCTTACTTTCTGTTGTCCTTAACAAAAAACTAAAAGAAAAAAAAAGACAAAATTACTCACCTTCTTCTTCCTCCAAGCTACCGCAACTATTTCTGCTCATAATTTGCATTAACACTTCTAATCTCCATTAAGACCGGTCTGCATTTGCACAAGAAAAATACAACTAAATTCAATAATTTAAGCTTATTGCATTTGATGCAGATGTCCAACTAAGTCCGTTTTGAGCTTTCAATTATTAGATATCAGACTTCAAACGTTCTTTTACATATTTCATTTAGTTATTCATTTATTAATAAGTAAATCATTAAGAGAGGAATTTGTTCAGTAATTTTTCGCCTAAAACTGCATATTGGTATCCAAGGAAATTAAGAATAGAGATAGTTACATTACCTTGGCGGTAGAAGTGAATAGAGTACCATGTTTAAAGGGAATAGGTAAGTAATTTCACATTTTTCTTTGTTAAGCAAACTAGGGCAAGGAAAAAAAGGAAGACAAGTAGACATTTCTTGATAAATCATTTAAGTGCAATTATATCAAACCACAGCAAAGGCATGTAAAAATTCCCTTCCAAATACACTAGTCAAAGAAGTTTCTTGATTTCACCGAAACATCAACATTTCTCCACATGAATGCAATATGCATTTTTTTTGTGGTTCTCTCAACTGGGTTAAAAGTATGCATTATCATTCCCTGGAGGTTTACTCTAATTATCTCTCATCAAGAACAACTGTCTGATTGCTAGATACCATCAAACCTATGACATGGGTATGATAGAAACTAGTGCAAAGGAAGAAACTTGAACATGATTCTCCAACTGGTTGTTATGGCTTTCACTGATTTGGTGGCAGGATATCCCCTTTATACACCTTCCAGGGTCCGTAATAGAATTTTGGCTTCATGAGTGGTACTGCTTCCCCAGGGTGGTCTTCCCAATACTTCTCCTGCTCAACACAACAAGCACAATTCTCACATCAATACCCTTGACATTGACGGCCCGAGATAAAATAACCCTTTGTCAAGCATCAACATAATCAACCTAGCCAATTCACATGTAAATGACACTCTTAAGTAATTTGTAGAATAAAATTTACTCATGTATAAGAGCAATTAAGACAAAGAAGATCCTTAAATGGAGTGGATAACAAGACTCATGAATGACATCATTGAGAAACAAGGGTGTGCTGGAGATGCTCAAGAGAGTGAATGTCATTGAGGTTTGGCATAAATTCTTTTAAGGATGTTGACAAGGCATGCAAAAATGTCAAGATGACAGATGAGTGAACCATCGGTTAATGTGATGACTACTTGAGATGAAATGGGATTACTAGTCTGAGTTATAATTCTTAATAAACAAGAAGGAAAAAATCATCAGTTGCTTGGCTTGTCAATTTGGTGCTTCAGGGAACAAAAATGATGTAATGACTTCAAACAGAGAAAAAATCCATTAATTCATGAAAAGAAGGCCCAAGTGGGTTTCCCCAGTCCCCACACTTGGAATTTTTAGAACTCTGATCAAGCCTTAGTTGCAAGTATACCTTCTGAGTGCAAAGCCCTGTCTTGTCGCATAACCCACTGATATAACATAAAAGAGAGAATGAATCGATGACTATGCTAGATGTCATTTACAACTTACTTCCAATAGACAAGAATGCATTAAATGTTCAATTTTCAATATTCTTTCCCCAATTTCCAGAATTTGTTTCGAGGGTGATTGGAGCATATCAATTTCTCTTGGTGATGCAAGTATGTAACTCGATGACTAAACAAATAGCTATACCAGAATATATATATATATATATATATTTGCAACAACTAAATCTAATTAGAAGTAAAATTTTCATCCCATCAAGCAACAAAACGATGCATAATAATAATGTTAGATTGTGTTAGTACGTGTTTGAAAGTTTTAACGACGCGGCTGAAAAAGATCGGTAAAACAGAGAGCATTCATGTCCACTTCTCAGGTTCGCCCAGAAAAAAGTAATTGAATAAAACAAATTTAAAGTAGCCAAACAGAGGATGTCCACACAAATGCAAGAAGTGAAACTACCAAACTAAGTGTTGAAATAACTTGAAGAAAAAACAGTAACAGGAAGAAGAATTACCTTGTAGAGTTGCTCAGTAATAGCAGAAGCAATGACACCAGTGTAGAAGGCGGCAACATAGATAGTGACGAGAGGTGTAAAAGATTTGGGTTTCCTGTACGGCTCAATCATGTCCCAAAGTAGGGTTCTTTCCCATTTTGTGTACACATAATCCGCGTATTTTTTCCATAGATAACTCGCCATTTCTACCTTATCTGCCTACCCTCTTAAGGTGCACAGGAACCTACTTGCAACGCGGCGGCGCGTGAGATACAGCGGCCCCTGCGTGCACTCGGCTGTACAGGGGTTTGAGGAATGGGTCAAGAAACTGCCCAGCGACTCCAAAAACTGGAAGTGTGATTGTTTTAGGGGTATTTTAAGAAAATGGCCCAATTTGGGGCTCAATTATGTTTTTAGTCCGAGTAAAAAATTGCTTATATTTGAGACAAAAAATTAATCTTTGGGAAGAAAATATCCATAAAAAATTTCTACTTTTGTCCGTTTTTTCAATTTGGATTTTTAATAAAAGTAGCTTAATTTTTACATTCATTTATATTTATAACTTAAATTTCAAACCTTTTATATAGAAAATCAAAAGTTTAACTTTTCAAGAAAATTACTCTTAATTTTTAAGTTAATAAATAGTACTTTTTTGATGAATTTTGTTGATAGAGATTAGCATAAAAGTAGTCTTTTTTAATGTATTATTGATAATCTTTTGATAAAATTTATAGTGAGATTATTTTTATACTAATTTTTTTCAACAAAATTTATAATAAAAATATTATTTATCAATTCAAAAATCATAGATAATTTTGTTTAAATACTAAATTTTTAGTTTTAAATATAATAAAATTTTAAATTAGATTAAATTTATACTTGAATTTAAAAATAATGCCATTTTTATCAAAAACTCATTTAATTTAGATAAGAAAGAAAGTGAAAAAAAAAAAGAATAGAAAAAAAAAAGAGAAAATAGATTTCAATGGTCAATAAATTTGAGAAACTAATAATAATGGTGCTGAGTTTGAGAAATTTGAAAAATTTTAAATCTTTTTGTGAATCAATTGATTTAGTCTTAGTTTACTAACTGAAAAATGGTTAGAAATCAATTTAAAACAAATTTTAACTATGATTTGTGTCATTTAAATGTATTGTTGTGATTTGAATGTATTACTACAAGGATGAAGATGATAATTTATATCCTTTTGACAAAATTTATAGACACCATTGATAAAATTTTTTGAGAAAAATAAGTAAATATGGTTAAAATTCTAACAACATTTGTCAAAAAATATATATATTATCTTAACAAACTTTATAAAAATCTTATATTAAAATTTTATAAAAAATCTTAATAAAGAATTTTAACAAAATTTAATTAAAATTTTTTTTATGAAATTTCACAAAAGAATAACTATCCTTTAACAAAATTCTAATTTACTTAAATTTTTAGTTTCATCCATGGATAACTATATTTCAGTTTTAAGGGTATTTTTGTTCAAAAGATATATTTTTGATCTCAAAAATAAATAATTTTTTACTAGGGCTAAAAATATAATTAAATAAAAATATTAGATCATGTTTGTAAAAAAAATTAAAAGGGAATTTGTCACCCACCTCCCTACAATTTTGAATTATCACTTTTATAAAATCTTCTGTTTTATCCTTAATTACTACCCCTACAAGATTGAGTGTTTTGGTTGGTTATTGCCACTCTTCTAACATTATAGCCAATGGTGATAATTTTTAATATGACTTATCAAATCAATACAAATATAACATAGTATTAAATATGTGAGTTTAAATTAATATAAGTTGATACAATTTATTAAATAAGTAATATAACATAATTAATAATCATATTAAATTTAAATTTAAAATTTTTAATATATAATTTATTTATAATATAATTCTTTAAATAATTTATTTATGATTAATAATTTATTAAATAATTTTTATTTTAAATATTTTTTAAAAAAAATAATTAACTATATTTAGAGTAAAATTAAATAGTATTTAAAAAAAATACTACTATAAATATTATAAAAATAAATTGAATTATAAATAAAAAATATTAAATAAATAATACAATTATTATATATTTAACAATTTAATAATTATATTATATTAAAATTTTTACTTTTGAATATAACTATTAACCAAGTCAAATTTAAGCTAACCCTTATAAAAGAACACAAATACAACACAAAACAAATATCACTCCATTATTCAAATTGTTACCCCTAATTGTAACTAAATCTCATAGACTGAAGTCGAGGAAAAGATAAACTCAGAAAACTTTATGCAGTTTATTTTAAATTATAAAAGACATTTCGTATTTTGCTCCTTAACATAGCATCACAGTAGCCCCTCGCTTGGGAAAAATATACACAACTGTGCTTTAATCTGAGATACGACCATCTCAATATCAATTGCATAAAATTCATAGCATGTCAGAAATTTGAGTGATCATATTATAAATTTTCTGGTTAAATATCAGCAATCCTATCTTCTGGTGATTTTATATCCAATTCCCTTATAAATATAAAATATATTCAAGTATCTCAGGTTGCATGAACATTCAACACAGAGAAAGGTGATAATGAGTCAAGATCTTAACAAATTATTTCATTCTTGATTTACTGCCTACATCAGATGTCTCTTCAATTTCTGCTTTTGGGGACATATGCAAGAGTAAGACAAGCCCAAAAGAGCTTAAAAGATTATTTTACTTTCCATTTGCTGACTACGTGGCTTTCTTTTAATCAGGTTCAGTATCCCACTATCAGCATATCTATCTATCTATCTATCTATATATATATATATATATATATATATATATATTAATTTTTTGGTCAGTAGATAATGTAACGTTAGTTTATATGTTGAATTGTCAGGCGATTCAAAAAGAGCAGAGTTCCTACTTTGGATAGCTCTTCAATAAACCCAATTTGCATAATTGCATCCACCTACTTGTAAAAAGGACAAGTGTTTCCTTTCCAAAACTAAACAGAACGTAGAATTTCATTTCTGTTTAAGAACTTGTACATACCACAACACAGCCAGAAAAATAATGACAAAGAATGAAGTTGAATAGAATCTTTTCTTACTGCCCTGCAAACAAAAATATGCAAATATACAGAATTACCAATGGGTAGCTCACCGCAGATAAATGCTTAACTAAGAATCCAATGTTAAATACTTTAGCTTGATCCTGCTGGTTTGTCCACCAGAGCAGAGATAATTTTGAGACTGAGATCTCCAACCCCCTTCGGTGGACCGATGCTGCAACGAGCTGTGTTGTGGAGTTCGATAGCATCCTTTATTTTTTGAAACTGCGAATGGATTTGAAAATAGCAAGATGCAATGAAAAAATAAAAAGAATCCAGAGTACACAAAAGATCCTCTATTTAAATCAATGACAGTAGCATAACATGCACGTCATACCAAGAGACGCTGGCAAGAATCATTAAATTACAGTTCTGCTAATTATTCACCAACTTCTGTAACAATATACAAGTCTCTCTCTCTCTCTCACACACGCAGACACGTGCAAGTTAACCAATAACCCCTTCACATGCTGGATTCAGATTTTAATTTCTTAATGAGGTGCTGAAATATATATTTCATGTCACCAATCTCATTTCTATGAGCAAGGTATTCCTAAAATTTAGGAACTCAGTCTGGTCTTCCATATTGTGCTCCAATTATTGGCTACATGGACAAAGGTGATAAAAAATTATATGTGCTTATATCGATTACAACTTCACTATGTCTTACAACCTCACTATGTCTTACAACCCAGAAATCAATTAGATAACAATTATTTCTGGGGTCAAAAATACAAAGTTGACCAAGTTAGGTAGTGCATAAATTAGGAAAGAACAGAGATTAATAAAAAACACTCACCTTAGCAAGGGAACATGAAAACGATTCTAGCTGTCCATGGGCTCCACGATAAAAGTGAAAATAAGGAAGGACCTTCACATTCAAACTTTTGCACATTGGCTTGTTCTCATCAAAATTGACTTTCAGGAATAAAATTTCAGGTTGTTCCTGAGCTGTTTTGCAGAGCTGATGGATCCATTACATGACAAAATCAAGAGAAAATAATCGCAGTTATTTGAAGCGTAGCTTAAGAAACATGTACAAGTAATAATTTCCTACAACCATCTTAACAAGAAGCGGATGCTGGAAATATTATCTAGAGAAACTACGGATTCTATCTTAAGGGATTCATTTATTTGGTTTGTCAAGGTAAAAGGGTAGAAACTGGCAA
The DNA here is from genome assembly GCA_032402905.1 of Khaya senegalensis. Classification (NCBI taxonomy): domain Eukaryota; kingdom Viridiplantae; phylum Streptophyta; class Magnoliopsida; order Sapindales; family Meliaceae; genus Khaya; species Khaya senegalensis. Next base: position 8,699,902 of record CP135556.1, on the reverse strand, counting down.
AATTTAGATCGTATCAAAAGCATTTGTCGGGTGTATCCCTTTACACATAAAACTTGTTTTTATCTCCTATAAATGTTTTCTATGTCAACATTTCCTGTCAAAAAATAGAAGGGCACTTAGAACATCTGAGAAAATTAAGCACTCCACAGAATCACAGATGGCATCTTAATATCAAAAGAACTATCAACATAATTGGAATTAGTCACCAGTAACAAACCACTCATCTATTGTTATTCAAAGCAGTAACAAAAGGTTCCAACAGCATCCTAATCTAAACATCAATAATAGTACAACAGTTTACAGAGCCTGAAGAAATTGTCAAGTAACAAAAGAGGTGTTACCTTTGGAAATAGTGCCCGGCAAGATGCACACCAGGTTCCATAAAATTCAACAATGACTAATCTATCACCAGCTTGACTCAAGGCATCCAAAAATTCTTGTGTAGAATGAATGTCAATCATATTTGGCGCATTCTTTTCCCACCATTTTGGCTGGTCAGTTTGAGCAACAGTTGCATGTACCTTAAAGTCAAGCATCCAAAAATTCAGAAAAAAATCCATAAAAAAATGAAATAAAAGAAAGAAATATTTGGCCCGTAGCATGATATAGAATTCTAAGAAAACAAATTTTCTTACAAAGAATCAAGGAATGAGTGCAGTGACACTGAACTTATGGAACAGTAAATTGACAAGTGAGGAAACTATCCATTGAAAACAATCATAACAATGCAGGGATGGAACCTTCCAATATTATCACCAGGTGAAACATTTTCCCCTCAGAGGTGATACACCAGTCATAATAACTCTAATTAAGCATGTGCCACTGATCAATAACATTGTAGCCACTGACGGGATTCCAGTAGCAATGTGTAAAAGTAATTGGAGGCTCACATTTTGGAGAAAGCAATACCCTTTAAAGCCTAGCTCAGAAAACTATGGTGTTTTATTTTTAACTTAAATTAGTTTAGTGTTTCAGTAACTGAAATCATGCCAACATTGAACATCTACAGAGGGAAAAAATTTTGGCCGATAAAGTTGTAATATTCTTCTATAGGGAGACGCAACAAGCTAAAGACATTGTTTTGATTCATGCATTTCAACCAACCCATTTGTTACTAAACCTGAGAACCGGAGGACAAAAAAAAAGCAGTAATGACTCCCATGCACATGCAAATGCATTTCACAAACTGATAAATCAAAAAATTTTGATTCATGCTTTTCAACCAACCAGGAAGATCAAACTAAGAGTAAGGCAGATAAAAATTAGACATACTGAAGCAACTGTCTCAATTTTTCATAATAAGATGTGAAAAAAATAAATCAAATTAGATGTGCCCAAAGCTTAAAAATCTTTCTCAGAGACTCCAAATAAAATTTGTGTTCATGATAGATTATACTAGCAAATAGATGCTTTTAACATGTGCTAGGGACTCCAAACCAAAATTTATAAAGGGAAGAAAAAGAAGAAAGGGAATCATAATGATGCCTTATTCAATATGGCTATTTAACACAATCCCTACAACGTTTACTAAGAATCCATTTACTAAACACACATCCAAGCAAAAATAAGTACTAAGGAAAAGAAAAAAAGGACGTACAAGCAATATAAGCAGAAAAATTGCAAAATTATAAATCAGTCCCAAATCTCTCTCACTTATCATAACATTACACTATAGGATTCTAGAAATTCCTGATACCAGCACTAAGAACGAATGACATCATGGCATGCATATAAAGATGGAAAACAGAGTCGATCAATTTATCAAAAACTTGAAAGCATAAAATTTTCCTAAAATCACCCAAGCTTCGGTTCAAAATGCATGCCAAAACTCCTAATTTCGCTATAAAAGCTGATTATCAATCAAGTTTAGCAACAGGGATGTCCTACGTTCGCTACAGAAAAGTACAAATAGTAACTCAAACAGACAACAAAACTCCTAACTGCCTTATAATATTGCATAAAAATAGTCCTCAAAATCTCCAGACATTTCCCCAAAACACAAGCAGCGAATTAACAGCCGAATATTGAACAAAGGACATGTAGTTTACCTTGAATGATATTAAGTGCTGCCTGGGTGTCAAAGAAAGCCTAGCAAGACCAGTAGAAGAAGAATAAGGAAACGGATGAATTCTCTTATCTAAAATTTGATTGGGTGGCAGACCCAGTTGGGGAGTGGAGGCAAATGAGCCGAAAGCCAAAGAAGACGGACAGCGAAGTGACTGAAATGAAGATACCCGAATAACATCTGCCATTTACAGATAGCCCAGGAAGAGAAACAAAGAAAGAACACAAACAGAAACAGTATAATTGAATATATTTATAGAATTTAGGAGGAAAGAAAAATCGATTCAACCACACAAGGTCAAAGGGCACACAGGGGAGAAAAAAAACTCAAAATTTGGTTGGGTTATTGTTGTGTTTTGTGGAAGTAAACGGTGTGCCAACGAAACTTCTGTCTCGTGTTGGAACTGGCTACTGTGTCCGCTAGGGAGAAGATATTAGATCGGACGAAGAAGCTGTGTCCACATGTAATTGTAACTTTCGGCGAGCTTTTTTTTGCAGTTGTCCGGTCAACCAAACTATTGAGTTCCGAGGCCCTGTTTGGATGCCGCCTTTACCAAGGTTTAATTTAAAGATGCTTTTTACTGCTATTGCCTGAAATCAGAAATTAAAATATGAAGTTGTTGTCAATAAGAATTATAAATAAATAAATAAAAATTCTGAAATCCTTCTTGTATGTATTTCTTAATTATTCAGAAGAATTGTCATAAATCAAGAAATTTTAATTTTATTCATTGTTAAATTGCAGTTAATTTTTTTCTTTTAAAAAAAAAAAAAAAAAAAAAAACCTTTGATTCATCTAAATAAATAAATGAAACAATCCTCTTGCGCGAAGCGACGGTGCCAAACAAGACTTAGCACCAACTGGCAAATCAACAGTCGGATGTACTTTCCACGGGAAATGGTTTGGCTATTGAATTTCTGAATTATAGGAATCACGTTTTTTCAAACGAAACGATGAGATTCATTCAAAACATATAAAAGGCCAGAGAAAGTTATTAAGAGCATTCACAATCACAGATGGAGATTGGAGGGAGGAGGCTAGAAACTGCCAATTCCTTCTCAATCCCACCTACCAATTTGCCAAAAGCAAAAGCCTTTTTCTTTTGGCCTTCCTTATTTCTTCCTTCAAAGTCCATCAAAATTAGTGAAACAAAATATGAGCCACATTTTTAATTCTGACAAGTGACAACCAAAAATATCAAGGATGGATGCCTCTAACAAGTCTGTGTTCTATTTATGATCCTATTTACACTCAACTCCACAGCAATTTGAAGTTTTCAAGCATACCTCAGACATTTATAACAGATAGTCATTGCGGGCTCCATTGTGCCAAAGTGCCCATCCAAAGCAAATGTTATAATAACTAGAATTTAGAAAGAGATTCTTTTCCCACTTGATTGATTGTCCTCTACTGGAATTTCATTAGATGCATGCACAAATCAAATCCAATATACGAAAGAGTAATCGAATTCCATTCTTAATTGTTAAGCAAAATTGATTTGTAACATCCTTGCTTTACATGATGACTACCAACTGAATTTAAACGCACACACTACAAACCCACTACACAAAAGAAGTTTTGTAGGGACTGGCCTTCAATCAAAATGACTACAACAGCCTTTGTTCTATGCAGGCAACCAAGAAAGTTTCTGTGGATGTAGATCGGTAGTCAAGAACTGCACCGAACTTGTTAACTTCGTTGTCCGAGCTAATAAAACAGCTCAGCTGAGCAATAATTGATACATTTTAATTCCATAAAGCATGAATTCAGCAATATTTACTTTTTCCACAATTACATTTTTTATTATCCTATTCCACAAAGTGAATGTATCTTTACATGGTTTCATCTCTACACATCACATAGACAGATGAGATACTCATAAAGAAAGCATATGTCTTGACAACCCATGAACTATTTGTTGCATTACTGAGTGTACCAGATCAATTCAAAATTTTCATGCTACTGGAAAGTATACACAATCACGGATATGCCACAACCAGATATCAAATTGGAATTGGATATGCAATTGTGTCTTGGTCTTGGTTACATATCTTACATGTAAACAAGAAGAAGCTTCCACATTAATCTCCACTTGTCCAATTGCTACTGAAATTCTACATCAGAGAACCACGACAACATTGCAAAAATTATCATTCAGTACTTCAAATGCTACTTCTGCTCATAATAAAGAAAAAATTCGAGCCAAGCGAATAGAAGGAATAGTATACAAAAGCAACATCCATGACTCAACAATCTAATGGGATTCCAAGATTACTAATAGTTCTACCTTTTTACTCTGCCCATTCAAACCCACACTGGAGACCGTCTAGGTCAGTGAACATATATCAAACAGCTTTGCCATGGCATAATCCTGCTCGCTTCTTTTCCATCCTTGGGCGGCACAGGTCAGTTGAGGCATACTTACAGATATATTTGTTAAGCACTGGGCAAAAGAATAGACACGGGAAATAATGCAGATCCATTATTTGGAGCACCTTGTATCTTGAGAATTGAAGTAATCAAGTTGTATATCTGAACATTCTCAAAGGAAGGCACCTTCCTTCCCCTCGCAAACTGAGGACCATGTCCAATAAAGATGGTCCTCATGGAGAAAACTGCATTGTCATACCCATGTGCTCCTCCACATTCTTTTCTCTTTGTCCTCTTCTGCTCCACCTTAAAACCCTCTTCAATCAACCCAACTATTGGCGGAATTCTATCGCTTGCCGCATAATGTAACCGACTAGGGAGCTCCTCCTTAAGAAACACTTTCAAATTCTTCCCATTCTCAACTTTCCCCGACTTCAACCCTTCATTCATCTTTTCAACGATATGGAATTGCAAGCAATGGACTGTAAGATTGAACCCACCCTGCTGGAATTTCTATCCAAGAAGCCAAATCATCTAAGAATAACAACTTCTTATCACATGTACCAACCATTCCATGATCACCAACCATAACAATGCTAACATCCTCAAAAACCCCTTTTTTCTCCAAACCATCAATCAACCTCCCAATCATTCTATCAGTGCTGGCAACGGCTTCAGTTATTTCCGGATCATCAGGGCCAACCTGCTGACCTTGATGATCAGGATCCTCAAAATACAAGGTCATAAAATCAGGAATTTCACCAATGGGCAGATCAATATAATTCAAAACAGTATCAACTCTCTCCTCAAAAGGCACAGAACCATTATAATCCATACACATGCCTTCTGGACAATTCCAGGAACCTTTCTTTACCTCAGAACCAGGCCAAAAATAAGTAGCAGCCTTTAAGCCATGATTGACCACAGTCTCCCAGAGTGGCTCGCCCAACCACCACTTGGGCTCATGACTTGCCATAGTAAAGGTATCACCAGTCTACGGGTCGACAAAATGATTATTAATAATGCCATGAAAAGCCGGATATAGTCCAGTCACAATAGAGTGATGATTGGGGAAAGTCAAAGTAGGCAAAACAGGAATCAAACCCGTCTCAGCTTCAGTCCCGTTGTTGATTAAACGGTGGATGTTAGGCGTTGGGGTCTTGAACTGGTACCCGAACCGAAACCCATCAGATGAAATGAGCAGAACAACCGGTTTATCCAATTTCTTGAGAGAACGAGCAGTGGTATCGAGGGAAGATGGTGCTGAAGACGAAGAAGAAGAAAAGAATAGAAAACCGAAGGCAGCGGCTGCAGAGAGAGCAATGCAGGTGCTAAGTAGAAGAGCTATGAAGATGATTGCTGTGGATGAATTTTGAGGAAGATTCGAGGAAGGGTCTGAGGAATCAGTGTTGAAAGAAAGAAGAGCTGTAGATTGATTTGTTAGTTCTTCTTCTTCTTGCGTTGATAAAGGTATAGGCTTTGTTGAAGTCAACGCATCTGAACCCATGATCAAAACTGGGTTCTCTTTTAAACCTGAGAATTCTGAAGCTAAAATTGATCGGGGAATGTTTTCTTATACAGTAAGATGCAAGGGTTTTGTTTGGAGGTGGAAGAAGGAGGAGGAGATGATTTTGTTGGCAGATCGTTGTCGCTGACAGGCTGATTGAATTGGAGTCTAAACTACGATAAAAGTTGTCTTTTGTTAAATACGACACGTTTTACGGAAAATTAGCAAGATTGAATATGATCAGGCGGCCCAAAATTTGATGGAACGGTTACAACTGGAAACGACTTCATTGAATCACATTTTCTAGAAGTACAATTAACGGTCTGCTGTCCTTCCTTGAAGAGTACCATTCTTGTAAATAATTACAATTTCACATTCCATTATGCACGATGATTATTGAAATGTTAGATAAATTGATGTGTTACAATATATATATATATATATATATATATATATATAAAACCAAAACTATTTGCTCAACATCTCTATCAAGCATATTCTTTTACTAAAAAAAATAAACAAAATTAGAAATTTTAATTTTTTTAAAAAAAATTTAAACACTTTAGGTGGTACGATAACATTTAAAAAATATAAAATATATATTTTAATTCACGTTATATCAATCAATAATAATTATTATTATTAAACAATTATTAAGTTCTTCTAATATTATAAATTGAATAATTATCAAGTGTTTGGTAACTAATTAAGATACAAATTTTATATTATTACTTTTTATATTTGTTGCATTATGCATTTAGTAATACAACTTTAGATATTACACAGTAAGAATATAATTTCCATTTTATGCAAAGATAAAATATTTTATTTTAAAATAAATTGATTATTTATTTAAATAAAAAAATTATAAAATTAAAACCAACCATTTAAAATATCTAAATACATCTAAGCATGACAAATTATTAACATGTTTTACATTGTGTTTTAAGTTAATACTTATTTTGAATATTATATTTTAATTAACAATAATTTCTAATTAATGAGTAAAAATCTAACTAATTCATCTATTTTTATCTCTATAAAATGTTAATATTTCTATTACTTTTTTAGAATTTTTTTTAATTTAAACTTTGACATTTTTTTTAAAAAATAATTCTTTTATATTCTAAATAAGGATGATAGTGGACTATATTTGAGACAAATATAGCTAAACTTACATTCACATATACTACAAAAATTTAATACTAACCATACACCAAATTTATAGTGAATTTGATATTTTATTATTAAATTTTCTTAAACGAGTATATAATATTTATCAAACTTGCGCGAATATTCACAGGTTTTTAGTAATTTTTTTTATCTTTTTTAATTACACTTTTATTATTATAAAATATGTAATTTAAACTTATAATATATCTAATTTAATTAATAAATTTTTAACATTAATTTAAAATAAAATACATAATTAACATAAAATATAAAATTTATCAATATAATATGACATTGAGCACAACAATTTTATAAAAAAAAAAACATAATTATTTTATAAATTTACATATAAAATTATACAGTATATAAAAAGTGATTTTAAAAATATTTATTAAGTATTATTAAAAAATTTATAAAAAATACTTACTTTAATAATATTGTTTAATACTAAGATAGAAGTTTTCAAACAATATTTACTTTAGTTCTAAAATAATGTTAATTTTGTAAAAGTACTAGAATTTAGATTATAAAACTATGCTTTGGTTTATCTAAATAAATCATCATTTTATAATTCAAATTTTAGCACTTTTTTCAAAGTTAGTATTATTTTAGATAAATTAATTAATCATAAATTAGATTTTATTGTATTTTTTAAATAGTTGTATTATGTTGCACTAGATTATTAAATTTACATATTTTTTTAGTCTTATCTTATTACAAAAATAATCTAAAAATTACATGCAAAATGTGTGATAATTTAAAAAAGAAAAAAAAAATTTAAACAAATATATTTAAAATATATTTTTACTATTTAGTCAAATTTAGAATAATTATATGTATATGAAGTAATAATGTATAAATCAAAATAATTTTTCTTCATTTTCTTATTAATTACTTTTTCACAAATTATCTATATATTGAGATAGAGTTATAATTTAATAAAGAGTTTTAAAAATTTTAATTTTAATTAAAAATTAAATAAAAATATATATTTAAAATAAAATAATAATATATAAAAATAAAATTTATATAGATATTCTAATGAATACTTTACGAATATTTATTTATACTCATACTTATATTAAACTCATTATAAGTTTTTTTTTTATTTTTATATTCGTTCTATACTCGTTAAGAAATATATTAAATTCGTCCCATTAGAGTTGGATGCTAACTTTGTGAGTTTAGTGATAAAATTCTTGTAATCCCTGCTCGTAATCAACTATCAGGTGTGTGTGTGTGTGTGCGTGTGTGTGTATTAATATTATAAAAGAACACTCCTGCTCCCAAAAAAATAAGGAAAGAGGTAGTACTGATTGGTGAGTGAAGATTGGTACCACTGATTGATAAAACTATTTTTTTTTTTTTTTTTTTTATATTTATCTTTTTTAATAATATAAAAATAAGTGACTCACAAAGTGAAATAACTTAATTAAGTTAATTATATAATATATATATATATTAAAATTTAATTTGTGGTCAATCCGGGTTACCTAATTCGGTTTGGCTTTCTAGTCCCAGCCTAACCACTGACTCTGCTGTTGCAGTACTTTCTCTGTGTACCTCTTCTCCTTCCTCCTCTTTCTGCTGCAGTCTTCTCGCTCTCTCTTGCTCTGCTTTATTTCCTCTTTTCTATAAAGAAGTCTGGAATTCTGACTTTGATTTTAACTGATTCAAATGGCGTACTTAAGCATGGGAGAAGCGCACAGAAGGATCACAGATTACCTAAGTCGCTTCTCCGACGCCGTTTCATCACAAGACGTTGCTTCTCTCAAGCAACTCCTCTCTCTCTCCTCTAATTCCCCCTCTCTCCTCTCCCTCGCTGACTCTCTTAACGTCTTCCAGGACGCTAACAGATTGATCATACAATCCGATAAGTACTCTCAGTTTGGAGATACTACAGTTCCGCTCTTTCGTTGCCTGCAAAATTATCGGATTGGAAACTTGGTTGATGCCTATAATGCCTTTGAAAAATCTGCCAAGTATGCTTCTTTTTTTTTTTAATCATTATTATTAACTTTAATTGTGCAATTGTCTTTCTTTGTTATTATAGCGTTAATATTTATTAGAGATGCAATAACGTGGGAGTTAATCGTGAGAATTACAGTGCGTTCATTCAGGAGTTTCGTAACTGGGAGGCTGCCTGGGCTTTGGAAGCATTGTATGTCATTGCTTATGAAATTAGGGTTCTTGCCGAGAGGGTGTGATTTTCTTTACAATTTTTTTTCATATATATATGTATATGTATGTATTAAAATTTTCAATAATAGGAGGACGTTTAATTATTTTGAACTTGTAAATAATTGCAGGCTGACAGAGAGTTGGCTTCTAATGGAAAATCCCCAGAGAAATTAAAGGCAGCTGGATCTTTTCTCATGAAGGTCTTTGGTGTTCTTGCTGTATGTTTCTCTATGCCCATTCACTTGCAAATTCTTTCATTTTGAATAGGCAAAGAAAATTTACTTGCAGTTGGCACATTATTAAGTTGTTTAGCTTGTAGTTGATGTGGGAATCAAATATTTTCAGTATTGATGAATTTCATATATTGCCTTAAAAAATATTTCCAATTCTAGGGAAAAGGCTCAAAACGTGTTGGAGCATTATATGTGACGTGCCAGCTGTTCAAAATCTACTTTAAGGTACACTTAGCTTTGTTTGTTGCTATACTTTTTAGGAAATTACCTATGAAAGCTAGACCAAGATACTTAGCATATATCAATTGCAGCTTGGTACAGTTCATCTTTGCCGAAGTGTAATAAGAAGTATAGAAACTGCTCGTATTTTTGACTTTGAGGAATTCCCTAAAAGAGACAAGGTAAGACTTGAGCTTGTTGATGTCAGGTTTTCTATTTTCTTCTGCGAATTGATTCTCAGAACAGTATTTTACCATCACCAATCACCATATGCTACTGCAGGTGACTTACATGTATTATACTGGCCGATTGGAGGTTTTCAATGAAAATTTTCCTGCTGTAAGTAATTTAAGTTTCTCTTCAGTAATTAATATGTAACTTTCTTTATTAGATGAGAATCTAAATTCTCAGCTCTGGGTTAGGATTTATCACTTGGAGCCTTGACATACTGGATGATCATTTCAGTGCATACCTAGTATAATGTTACTTGATGTGATGCTGTCATTTTTTTTCAATGGGCAAATAATATGACTCTGTGTGACATTATGCTCTCACCGGCCGCAATATATGAACTTTACATGAAATCCACAGAAGTTTATTATAGCGTATGTAAAAATGCTTAAGTTAGTAGTTGAGTTCCTTAACCAGTCTATTATTTATCTAGTCTGCTTTTATGAACTCGCAGGCTGATCAAAAATTATCGTATGCCTTAATGCATTGCAACCCTCAAAGTGAAGCTAATGTAAGGTCAGTTTCAGGTGTGCTTATCGCCTGTGTTTTGCATCCGCATGATAGAAAGACTTTAGAGGTTTCTTTGTAGGAATTATAGGTGTATTAGACATTATTTATTTATTGCACTGGCTGTCTTGGAAATTGTAAAGATGATGTTTATATCAAATTAATTTCCATTATATCTCTGCTTTTGCTTAAATAGTTAGGGGCATTTGCATGTATCTCCCTTGAGGTTCAGGGAAATTGGTTCATCCAATATCACACTTACCTCCTGTTAACAGTAAGATATGTAGCTCAAGTCCCTGGAGCTTTGTAGCTAGTTTACTTTTCTATCAATTGCAGGTAAATAATGCAAAAACAATGAGAGATAAAGACAACTATGTGTAGAGAAAACAAGTTTTGTTTTATTTTATTTTCTATCTTCTGCAAATTTATCCAACATATTTACCATTTGGTTTGCTAGTGGCTGTTTCTAATAATTCAAGCATTCAACTCAATTTTTGTCCTGGGAAAGGTGAGTCAAATGACTCTCTCTACATCTTAAGTGATCTAAATTTTTCATCAATCTGTAAAAGATCACATGAGATGAAAAAGTTGCTTTTAAAGGCAGCAACAATAAATCAATGACTCAACAACTTAACAAGTCAAACAACAAAGCATATGTTTTCCACTATGTCAGTCTTCATTGAACCGGACAATAAACCATGTGAGATGAGAAGTAACCATACAGAAGCAATGCAAAGGAGCAGGTGAATTTGACATAAATCACTTGAAATTCTAAGTAAATAAAGGATGTTTTGTTGACTGTGGTTTAGTGCCTTGCTTGGGTTATGAAGGAAGCAAATAGCTCGTAAATTCCCTATTGTTCTGTGATACTTTTAATGCCTCATTTATGACATTTAGCTTTTCTTTCTCATTGTTGATATCTGCTAATTCTGGAATTGTGGAAGAGGATAGAATAGCTAGCATGTTGACTGGGATAACAAGGCAGGAGGAAAAATTTAAAATTTGACAAAGTAAGTGGGTTAGTAGAAAATATTCATTTTACAGCCAACAATTGGGGTACTTTAGTCATTTTTTAAAATTTGAAAGTCAAATAACGTTTTTACAATTGAGAGGTGAGTGTGATTTTGAGCAAACTTTACATCTATGGTGATTTCTACAAACCTTAGGGGTGGTATGTGTGAATTCTCGTAAATGGTTAATGGTGATTCAATTCTTCCTTGTCAACACAAATTTTTGGCTAATTGACTGTATGAGTGTTTTCACTTGATTTCTTAAACGTTCAGATATCAAATTGTGTGGTTTTTTTTATGTTGTAAAGCATCTTGGTTCTAAGCGGTCTCTTGTCTCTGTTGTGTGGCTAATGTTTTCTCTCTTAAATTGATAGGATGATATTAAAATATTTGATACCTGTGAAGCTTTCGATAGGCATCTTGCCTAAGGACTGGATGCTTCAGAAGTATAACCTAGTTGAGGTAAGACTGCATATAAAAAATTGTTTATTTCCTTTTGTGGTGTGGGCAAGAGAGGGAGAGAGCTTTTGTCCATCTTGATTCCTGCATTGGCTTGTGATCTTGGGTACATGAACAGAATGCAAATAATAGTAAGAACAACAATTATTAAAATAATAAGGTTCAGGAGAGGGCCCCCTCCTCTTCTGCAGCCCTTATCTAATATGCTGGTTCTTTCACAGTACAGGAATGTCGTGCAAGCTCTTAGAAGGGGTGATCTCCGGCTTCTGCAACATGCCCTCCAAGAGCATGAAGACCGGTACTTTTTTTTTTTTTTTTGGTTTTTTAACTTTGATTAATTTGTTACCACTGTCCATAAAATAAAATGTTGGAAGGTAAAGTTTGAGTCATCTATCCCTTAGCATAATATGAATTATGAGTTATTTTATTTTATTTTATTTTAATAAGGTTCTTAAGATCAGGCGTATATCTTGTGCTAGAGAAACTAGAGCTCCAAGTTTATCAAAGATTGTTCAAGAAAATGTAAGTTGCATATCTCATTTTTTTACTTTAATATTGAATTGTACTCATAACATTTATCCATAAGTATCACATACTCGTTGGGCAGTTACATTATCCAAAAGCAGAAAGACCCAAGTAAAGCACACCAGATGAAGCTGGAAGTAATTGTTAAGGCATTGAAATGGCTTGAGATGGACATGGATGTTGACGAGGTACTTTTCCCTTTTGTGACTCTTGTCAATTTTGTGGCAGTTTAGCCTCACTGGTTATCTAATTAGATTTTTGTCTTGGGATGAGTAGGTGGAATGCATAGTGGCCATACTAATATACAAGAATCTTGTAAAAGGGTACTTCGCACACAAGAGTAAAGTTGTGGTATTGAGCAAGCAGGATCCGTTTCCCAAACTAAACGGGAAGCCCGTGAATTCATAATGATGGCTGAAAGAGGTCACCCTATGTTTGCTTGCTGGTTCACTTCATTTTAGTCGGGATAGGTCCTCAATTCTGATCTTTATGCGTGATTGTGCCTTGTATTTTATCAAATTAATTTATGCATTTTTGTTCCAACTGCTAGATTATAATTTCTTCTGCTTATTAGATTTTATACAGAGTCACGGTGAATACTGAATGGCACTAAATTTTGTTTACAGATAAACATAGAATTTTTTTTTTTTTTTTTTAATTTAGGTTTTCTTGACTGTTCTTTAATGTTTATTCTAGAGATGAACCTACACGCAGTTTACATTAGGAAAGGACTGCTATAAATTGTGTAGAAAGAATGCCGAACAAATCAGTCTATAATGCGAATGGCAAGTGTGTCATAATTAAAAACGCTTCAATAAACACTAGGTGGACCCGATTCCTTGTTTGTATTTTATTTCCTTTCATTGAATTTTAACAAAATTATTCCCACCAAGCTACTGGATGAGAAACTATACCACTCTATAAATCAAACAAAACCTCCGACTGACTATTGATTTTATCAATCAATTATACTGATCAAAAGATGTTAACATGTTAGCGCAGAAATGAGAGCACAGATTAAGCGAATATTTGTGCACGTTAATCAAATGACGAGGTAGAAAGAAAATGCGTGCAGTTCATCATCCATGGGTCAGCAGTATTAAAATTACGTTCCAGTACGGAAGATGATACCTAGGAGTCCAGAATAGTTCACATCACAAAAATTAGGCGCTAGTTGGCATGAAACTCAACTAAAATAAACTCAACTCAACTCTAGAACACAAAATAGACTTGTGTTTGCACAACCTTTGGGTGCAACAACGAAAATGTACCCCATGTTTGAACAACAAAAGGAGAAGCACCTCAAGCAACAAAAAGGCAACTTTATACTTCAGATTCGTAATCACTTAATGATTTACCTATCTACCCCAGCAGTTGACACTAGCCACCAAAATAATGACAGTTAAAAGGCATGGCATTCAAGCCCTTCAGCAGCCCAGGAAGCACACAAATCATGCAGTTTCTTTTCTCAGACACCATCCTGGGGAAGAGTACTTTGTATGTTTGAAGGCATCAAGATGTTAAAACCATCTGCTGCAGTATCCACAATCATTCCTGGAATCTGAGCATGCCAGTGAAGTTCTTTCAAGTCTTTCTGTCCCTGTTTGCATAACAAGGAATGCATATTAACATGCTGAAATAATAAATGATCTGAAGTTGAATACTACGACTGACAAGAGATAGGAACAAAAATTACCTGATGAACAAATAGAAGTTGAGGAGGTAAATCTTCCGGGCCATTTACTTGCTCTCTTGTTTTAGCTTTGAACTCTGCCTCCTCCTCTTCATCCTTCTCTAAAGAAAGGTCCCATATCCTGGTCAAGTACAACAAAGAAGAAACAAATTATAATCCAGTCAAGTAGATCTTAAGCCTAAATTTATCTCCAGCCGTTCCTTCCATCCTTTTCTTTAGGTGGTACCCATGTTTTGGACATTTTTACTCACGTTAGCTGGTTGTCAGCTGATGAAACTGCCAAAGTAGAGCCTTCATGTGGACTCCACTCAATGGACGTGATGGGATGCTTATGGTACTCAAAATGTGCTACTACAGAATCTCCCCCCTGCTCAAAGAAAAGAAAGAACAAACATCTGTATCAGCATCATCGATAATATAAAAAGCACACACAATTTACGCATTGCCTATAGAAGAAATTCTCTCTCCATTTTAAGATGACTGAAAATATATTCTGATAGAATTCCTTCCAAAATCACTGCAGGAAGAATTCCTCATGTTTCAGGTAGAAAAAAAAAATCGTAAGCTTCGAATTCAATTGAAAATGGTTACCCAGAGTAGATGAAAGGAAAAAGAAAAATAAAGGCAACTAGAACAAAGGTGGAAGGGTTTAGAAAGCCAGTTGGCAGATTAAATCAGTCAGTATATACAAGAGTCAAGGCAAATTCAGTCACAACCAAGAACACATCCATACTAAATCTAAATGTTATCAATTTAGTAAAAATGAATCACACAGAACACAAGGAAAAGAGATGATCTTGCACCCTGATAGAGAAACATAAATAAGATGATGATAACCCCACAGCAATGTTCCTTGCACTCAGAAATAACAAATCAAAAATGACAATTGTCCTCAACCAAAATTTTCCCCCATCAAGTAAGGCAAGACATACCTTGAGCAACCTAAGATCGTGAATGGAAAATGTTCCATCATCACTTCCAGATGCCAACAGACAGCTAGCCAGCCTGATCAAGATTAACAAATGATAAATTGAGGTCATTACAAAAATGAGAAAAGGATTTGAACTGGAATATGATCCCAAATATTGAAACCTGTTCCATGAGATAACATTCACATCTGCATTATGTGCCTTAAAAGACGTTAATGCTGACTTCCCCACCCGTGTATCCCAAATTGCTATGTGTCCATCCACAGAGCAAGAGGCAAATACATCAGATTCTGTAGGGCTCCACTACATAGAGGAAAGTTGGAGAAAACCAGTTATAACATTAAGCAATTGATAGTAAGCCATTCAAGCTAGATCATAAATTTCAAATTCATGTGCTAAAAGTCCAAGAAAAATTAAGTATTGCTTCACAAGAGAGTACGTACTTGTAGATCTTCCACACTTGCAGCATGTCCAACGAAAGGTTTAGTGTCAACATTCCATGTGGCATCAGATGCAGGCTCCCACAAATGAATGTAACTCTTGCAGTCCCCTTAAGAAAAGGAATGGAAAATCAAAGCATTAGAGCAAATTTATGTCTGCTGAGTAACTAGCAAGTTTTTAGAGGAATAAAATGAACTTATCAGAAATAATATTTAACAGTACCAGTTAAAAGCCTTCCAGGAGTGACAGGATTCCAATCTATTGCATAGCCCTCATCTTTGTGCCCCCCAAACTTAACTATTGGGTTCTCATTAAAAACTGAAGGAGCTCCCTGGCCACCTACTGTTTCTGATTCTGCTAAAGCATTAAGATGGAAGCGGAAGTTCCATATCTACACAAATAGAGCCAAATAAAAATAGAAATTATAAGTTATATAGCTGTCTTCCATGAGAATCTAAAACAAAAAATGACGTGAAATATGAACATCTCCACATTCTAAGGATGAACTTTAACCTGCACATGACCGGTATCTGCCCAAGATGCACAAATATGGGGACTTTGTATCATGGCACGTATACGATTGACACATCCTTGATGAGCTACCTTGCGCAACTGTAGAGATAACCAAGAAAATTGAAGACCATATACAGGCTAGGAAGAAAATAAGCATCACTGATAGGGTCAGTCATGAGATTTATAAGATGTCAAAAGAACAAGATTACCTGCAAAATTGGTGTCCCAGAACTGCCTTTCCCCTCATCTTCACTATCTTCATCACTGTCGCTACTTTCACTTTCCATTTCATCATCACCAGTTGTAGGTCTGTTAGGTACTAAGTCACGCCTCTTCCCAGAAATGTTAGAGACTTTAAATACTCCGATAGAGTTCCAAGAAGCTTTCTCTGCCTGCAGAAGAACATAAACATCAAGATAATATAGGTCATGAGACAAAAACATGCGTTTATCTTTTTCGCTGTGCCTGAAGAGAATCCTGCATTAGTTTTCTTCCCTCAAAACAAAAGCCAGCACACAATCTAGAGAAAACAAATCACACCAACATAAACAATATCTCTCTCTCTCTCTCTCTCTCTCTGTATATATATATTTGTGGGTTGGGATCCCCTATTTTTTACATAATTTCTCACACTAATTATATACCATTAAATTAGTTCCAATTGAACGGTTGAGATTATATTTCACATGTGCATTAATTATGATGTATTAATTATACATGTTAGATTTGATCTCAACCCTGCCCCATATATATACACACACATATATAAATATATCCTCGACTAAATGATTATTTAATGAAATATATCTATATTTGATCAATGTAAATGCATAAGACTAATAAGAAAAAGGAATACCTGCGTCCCCGCAACAAAATAACTTGTGTGTGGAAACTCATTCCGTACCAGACCCAATGTATCATGCAAGATATCAAAGCTGTCAAAAATAATTAAATTCTGAGATTAAAGCAAGTAAAGTTCCCCGACTCTCATCATTCACAGAGAAATGAATAAAATGAAAAGAAAAATGTAAAATCATCCTTTGGTTTGCTTAAAAGTAAACAATTATATTAATTATTAAGAATCTCAAATTGCAGTAGATGAAATTTTCCAGGATAATTAAAGGAAAAAAGCCAAACGCTACTCGAATTGACCAAACGGTGCACTTCCATTGGCCTCAGCTTTTCCAATAGTTTTTTAATCCTAGAAAAGAAAAGCTTGATAAAACTCAACCCTAATTTCAAAGCTTAGGAACATAACTCAATTCTAAAAACAAGTTAAACTTACCAACTTTTCCAGTTTGTTTGCAAACACATCGACAACCGAATTCACTTTTCGAAGCAACAAAACAGGAAAAATAAATAAAGGAGAAATTGAGAAAACCTTAAACAAGGCCAACCGATGTGAAAGGCGTGAAGAGAATTGTAGGCAGTAGGGTCACACTGAAGCTCCTCTCCTTCCTCTAATTTGTCAACTCCTGGTTGCCAAACCTTCGCTGGTAAAGTTGGTATTGTAGAAGACGATGAAGATGACCCATCTCCTTTCTTTGAGTTCTGTTAAAAGTAAACAAAGATGATGGGCAAAGTTATAATACAAGTGAATGATATGATTGAATTGTGAAGGGACTGGGAACTGAATGACAGAATGAACCTTGTTCTTTCTTTTGGCCTTCTTGGGGTTCTTGAGGCTGCGAACCATTTTATCACTTGTTTTGATTTTTGGTGGGTTTTTGGAGCTGTAGATATTGATAAAAATACAGAACAGGTCCTGGGTTTTTGAAGAATTAGGGTTTTGCCTTTTCTGCACCCTCGGTCACTCTTCGGTTTTTAATTTTTTTTTTTATTACAATTTCTCTTTCAAGGACAACGACAAGGAGACCACTATTTTACCACTTCCACTGGCGTATTCGAGTGTGTTCAACTTAATCTACGACATCCAGGTAAGCATTTGAGGGTGTTTTTTTTTTTTTTTTTTATATAATTATTTGTGAGATTTAAAAACTATTTTAAGCTATAATAATTGTAGACCTTTATCAAACATAAGAAATAATCTTTCTCTTGACAACTCAAACAAAGAGAGAAATTTTGTCTAAACTGTTTTGACAAATTTTAACAAATGAAAGCAATTTTAAAGAATTTAATTAGAGATAATAATTTGAATTATTGTATTATATGATATCAAATAAAAATTAATTTAAATTCAACTTGTTTAATAATTGTGACAAGGATTAAAAACTACAATTTGATATAATTATTAAATAATTTAAAAAATTGTCATTGAGTCACTTATTTAAGATATATTTGTGTATATTATAATATATTTTAATAATAATATTCTTATTATTTAGACCTAAGACTAGAAATCTAATTTTAATGCAAACAGGATTAGTCACAAAGTAATAACAAATCAAAAGTAAAACAATAAAGTAGTAAAATAAGGATAGCAATTTATTATTTGAAAATTTTTTTGTGAAGAACTCTTCATTAGATAAAAATTCTATAAATTGATTATAAGAGCCACTAAAAATACACTAGTTCAAAAGAAATTTATAATAGATAATTTTTTTACAAAAATTCTAAAAATTCACTTAAATGACCTACCTTAAGTAATTTCGTTATTTTAAATTTTAATTCTTTTTTTAATAAAAGAATTAAATAACCACACATTCATAAGACTAAAATATCGTATATCAATATTTACCAGAACTCTGAAATTCTTTTAATTGAATTTAAAAAAAGTTAACTATAGTAAAAATTTCCAAAAAAAAAAAATATTCAAATTAAATTCAAGAACAATCACAAAATATATGTTTTCTTTAAAGAGCAAATCAACGAAAAAGTTAAGAAAGAGTTTTTGAGAAATTTCTATATCTAGATAAACTCAAAATACTTAGAAATTACTACCTCTACTAGGTTAGAAAATACAACCTTATTTAAATCCTACATACTCGATTTGAGCACCAAGTTGGTGCTAGCTTAGTGAGTTACTCAATTAAGCTTGACATTAAACTTTTGGACAACTTATGAGATTTTTGACTTGAGCACAAGGTTGACACAAGTGGACACTAAGTCTTTGGAAGATGGCTTGTTGTACAAAAAATTGTCACTTTTAAATTTAATCAAAATTTCAATTCTTATATTTATTGCTTTTGACAAGATTTATTCATACAGTTGAATTTCTTTTTAAATTTTCTCAACAAAATTTGTTAGAAGAATAGGCATAAGAGAGTTTAAAAAAAAATTTTAACTCTTGTACCAATTTTATAGATAAAAATTTGACTAAACTCACTCCACAAAATTTGTTAAGGGAAATCATTCATTAGCTTTAATGTGTATGGGGTAAAGTTATCCAAAAAACAAATTTCTTTTGTAATACAAATAAAAATTAAATGTTATTTGGGCTATATCTCGAGAATTTAACCATCATTTGTCCATTTGTCAATTATGGACTAATTTTTTCCCCCTTTTTTTTAGAATTATCTCTTGTGAGTAAATTTATAATAATTGTTGAAATAAATTTATTACAATGTGTCACTATTTTTGTCCAATTTAAGATTTATAAATTATATAATTAACTTCAACTTTTTGTTTGGACTAATAATTTATACACAATAAAAAAAAAATGAATTGCTCAATTCTCAGCTGAAAAAATTAATAGATATTTTTAAAATAAAAAAATCAACCCAATTGACTAATTTAATCTAATCTAATTTTATTTTTTGGTTCATAAATTTTTTTACCCAACCTCAATATTAACTTTTTATCATCTATGTAAATATTTCTATCTTTAAATAGTAAAGATTAAAAGTTATAAAAATAAATATTATCAACTCATCCTATTTCTCTATTTTATAAATCTCAATTATTCTTTTCAAACATTTTTGTAATGCCTTGTGAATAATATTGAAACTACAAATTAATTTGCAAAATTATGTGATAATTATTTTGCTCATCATAATAAGTACAACATTGCTTATTTCATTAATTTTATATACAAATATGTTTTAGTGAAAGTTGTTATCCATCTCACAAGGACAACAACATCATCACCAAAACACACACACACACACACACACACACACACTAATAAGTATATGAGTTCAAAATTCATGTTCATCCTTTTTATCAAAAATCGGATCAATTCTTTTAAACAATTTTGATGGTAGTTGTTAGATGCTCATTTTTTGCTTACTTGTTACAAACAAACAATATTATTTTCCTAGTTTTTCAATATATCATCTCCTATAAAACAAGTAATCAAAGATGTAAACATGGTAACAAAAACCCTATAGTGTTTGTGTCTAAAATATATTTGATAAATTTTTAAAAATATTATAAATGAAAAAATAAAGAACAATATTTAAAAGAATCTACAAAGTAAGTTGAGAGAATAATTTATCAACATTGTAATATCTAGATTTTCTCCCCTTTTCTATAAAGAAATCATGCTTTCATAAGCTTTAGTTGCATAGTTACAAAAAGTGACATGTCAATAACTGCCTTTTGATAATATGTAGTTATTCAAGTGATTGGTAGTTGTTTAAGTAGTGAATGATTCAATAGTTGTTTCACCTCAAAAATATTGATACTTTTTTTACTATTTTTAGTTTTCATTCTCATGCGTGAGCATATTCCTTGGATATTATGTGAAACAAAATGATTTTTTTAAGAAAAATTATATTTATCTAATGAGNTAAAATTTTGAAAACTAATAAAAATTATTTTTTAATTTTTTTATATTTTGATATTTAATTTAATTTAATAAATATACATAAGTTATGTTCTAATTTTAATAAAATAATACTATAAGTTCCTTACTTGTGTTGAATTATAAATATTTAATTTAATAAATATATATATATATATAATTACATAAAATGAATATATACAATTAAATGTTATAAATTATTTACTTTTGTAGAAGTATTGTAACTATTGTAAATAATTTTATAATTATTAAAATTAATTAAATTAAAAATTAAAAATTTTGCATTTACAAATATTTGACTTGTTCAATTTTTTTTTATTAAATAAAAATTTCTAATTCAACTAATTTTAATTATTATGAAAATATTTCAGATCAGTTAAAATAATTCTATAGAAGCAAACAATTTATAATATATATATATATTCATATTATTTAGTTTTATATATATGTTTATTAAATTAAATATTTATAATTTTACACAAGTAAGTAATTTATAATATTATTCTATTAAAATTAGCACATAATTTATATATGTTTATTAAATTAAATTAAATATCAAAATATAAAAATAACTTTTAAGAGTACTTTTTGTTAGTTTCAAAATATCAGGGAAGGTATGTATTAGTTTTTAAAATTCCAAGAGAAGTATATAAAAAATATTACTAATATTTAAAATTATATATAAAGATATTTTAATCGTTTTACTATTTTAATTACTGTTAAAGATACTTTTTATTAATCTTGTAAAACCTTACATTTAGATATTATTTTGTCAAACCTTAGGAAAGATATTTGAAAATACCCTATAACTATTATTATTCAATAAATAATTTTATTGAATAAATTGTAATTACATATTTAAATAATTAAATACCATAAATAGCTCGAGTAAGCATCATTTGTATAGATTTTATATTATAAATATCTGTTCGTACGATTTATCAAATTATATTTTAAAGTCATCAAGATTTTGACTATATAATAAATTTTACTTCGTGATAATTTAAAAGATATAACTCATGAATGCAAGTTATTACTTGCTTGTGATTAAGATCAATTGAATTTATTAAAACTTATGTAAATTAAGATCAATAATATTTATTTAATTAAATTTTATTTTACAATAATCAGTTCAATGTATAATAAATATATACTAACTATTTTATTTGAAATCTTTATTTCAATTATCAAAATAAATCATTTGCTTGAAATAGAAAAAACTACAGTCTTATATTATAAAATAACCATTTTATAAATGACCATGAATAATCTTTTATTTATAAAAAATTTATAATTTATATATTTTTATATTAGCATCTTACGCCTAATACATAAATTGCATACTTTATAAATAAGGGCTTCTAAATATATGTATGTATGTGCGCACGTGCTCGAGCATGCGTGCTTAATAGTATATGTAAATAAAATTTATTAAAAGAAAATCTTATTACAATAAATATTTTAAGAGAATAAATTGTAATTTTAATTTTAACAATCCCATTTGCCCTAAAACATATTAGAAGTCTTTCGCATCCTTATGTCATTTATATAATACTTAAAATTCTTAACTAGTAAAGATTTGGTGAAAGGATTGCTAAATTATCTGCTAATATAATATTAAAAATTAAGACTTTATCTTTTTACATGAACTTTTGTACTAAGTGATATTTCTTGTCAATGTGTTTCCCTTTCTTTTGGTTTCTTGATTCTTTTAATTGTGCTACAGCACTATTATTATTATAAAAAAGATAATAAGTACTTTAGCACTAGGAACCACTTCAAGTTTCATAAGGAACATTGGAGCCATACAACCTCTTTTGTAGTTTCTAAAGTAGCTACTTATTCAAATTCCATAATGAAGTTTATGATACAAGTTTGTTTCACACTTTACCAACTTGTAACTCTAAGGTGAGCACATAACCAGATATAGATCTTTAAGTATCTTTATTTGCTTGAAAATCAAAATATGTATATCTAATAGAAATAAGATCTTCATCGAAATGTACAAACATATAATTTCTTATTCTCCGCACATACTTAAATATATGCTTAACAGCAATCTAATGTTCTAATCTCATATTCAATTGATATCTATTAACCATACCTATTACATAACAAATATTTGGTCTAATGCATAATATGTCATACATGAGACTTTCTACCGCTGATACATAAAGAACCTATCTTATATGCTTTATCTCATTAATTGTTTTAAGCGACTGATATTTAGATAGAACAATCCTATGTTTGAAAAGAAGTAATCTTTTCTTAGATTTATGCATTGCAAACTTGACCAAAATTTTGTTTATGTAACTTGTGACAAATCTAACATTTTATTCTTATAATCTTAATAAATTTTAATCCCAATGATGTAACTGGCTCTACCAAAGTCCTTCACATCAACTAGTTTAATAATCAAATTTTGGCTAATGATAAAACTCATACATCATTCCCAATGAGTTGAATATTATCAACATACAAGATTAGAAATGCTATCAATTACTCATTTATTCTTTTATAGATACAAGGCTTATCAAGATTTTGATTAAAACCAAATGATTTGATTGCTTGATCAAATCTAATATTCTAACATCTAAAAACTTGTAATTCTATAAATAAATTTTGTAGCTGGCAAACCATATGTTCTTGTCCTTTAGCTATAAAACTATATGGTTACATTATATAAATGCTCTCATTAAGATTGCTATTAAAAAAAAAAAAAAGTCTTGACATTCATTTACCAAATCTCATAATTAAAATGTACTGCAATAAGTAAAAAAAATATTAATAGACTTTAGCTTAACTATTGTTGAAAATTTTCTTTATAATCAATGCCATTTTTCTAAATAAACCTTTTGCAACAAGTCTAATTTTAAAGGTTTCTGCCTTTACATCTATCCATTTCTTCCTCTTATAAACTTATTTACAACATATATGTTCTATTCTTTTAAGCATTTATACAAGTTCTTAGACTTTATTGGAATACACATAATTCATTTATGATTTCACACCCTTAAGCTAATGATCTGCATTCATTTTAGCCATTGCTTCATCATACGTAATAGGATCTAGGTCATATTCATTAAAAATTGTTTGGTAAGACTCATCTAGTAGAATCTAGATTAAAGAGCCCAATTATTATTACTTGAAAGTTATGATTATTTAGAGGTACACAAATGTGAGCAAATTATGAAAGCATTAGTAATAGAAGACAAATTTGATAAGTTAATAAAACCTGAAAGATATAGGAATGGACCTTATGAGCAAGGATCCACTTCGAAGGAAAGGCAATGATAAATTCAAGAGTTTCACGTGGATTGCTTAGAGGTGGACAAACATGCACAAAGAGAAGTTTTCTTACAATAAACTTCATCGTCCAAGTTAAGAAATAGAAGAGTATTAAGAGTCTAAGTTTAATAGTAAGTATCAAATAATAATGTATTATTTTTTATTGTTATCAAAGATAAGTATTAAGTGTTATTATTTAAGTTGCTTTGGTGAACAAATAAAAAGAGGAAAAAAGAATTAATAAAATTATTGTGGTTTAATTCTTATTCGAAAAGAGTCTTGCTATTTCACAAATATTCTAGAACCTATCAAAAATTCTATCATGATTGCAACTCTCATGACTTAAATAGAGAAAAATAAAAGATTTGTTCCTTAAACTACAATGTTGCCTATAGAATACAATAATGCTTTTACCCTTACTATATGGTGAAATCACACAAGACAAAAGGAAAGTTAACTTCATAGTAAGAGGATCTCGAGAAAAGTAAGGCTAAACTTGAGATGTTTTTAATTTTGAAAACCCATATATTCTTAAATAACTTCAATTCTAGACTACAAGTATCAATTTCCAAGTGTTATTTTTCATTAAAGGTTTATACTTTTGAATCATCATTCTTTCATTCTATAATCTCAATATTTCTTCTATTGTGTTACTTTGAACCTTTGCAATTAGGTACATTTAAGTTTAAAAATACTTGCTTTAAACCTAGTCATCATGGGATGGATGTTTTCAATTATTGGAACTTGAATTATAAGAGTTGTATTAGGTTCCTAGAGCTCTACTGGAATTTAACTTTGAATGGAAAATTTTTCTTGTTTTAATATTTTAAGGCTGCAACAAATTCATATTTGGAGAATATAAGAGTTCTTACTTGAATCTAATTCAAAAATTGGGTATAAATCTGTGTTGTAACAAAAAAAAGTTGGATTTAGAATGTTCTTGATTCATGTGTATAAGAAATAAAGTTCAAACAATTGAAGATAATTGAATGACATGTGACTTCTAACATTGTTTCTAACTTGTGCAAATGATGAGTCTGTCTTGTATAAAAATTCACTTTCATTAAAACATCTTTCTTAGTCATAAAAATTCTTTCTAAACTTTTTAGGTATCTATAACTTTTATGCTTTATACTATAGCCAATGAAGATACATTTTTTAGTGTAGTATAAGAATTTGTGATGGTTATATAGTCTCAGAAAAGGAAACATGCACATACAAAAATTTCAAGGAATGTAAAGTCTACTTTTCTAGTTTTTTATAGAGTGAGAAATCACTTAGCATTTGAGTTGACATTTTGTTAATTACAAAAACATATGTCTGAAAAGTTTCCTATCACCTGTTTAGGGGTAAAGTAACTTAAGTAAAGAGAGTAAGGAGCCATGCTTCCTTTATACTCTTCCATTTTGGTGAGAAGTGTGAATTTAGGAATATTCCAGTGTGACACTTTGGTTTCTTAAGTGGGTGGCTAATGGAACAATCTCTTTTCCTATATCAATTTGTAGGACTTTGATTCTTTTATTTAAGCTTTTTTTCTATTTATTTTTTAAATTTAAGAAAGATATGAGTTGTTTGACACTTGTTTTAAAGTAGGAATATCTATGTGTATCTATTGTAGTCATCAATAACACTTAAATAGTATCTAAAATCATTCACTAAAGTTATTGGTGCTAGACCCTAAAGGTTTGAGTGTAGTAGTTCAAGAGGTTGTTCTAAAAGGAATTCATTGTTTTAAAAGGTGAGTTTGTAATTATTTCCATGCTAGTGAGCAGCACAAAAATTAAAAGATTGGGTTTTATTGAATGAAATGTTTTTACAGGCAAAGAGCATCTTCTTGAGCATTTGGTCACAAAGGTAACCAAACTTCCTATGATGCATATCTAACACATTTTTAGTAGTTAGCTTAGATTCGGGGATGTTTCTACTAGACTCATTCATTATAGACTCATGATTAATGTAAAATTGGTTAGTACTAGCTGAAGCAAACAAAGACATTATAGTGATAAGTATTTTGACCTATTTTGATTCCTAACTAAAATGCTCCCAATCTCTGTTGATTCTTTCAACTTATACAAACCTTTGTCAGCCACTCCTAGCAATACTACCTTTTGCTTTAAATCCTTCAAAACATAACCAGCATAGTTAAATTCAAAGAAGATATTGTTATCCAAAATCAATTTAGAGATATTGTGTAGGTTCTTTTTGATTTTAGGTACATAAAGAATTTTTCTTTTTTCAATTTCAGTGAGTTTGAAGTGTTTGTATGTAACAAGATATGTCAAATGTAAAGGGATTTATGAGTCTTTTACCATTTTTCATAGTGAAGTTTTCCTTACTCTTATACTCAAATTTCAAAGTGATATTTTTTAGATAATTTGTGACATGGTTAATGTCAATATTGTCAAGGTACCGTCCAATTTCATTTGGTGTCTCTTGTGGAGTGATCTAAGTTAAGAAATGTTCCTAATTTCTCTGGTTCTTTGGCTCAAAATCTTAGTCAAATCTATAGAAACATGTTATGGCCGAGTGACTTGCTTTACTACAAATTTGGCATGTCCTCTTAGATTGCCCTTTGCTAGAGTTACTTTTTCATCTGCCTCTTCCTCGAGGATTTCCTTTATCACTACCAAAGTTTCATCTCTTTCTAGTAGGTTGATAATTCACCCTTATGTTCCAGTTGCTTTGATCATTTCCTGATACAACATTGGCCTTAATGTTGATATTTCCACCAATGTTGTTGATTTTTAAGCGATTTTAAAAAATAACAAGTTGAGCATAAATGGCTTGGAGTGACAAAGAATTCATCCTTGATGCTATGTTAACTACAATAATGTTGTATTCACTTCCCAATCCATTCGAAATATATTCCTTGAGATCCTTTTCAAGAAATGATTTTCCTAATATGGTGAGGGCGTCAATAAGCTCTCTAATTCTTGTGTAGTATTCACCAATGCTCATGGACTCGTTTTTGGTATTCTGAAGTTAGCTCTCCAACTGCATGATTCTTGCCTGGAATTGGGTTGAGAACATTCTAGTAACAACGTCCTAGAGTTCTTGTGAGGTAGTGCAATTGGTAAACAAGATCAAAACATATTCACTTATGGTTGAAAGGAGACAATTTATAAGGGGTTGGTCTTGTTTTCACCATTTTTGAAAAGCTTGGTTCTCTATTGTTGTTCTTTAATCCTTTCTTGTGGTGATGATGAACTTGTCTAGGCTAACTTTTATGCCATTGATGTATCCCATGAGTTCTTTACCTCTGATCATGGGCAAGACTTGTATTTTCCACACAACATAGTTGTTAAGTTTCAATGGAGCACTTAATGATAAATATGTTTGTGCTTGTAAGTATGCATTTGATTTTTCACTTGGTGTAGTAAAAGTAATGCATTTTTAGTTGAATTGGCCATGGCTCTAACACCAAATTTGGTTTTTGAAATGCTAAAAATGTAAAGAAACTTGGAGAAGATACTTGAATAATTTTTATAAGATATTACACGCACGCACTAGTGAATAACAGGGCATTAAAACCTTAAGGATTCAAGCTAATAAATATGCGTACAAAATACAAAATGGCTATTGTTGGCATAACGGTTAGGCAGTCATTTGCTTGTATTTAGTACACTGATCCTTTAGTAGGCTTCAGAGGCCTTCATTCCTGCACAATAACAAGAGGAAACCCACGATTACGCGTATTGGGTAAGGGGTAAGCATAAAAAAACTAATAATAATAATAACAAAATAGAAACCTTTATAGGGCTTGGATCAGAGTACATAGTCCAGGGAGGGAGGTTGTTTAGCAACTCTTAAGGCAAAGATTTTGTTTTTCTATTCACATTACAGGTGTTTGGCATGCCACTTTTACATTACGCATACTAATGTAAACAAACCATTAGAGAAAAAAGGTAATATAAGAAAACCATTAGGCTAGTAAAAACCTAAATGATAAAACACATAAATGAGCATCTGCCGTATTTATGGCAATGCCAATGTCATTCCAAATTGAAAACCTTCTATCTGTGTTAACAATACATACCAATCAAAACCCGAATTAAAACTCATAGAAATTGTTCCGTAAAAATTAAAATAAGTGCTATTAATTCAACTTCTAAGGGAGAAGTTGCTTTTCCCTATGAAATAAATGCCTTTTATAACATTGACAAGATTAAAAATTAACCCAATGACTAAGAGCTAAATAAACATGACATACAGAGAAATTAATCCAATAACATTAATTTAAAGTTATATGCACTAGCCACTTGAAGTCGCAAATTAAAAATGAAGAAGTAGATGAAGCTCTCACACCTAAACATTTCATCAAACACATCACCCGCATAAACAATTATGATAAAAATACGTGTACATTGTACTTAAATGTACATCAAGAGCGAGATTAGAAATAAAGAGAATACGCCAAATGGGTTTGTAACATCTAATGCATGCTTGCTTTGAAGGTAGAGGCCGTTTTGAAGGATCCATATCCATTTTAATGTTTGATTATCTATGTGACACTTGGTATTAATAATACAATGTAACTAACAAGTTGAACTCTCCTGACTGAATTTTCTTTCCCGTTGCATGGGTAGATTTTAAGTATTTATTAAATAAATCCTAAGATTTAATTATAAAACTTTTGTTTAATAACCAACAATAATCGAGTTTACGTTATTCCATTTTTCATGTAGTTTTACAAGAAGTTTATGGTCAATTTGAGTTAGACCTTTCAACTTGTATGCATTTTGATATTTGGGGTAAACAACCACCGATTGGCCCAAGTAGAAGGGGCCACACGGCCCGTTTGACACCTAAACCTATAAAAGGATGCTTCTAAGGCCGGGTTAGCTCTTTTAGTAGATCGGAATTAAATAATATGAACCACACCATTCATACATTGTTTTCTTTTTGGTAAACAATATGAGTTGATTTTAGGGTTCCTCAAAATCAAAATGCAATCTGAGTTTGGGATGACAAAGACCACACCATTCATAATAAACCCCAAAAGTTTGGTAAATCTGAAATTAATTTGTCCCCTTGAGCTATACGGGTTGCCAGTCCACCACCAACTCAAGTTAGATATGCACTGTACAAGTTCGGTTGTGCTTCTTGTACTATTACTATTTCAAGACCGTTAATGAACAGATAAGCGTTTGCTGCCACAAAGGTACTATTATCTTCTAGGTAATTTTTCAGAACACATAAAAGCTGTAGCCCTATTTGAATCATCGCCATCATGAATACATGATTGAATTCGATAGGCCAATTTCATTCAGTCATAAGAGAGAAAGTATTGTTGCTTTCTCCTTTCACTTTTCAGTTTTAGGGTACCAGTCTTACTGATAAACTGATCTATATATGCCACTCGATACTCGATATATACATTTACGCGTTATCGCGTACGATTTTGTTCACATTACTGTCTTATCTATGGTGGGTCACTTAAATGTGCAATGATGGATTTCAAATGGTAACATATGGCACTAATATGAAACAAGTACTTGAATTAAAGTTTGTTAAGTGAAGGACACTAATCCTTGAAATCACATTAGAACCAAGATACCATAAGAAATACTTGTATTTCTTGTAAGTAAAGAGAGCAAATCACTCGCTGAGAGAATGTACATGAAACAAAAGAAATTTGATTGAGAAACTTCAAATATTTTATTAAGTTTGATAACAAAACAAAGTAAGATGTAGATGAACAAGAGATCCGTTAAGATCAACCTATTCAAAAACCCACCATAACCTCTTAAGATCTCCACACAACATTTATTTATTTATTTTCAATTTTGATTCCTCACAGGATTTGATTTCTTAATCACATCTCTTGCTACCCTCTAGTCCTAACAAAGCTTACCAAGAAAATAATCTGGCATAATTAGCGGAAATGATTAAGAAACTGGTGATCAGCCGTGAACCAGGCCATACGACAGAGCCATTAGTAAGATCGCGGCTTCCTTCTCATCTTGAGGGAAAACTCTTTGAAAAGCCGAATTCTTGCTCAAGATTATTGTTAAGTCTTCAAAACAAAGATTCTTTTTCTCACGTGACGGGGTAGTAGTGAATTTGCACCTTTTCTTGAACGGAAGACAACTGTTGTTACTTGATGTGATCTTATCTTTGTCTTGCACCTTATTCTTCTTCTTAGATGACGTATCAGCAGCTGCAAGTTTTGTGCCATTTGCAGCAGCAGCAGCAGCTGCAGCAGCTGCAGCCATGGCCCGTCTCGCCTTCCTTTGACGAATTCCGCAGGCGTTGCAAAGCGACTGCAACAAATTAGCGATATTATATGAAAAGAATTGTCGGTTTCTAAGTGCTTAAGATAAATTCCAAGACATATAGGGAATGATTTTAGATCAATGTTACCTTTGGACCTCTAGGTCCGCTCCTCCAAAGAGGGGTCTTAGTTGTGTTACAATCAGCACAAACCCTAATTGTGTTGCTGCTGTTGATGTTACTCCAGGAATTATTGTTGCAGCTGTTGTCAGTTTCTAAAGATGACGATGATAGTTGCTTCTGATCTTCAAGCTTTTGCATACAGTAATTTGGTGCATCGGCAGCATCGGTATTCATCATCTTCTTCATCAACGTCATCTTTGAAGACATCCACTTAACCGAGCTGTTCTCACTCTGATTTTCATTTTCTTCTTCTTTCTTCCAGATGGATAGATTGACGTGATTGTCACCCTCATTCATCACTCTTGGATGATCGCACGATCCAGCTGCTTGCGAAACAAATATCTTAGCCTAAAATCAAGGGAGTAAATTACGTCACATAACAATTAAAAAACATTAAATAGAATTGAAATGATAGCTAAACCACGAAGGTTAACCCAGGTATAACAAATAGTACCTCTTCTGGGTTTTGTAACTGATGTGATTCCCTACGATAATATCCTCCTTGTTCTTGAAACGGTTCGAAGAAAGTATGAGATGAGGGAGCTAGAGAAGAAGAAGAAGAAGAAGAAGAAACAGAAACTGAAGCTTGATTCAAAATGAAAAGGTGCTGGTTTTGTTGATCATCTTTAAGGTCTAAAGGAAAAGGATAATTTGGAGGAGTCATGGGATCGAGATCGAGAGAGAGAGAGAGAGAAGAAGAGTCTTTTCTTGTTGTCCACAAAAGATGGAAGAGATCAGCTGGCCTGGACTGGACCTGGACCTGGAGACAGCAGCAGGGATTTGAAACGAGAGAAAGAAAGAGACAGTAAAGGCAAACAAAAAGGTCCTAAGCTATAGAGAAGTAAAACCCTTATAAAGGAGAGAGCTGCAAGAGCAGACCTATAAGAGGTTCACGTGAGTTCATGAAACCAAACAAGCTAAAAAGACAAACCCCAAAAAGAGAATAATAGAGTGCAACTACGCGACCACATTCAAAAAACCCTATCTCTAAAGATTTTATCCCCACCAACCCTATTTGTCAATGAAATAAATTGTATACAATTTGATGAGATTGTCAGCCACAAATAAGTTATCATACATGCCTAAATAGGCTAATTAGATCAATCGTATTCATGCATTAATTCCATGGGACGAAGTGCAATTGTGAAAACATAAACAGATTGAGATTTGATTCGAGGAGCTGACATGTTAGATGAAGATTTGGGCTTAAGAGAAGGAATGTTCATATTGTTTCCCTCATGCATTGTCAAGCAAGTATGGGCATGGTACAGTGAAGAAGGCACGGGTCAGAATTGCATAGGGGCATCTCTCCCCCACTTTAGTATTTTGCCAAAACACAATTAATGCTTGCAGGCAAGGGACAACTCTTAGACATTCACCTTTCCCCACATCAATTAAACGTCATCCCCGTCTTATTTTATTTATTTTCAGCATCGCATATGCGATAAAACAACTTAATTAGTTACCTCAAGCTAATATATAAATATATGGTTAGTTGTCCAACTCCATTTTAAGAAACTAAGCAATATTTTTACTAGTTACTTTTAACTTGACTTCTATATCTTTTCTGTTTGTTATTTTTACACAGTAACAGCGAAATGGCAGTGGTCACAGAAAACAGACGGGAGAAAGCTGACTGGAAAAGGAAAAGACAAGGAGTGTGTTGCTCGAAATGACATTTGATCCAAATTAGTTATCGGTGCTTCAATTTTCTGCCATTAGGAACCACCAAATAGAGCTGTGAGCCAAGGATTTTGACTGTAGAGAAATTTTTTAAATTGTTTTGGACTTTTAAGATAATTTACATTTTTAATATTTAAATATAAATAAAACGTTAGATAGATAATTTTATTATATTAATATAAATAATATAATAATATTATTTAATTAATAAAAAAAATTTATTTATTAATAATACAAAAAAAATTAAATATAAATTTCACTCTCAATTAATGTAGTGAGATAAATTTATAAAATTTATTTTTAATTTTTTTTATTTATTATTAATAAATATATTTTTTTATTTATTAATAATATTACTACATCACAATATTATAGAATTATACCGTCTAAAATTTTCTCTTAAATCTAATAGCCCAAGTAGTTTACATGAACGTGTAAGGGCTTGTCAAAGTGCAAGAGCATTTAGTACTCACACTCTTGTCTTTCTCTTTCTTGTGGTATGTCTGCAATGTTTTTTGCTCGATTCAACTACAATTTTGCCAACAGCTGTTTACTTTGTCATTTCTGCTTCTGCATGCTTGTCGCTAGCCGCAAAATATCCAAGATTACCCATCACCGATTTACCTATACGCAGATGCGAGCAGTGAAGTAAATTTTAAATTTGCCTTTGGATTATCGTATGTACGTTCTTGTGTGTTTCGTCAATCAGGTTGAGTCAGCTCTCTGTGATATTTCTTTGTTTGATTTAGTCATGGATAGTTGTCTTGTTTGTCTTTCAAGAGAAAATTAATGATGGTCAAGTAAAAGAGCCTGACATATACAATATTTTATAGATGGTACACAATATAACCCCAAAAGAGTGTTGGTGTTTCTTGATCCTAGAAAAGGATGAACATCCCATTTGAAAGCCATGCCGGTTGCTTGTTATATATGTTTCACCATTTCTATTAAATCTCTTCCCATTAATGTAACACATACACGCACACTTACTTTTTGATCTTGAAGACATATCACTATTAGATTGTTCTTTTTGTTTCGACAATTCTCCTCTGAATACAAATTAATTCATACCATACCATAATCCATATATAATGATCATAAGGCTCACAAATAACAAAGTCTTTATCAAATGAATCTTAGCTAATATGGTCTACATTGTTCTCTCGTTAAGAATATATAACAGCGACTGAGTATGATTCAGATGCTTTATCTCTAATATAGGTATTGCATTTGATCTGCAAATATGACAACAAAAATATCCCGTGTAAGGGTAGTACAGGAGAGAACGTAGAAAGATTTTGTCTATTTTATAACAAGAAGATCATGATAATATCAAATCGATAAACACAGAGAGGAAAATGAGTAGATAAAGAAATGTTAATAAACACTAATAAAATTAACGACCACGAGGTAGGCTACGTATGCGGCTTCCTAATCACTCCTGTACATGCTGTAGGGGACGGACATGGATGGCGACATGGTGTAAAATTATAATTAAGTATGGTGTCAGTAATATAAGGTATGTCCAACCATAGGTAGTTTTCGAAGTGGTCTTCAAAATCTGGGGGGCCATGGCTCTTCAGCTACACGACAGTATTTCTCGATGGCAAAAGGTCTCATTATCTTCTCTCTCTTTCTCTCTCTAGATAAGCATAAGAGCTATATATGGTCGTGGCTGAAAATTTCATGGGCATGGTTAGATATATGTATGCATAATAAGATATGTTATGGCCACTAACTGGAAAAATGATCATTAATCTGCGGTGAACATATGATCAACTACGTGTTAGATTGATGATATCAAGTTTCTTGTGCCGCTAACGCTTAACTATTTTTATGTAAAGATTTTGTAGGCTTTCAACTGTAAATTTTTACGTGTTTTCATAAAAATAGCTAGGCCTCGTCCCCCAAGTATTTTATTTATTCATCAGGTTATTATATACTTTACAAATTTGTATAATATGTTAAAATTATATTGTTGACAAAATATAATATTATCACATCAATTTATAAAAATAAATTTGTATATATATATATATATATATTGTAGAAAGTACTAAATAGAGCAAGATTAGAGCGTTAAAATAAATAAATAAAAAGATAAGTATGATACAATTTAGACTTGTTAGTAATTGAAAATAAGATTTTTTTTTTTTTAAAAAAATTCTTATGGTTTGATCGGTTTGTTCAATATCCCACTCTTTGCTCCAATATTCTTCAACTAGCCCTAAAATTTCATAAACCCGTGTTTTAATGATAACAAATTTTCATATTCTTATTTAGTTAATTTTGTTAGTATTTTTATGAGAATTTATAATATAAAGATTTCAAGTGCATTTGAACACTAAAACAATATCCAAAATCAAGACATTAATGAAAAATATACATTGGAAACCCTTAAGAAAATTGAAGACAAGCTTGAAGAATTCAAGACACTATTTTAGGTGAGTAATTTTATTTGTAAATGTGTTTTGGAATTGGTTAATAATTTTCTCATATACGATTAAAATTACTTTTCAATAAAAAGCATGCATCATTAATTTTTTTAAATATTTTTAAGCATTTGAAAGATACTTGTCCATTATTATTATTTCTATTACTTGGCTAAAATTTGAAAACATGAAAACTCAAACTCAAGTTATACAAACCAAACAGAAGGACTAGTTTTGAAAACTGGACATCCAGAAGTAAAACCAAGATTATTACAATTTCAAGATATCCAAAACAAGATTGTTTGGTTTACGGAGAGAGAAACTGAATTGTCCTATTATGAGAGCCAAATTAAATTTGTCAAGGTTCCATATAAGAGAGGCTATTTGATTTTCTAGTAGCGAACCCAAATTTAATGGCTAAATTCTAAGAAAAGAAGACTGTCCGATTGAGTAAAAGTCAAACAACTACTTTTTTTTTCTTTCTTGCCTACAAAATTGAGCCTAAATTCATAAGTTGACAGTAGGAGTGCAATATAAAAGAAGCAAATCTTGGGAAGGTTTTAATGATATATTTCTTTTTATACTTTATAGAGTTTTATTTATAATATTTAAAGATATACTTCTAATATATTCATTGACTTAATTTCTTGATCAAGATTACATTGAGATGTATGACTCCTTTTTCAACAAGAATTTATATTTCAAATATTTAGGAGGTTTCCTAATTTATTTCTTGTTAGTTTTTTTTTTATTATTTTAGGAGAATTTTTGTGTTAAAGATTATACAGTATCCTTATACTATAAAATCTCTATATAGTTATAATATAGAACCAAATTATTTTTATTATTATAAGAAGGTTATAATTTAATAGAGATATAATTATAAAAATTATTATTTTGACTTAGTTATCCTTAGTATAAGTGACATAAAAGTTATTAAATTAGTTTTTACCTTATTTGTAAGAGCGTTTATTTTTAATTCCTATCACCAAATAAAACTTTTAAAATCCAATTATATGAAATAAGCGTCATTAGAAATTTTAGAGATTATTATTGTCAATGTTTTAATCGTCTATTTTTAAAATAGATAGAAGACCATGTCTTAAAAATAACAAATATAAATATCCTTTATGAAATTTTAAATATAATTTCTACATGTGTAATTGATGTGAAAACACAGACATTATTAATTGTTTTGAGCACTAAAAATTAGGACCTTTAATATTAAGTTATAAATGAAGTGGAAGAGGGAAAAAGGAGAATCAAAGAGTTATCACAAAATTGAGTGATAAAATTTGATAACTTTATTATACTAATCAAATAGATATTAATATTTTACTCAATCATTTAAATAAATAACGAGCCGTGTATATTTTAACTGAAAAAGAAATTATTACTACAATTGGACAAAAAAAAGAAGAAGATAATTTTAAGCATGATAGCATAAAAATACAAAAAGTTACGTACTAAAAAACTTTAAACTTATTTGAGAAGTTAAAAATATTTTGTTTTTAACAAGAAAATGTCCATACAAAAGAGTTATTATGTAGTCGCAAGTTTAAAAATGTGATAATAACTCTAACAAATAAATCTAGTCCCAAACAGCTTTAAAAAAATAATTTTTTTAATGTAACATAGCATATATTTGTTATAATATATAGATAATTATTACTATGTAGAGGTAAGATCCTTAACATAGGATTTACAAAATTTAAAATTGATTACAATATAGAGTTTATTCTTATTCATAATTAGTATAAATTGAAACTGAAATTTTTTATGACTACATAGACATTAATCCTATATATAGTATCATCAAAGAGAGATTTTATCGTAGGATTAACTTCTTTAAGGTGAAATTCCATTTGTACAACAAAAGAAAATACTAATCTCAAAAGAAATAGATTATTACTCACTATATATAAAGAGGTTGAGATTGCTTATAAATTAAGATTGCACAATACACAATGTATATAAGGAGGTTGAGATTGCTTATAAATTAAGATTGCAAAATACACAATATATATAAGGAGGTTGAGATTGCTTATAAATTAAGATTGCACAATACACAATGTAATCTCTAAAAATAGACGATCTCTTATGGGAATAGAGTCTATTGAGATTAAGTATTAATCTTTGGAGTAGACAAATATTGTGAAAGAAATGATAAGACCTTTTTGAGTATAATTAAGGTTTAGATATAAGAAAAAATTTCTGAGAGTGTGATTGTAATAATATTTTACATAGTAAATTTTTCTTTTATTATCCTTAATGACTATAGTTTTTCTCTAAAATAAAAATTTGTCACATAAATATTTATGTTGTGTGATTAATTTTTCTTTAGTTTAAGAGTTTTTCTTGTAAATATTTATGTTGTGTGATTGATATTTTCTTCATTTATTATTTTATTTATTATCTGTTTGATATATTCATTCTAAGGATCTTGAGTGAGACCTAAAATGTATAAAAGCCTCAGGTAATTAAATTTTAAAATTTAGTAAAGTTTTATGTGGAAAAATTTAATGAGAGAATTAATTTTAAGTTGTAGTAAATAAACGTTATAAACAAGATATTGAAGTTGAAGTCGCCCTTAAGATGTGCGCAATTAAATTATTTTAAAGAGGATTTTCCAAAGATATGAGTAATCAAGGCATTTTAAAAATGATTGTATGTAGCAAGTTCAATGTGTAGCTTTAAACTAGTGATGGAGATACTAGAAATATTACTAATAGTGGATCTTTTTTCTCTATAAAAAGATTTTGCTTTGCCTGAATCGATGAAGAAGACATTCTTATGGTATATTGCTAGTTTGTCATGGAAGAGGATTTGTTAATGCTTGCAGTCCATATTTTTTTCACACGAGGCATGCTTTAGCAATTATGTAAGGTGTGTGGTAAAATTTATATCGATAGTTGAGGACTTCCAAGGAAACCAAATAAGAAAGTGGATAATTTTTAGTATGGTATTTGACATGTGCCAAAAGAAATTTTAGAATTTGATTTCAAGGATATGTATTTCGAATATAATAGAATATGTTGATTCTCTATATTGTGAATTATATTTTATTAAAGATATTTAAAATATTATGATTCTTTGTATTAATAGTTACGTTGTTGTTAAAGAGGATTTTCATTTGAAATCTAATTATAAGTAGAGTATTTCTCATAACTTCATATGAGTATGAATTTTTTAGATTTTAGTAAAGAATATTAAAAGAGATTAAGACAGAATGGTTATTTTGATGTAGCAATGGCGAATGTTATTTTCATCATAATTTCTCATTTAAGTTAAAAAACTCAGTAAGGTGAAGATTGTTTGGCTCCTTTTTCAACAAAATTTTATATTCTAAATATTTAGAAGGTTTTCTAATTTATTTATTATTAATAGTTTTCTTTTTTTAGGATAATTCTTATTCCAAAGATTAATTATCCTTTTAGGATTTACTTATTTAAGGTAAAATTTAGCTTATACAAGAAAATAGAATATTAATCTTATAAAAAATAAATTATTAATCATTATATATTGGGAGGTTGGAATTGCTTATTGATAATATTATACAAAACACAATTCACAATGTAATATCTAAAAGTAAATGATTTATTGTGGGAGTAACAAATATTTAGATTATATATTAATATTTGGAGTAGATAGATTTTATGAAAGAAATGATGAGGTCTATTGAGGTTTTGGTGTAATTAAGTGTAATTGAGATTTGGGTATAAGAATAAATTATTGAGGATATAGTTGTAATAATTTTTCATATAATAAATTTTTGTTTCGTTATCTTTAGTGATAGTGATTTTTCTTTAGTATAAAATTTTTCTATGTAAATATTTGTATTTATGATTGATATTTTTTAATCTATTATTTATTTATTATTATTTAATATATTTAATCTAAAAGATTTTAAGCAGACCTAAAAATTTTCATCAAATTATCTCTATTGCAAATGTAACTATTGTGTGAGAGTGAAAGAGAAAATACTCTTTAAATGTAAGGTTTGAGTGACATCATAAATCACTTGTTTGTAAAAGTTTAAAAGGCAATTGTCAAACCATTTTGGTATACTTGTCCCTTATTTTTTATTTTTATTATTCTATCAATTGCTTTATTACTTCAATTATGTAATAATATGTTCATTCTTATCATACAATTTTTCTGAAATAAATTTGTAACTTAAATTGTTATCATTTATCTATGAGAATTGTATCAATTTCCTAAATTTATTAAATTATCCAATATTAGTATTGGGTTGCATACCGATTTAGTTTCTTTTTTCTTTTTTGAATTTTCACACACCTAGACTCCATCCCACTCTATCCATATTAAAGCAATTTCTCTGTTTGAAATTGGTGTATAAGAAAATTGATTGTTTGACCTCACCAACAACACTCAAAAATAAATTAAAGAAATCTTTGTTAGTGCAAAGGAGAATCGATAATTTAATCTCTCGTGATAATGAAAAATTAAAGAAATTCTTGGCCTAAGGTTGGTATGGAGAGTTGATTGCTTGACTTAGTACTTTCAGGTTGTATTTGTTTTTAAATGGGAAGAGAAAAAGAAAGAATAAAGGAAAAGAGAGGAAAAGAGAAAGGAAAATTATAATGAATATTTTTTTATTTATTTTATGAATGTAATAATGAAAGAATGAATTTTATTATATTTTATTTAGACAAAAATACTATTTTATATTAAAATATAAAATAATTTATATATTTAATAATTAAAAAATAA
>CP135556.1:8591158-8660271 GCA_032402905.1 Khaya senegalensis | reverse complement strand
ATAATTTATTATCAAAAATTAAAAATTAAAAAATAAATATTCTATTTTTTTAAAAAAATAAATTTATAATAAAAATAAATATTCACATAGTTAAATTTTTAATAAAGATAAAATCGTAAAATATTTTATTTTTTACTCTTAAAAGGTGGATTTCTCACTAATTATGAAAGAATTTATATTCTTTCGCGTTAAGAAAAGAATATTCCTCTTTCCTTTCTTTTTCATCCAGTTTTTACAAAAATAAATAAAAGTTATTCAAATTTCTCCCTCTTTTCCTTTCCTTTCTCCCTTCTTTTCTTAAAAACAATCACACCCTCGTAGTAGAAGGCTAAACAATCTAGGGTATTATCATTCTCTTAATCTTGAGATTGTATTCATAATCTTATTGTTAAAAATGTTTGTTGCACCGTTATTGCTAATGAAAAAAAAATTATTGCCTTTATGCAGTCTTATCTTATTCTTTGTAATAATAATAATAATAATTAAAAAACCTGCTACACCGATATCATTCTCTAGATTTTAGAAAATAATAATTCCAATAGTTTAATTTAGAAAATTTTTACTCTGTCCCTTTAGAATAAAAGAGTATCCTAACTATTTTATCAACCTTTATTTTTTAAAAATATTTTATAAATTTTAATATATATTTTATATTAAATAAGATGAATGACTAAATATGAACTAAATAAATTATGGTACTTAGATACTTCAAATAAACAAACTAAAAAATAAAATAAAAAAGTTCTATAACTACTTGTCTTGAATATAATTTTTTAAAATTAATTTGAAAAAAAACTATTAACGGGCTTATTCACAACAAATTGAAACTAATGTTTTAATGATGGAAAATAGTTGTTTATTATTATTATAACAATATTTTTTATTGTGTTAAAAAATAATTTAGAAAAATTACAACAACAAATTAAAATTCGGAAATGACATGGAAGTGTTGAGGTAGTTTATAATTTGGAATTTAACACAGAAGGTTTTTGGGTAGAGTTGGAAATCTTGAATCATCTTAAAACTAAAGCTACAACATCCATGACCTACCATTGACAACCTTTCTTTGCCCCTGACCATCAGCTATTGTAATCTCTATCATCTAACTTGCATTATTTACAATTGAGTTTTATTAAAGAATAACGACCTGAGTTTCGATAAGACGATGATGAATGGTTATGGAAGGTCACCACCTTTTGTAAATTGGTCAGAATTGAAAACAAATGGCAGTGAGCCTTTGACAATGACAATTCATAGTTATTTGATGGTCAAAACTTTAATTTTTCGTTTTCTTGAAGAAAAAAAAAAAGTCAATGGCCCGGCTGAGATTTTGTATGGATACGTAGATTAGGTCTAGTAAGGTAACGTGACATTTTTTAAAAAATTATATTTAATTATTATGTTATAATATATTATATTAATTATTTGTAATTATTATTTTTTTAATAAATTATATTTCTCTACACATGACTTTATAAATATAAAATTAAAAAATTTAAATTATGTTAAAATTTAATAATTTTTTTATTTATTTTATATTATTACTTACTTAAATTAGTTAATTAATTAAAGTTAATAAAAATTAACATAAATAAATCTATCAAAATGATTCTAACGTTACTAAATTTATCTTCAAAGAACACCAACGAGAGCGGTTGTGGTAGTAAGTGATTTTTTATTTTTTTTAAAATAATGGTTTGAAAATAACATGAGTTAATATAAATAACAAAATATGTGCTTTGTGTGTAAATATATAATATTTTTGCTTTAAATATTAAGTACAGTGTTTATTAACAATTATACAAGTGAATTTTAATCGTTAGTCCCATCAATATTAAAGGATTAGAGGCTTATTTGGTTGGTTGGTTGGACTGTACAACATTGTTTCAACTATCTGCATTAAATGACTTTAATCACGTGTTTGGCTCACCAGACCAGTCTCCAATAGGCAAAAGCGTGTAGAGCCGATTCGTGCCCACCTGCGAGTCAGTTATGTACTTTAGTTCGCTTTTTTTTTTTCTTTTTTTTTTTTTTTTTAAAAATATGATAATAAAATATTATATTATGTAATATAATAATATAATGTAATGTAATATAACATAAGAATAAATATCATTTCTAGTGAATTAATATAATAATAATAATATAAAATAATAAAATAATAAAATAATACATACCACACCACCTTGTTGTCCCACGAATCCTCCCACATAAATCGTCAATGAACTCAAAACTATATTAGATAGTGAGGTGGGCTGGACTAGTAGAGAATGGGTTGGCACACTCAACAATGGTCATACTGTACTACAGCCCAAATACCCCATTTCTATTTTGTTAAAGTGCTTCTCGCAAATGCACTTGGTGGAAAGTGGAAACAAATATCTTAATAAAAATTTATATATATGACGATTTATATATAATAAAAATTTATATATCTTAATATATATATATATATATGACGATTAACAATTGTAATTTTGGTTGTTTAAGAAAATATTATTATAATAATGTAATGTAATAATATGATATATATATATCATATATATAACCTGATAGATTATTGTGAGAAAGAGAAGGGTAAGTGATGATGATACCTTTCAAAAATTATGACCTGGATTGATGTGTCCCTTTTTCTTCTTATCCTTAAAATCCGTTGAAATTAATTTCGTGCAAGTAAGGTTTGTTAGCAGCAGCCAAAGGCAAGTCTGCTTCACGTTCATCTGTCTATATTTGGGCCCAACTGTTCAAGTAACCAACTCAGTACTCCTAATCCCGCATAGAATTATCACTCGACAATAACCCCTTCTTAACTATTTTGTACAATTGTTGACTGGATATCTCTGTCAGAAGAAGAAGGGAGCAATAATTTGGTTTTTTTGTCTGAAAATTAAATAGGCTGCTGGAGGAAAGACTTTTAAGCGGAATGGTATTATTTTACCACTACAGATAATATGTTTAGATTATTTAAAAGTAAGTTTATAAAATTTTTTTATTATTATATTAATTAAAAATAAAATTTATTTTTAATATTTTTTATTATAATTAATAAATAAATATTTTTTAAAATTAATTAAATAATTTTATCATATTATAGATATTTATATAATAAGACTATATTAAACTTAAAATTTTCTATTAGTAGAAATATTTATCCTACTATCACTTGTGCATTTGGTAAGTTTTAAGAGATACTGTTGGTTTTAAGAGGAACCGTTGCGCGTAATTAATGTGATTGAATATGGAGGCTGCTAGTTGCTAATACTTTAGTGCAATCTGTTTCTGCAATATCCTTCTCAAAGAAGTAAAATGTGACTGATAATTCAATCTGGTCAATGCTCATCTCATCCCGATTGGACTCTTCTTTGCTTGTTTTTTTCAGGAATAAGATTCATTCATCAACATTTATTTGTCTCTGAAAGAAGAGTGTACTCACAAATTCTGTAAAAAATAAAACACATATCACGGCTCGAATCCAATTGCTATTAGAAAGTGCCCACCACCCGAGTCATAAGTGACTTATTTAATGCTAAACATATACAGCTATGCTTGTGAATGGCCTGATTTACACAACTGTATTTATGAAAGATAAAGATTAATTGAAAGGGGGGACTCCTTTTTTTCAGTTGAGTGGAACCCAGAACTCAATGTTGTTGTCAGTCATCAGCCAAGCTGTCGCTGCAGTTCTTCACTTTCTAGTCTATTTGTGTTTGTATAGTTCATGGCTTAGGCTTAGGCTTTACCCACCAAGCTACTTTTACTCTTCTACGCAAGCAACTTGCAACTAGACATCACAGATGGAGAGAAATTGTGGTTTGGTCCGTCTAGATGCACCCAGGACTTGAATCAATTAATCTGTTGACTCACTGCATATGTGTCTGGCGTCTAACCTGACCTGGTCCCAACCCCAACAAATAGATTAGAAATTTTGGGCTTGAGCCAGCTTCTGCCAAAAGGGAAATTATGGTTGAGAGGTATTGGTTGGCGGAAGGAACAATAGTGCAATATAAATTTGCAGCAGCATCAGCTAAAATGTCAATGGTTCCCAGAACTTATATTCAGAAATTGTATGTAATGTAACAGGTGGTGATATGAGTTGTGGTGGTTGTGGAACAAATGAAATCGTTACTAGTTTGAATGTGAAGCAAAGTTGCCTGCGTTCCTCAACTAACCAAGAATAGCAACAAAACAACGTTAGATGTCCAACTACAAATTAATAAAAATTTGGTTAAAACTTCAATTAGTAAACCTAATGTACTAACTATAAATTATAATAGTAGTTAAGTCAAAATGATCTTGTCATTGATCATATAGGATGGGATAAGCTTGCTTAATACTATGTCACTAAGATACCATTTCAGATGTGAACTTGCCTACTAACGCTTCCGCATTATTAACATAAATTATTAACTGGGAGCTGAGAAGTCATTATCAAAGTTTTCTTCTTCTTGAAAATTGAATATTAAATCTAGGAAAATACGATAATTGCAGTATTGATGAAGTCATAACATTGGATGATATGAGTCCCCAGGTCTTTGTTCTAACATTATTCAATTAGGACATAAAGATTAATAAGAAAGAGTTAAGCTAGCTAGCTAGCTAGTAATGCACAAGAAAATTAATAACCAATTAGCAGAAGATGACATAAACTTGGGAGGACTGACGTGTAATGAGTTGTCCCAGTTCATTGAACTAAAGCTTCAAGACTTAAAAGATGGTGGTGATTTCTTTAGTATGAATTAAGTAAATGAGTGGTAGCAATGTATAAAATTTTATTTGGTACTTGAAAGTTTGCACAAACTAGTGCATTCTTAGAAGAATGTATAAATACTGTTACTTAAATTATATAGGAACCCTGCTTAAAGCTAAGCTTTCCCTTGCCTTGCCTTGCCTTACCTTACTTTTTGAAATAAATAAATAAAACTATGACATATATACCAATGAAAGATATAGAAAAATGTCTAAGATTTAACCTATTTCATATCAATTTTGGTGTCAAATTAGAGATCTTTTTCACGGAGGGAAACATCATCTGATATGATGATAATGTTCGTTGATTAAGTTTGATTTGAAATATGATCTAAAATTTAACAAAATTTGAATTGAGGGCCCACTCTTAGTATAAAGTTTGTTTGGATATGCTTGCTTGTTATGGATTCATTGATATTCATTGGAGACGGTGGAGTTAGCGAGCGAGCAAGCAAGCAAGCAAATCAATCAAAACTAGGATCGCAACAACGTGGCATACTCATCCATATTCAATGCATGATAATGTGATGATTATCATGATCCAAATCCAACCCATGTTTAAGAAATTAAGAAAGAAAAGGGCGGACCCACACCCACCCACAATTTTTTTTTTTTTTTTAAAAAAATTTATAGTTGTGGTGTGTACGTAAGTAGTATTAATTCAAAAGGTATGATAAAGGTAGGTTGCCTTCCCATTCCCATTATTACAGTTACAATATTATTTACTTGTTTAATGATGAAGAGATCCTAGTTTCTTTTTGGATTGGATTTGGAGCCCATGAAATTCTCGACGCAAATTAGATTGGATTAATGGATTGGGTTGACAACAAGTTTCACACCAAGAGTAAAGTTCGATATTTCGACATTTGTAC
This sequence comes from Khaya senegalensis, assembly GCA_032402905.1. Classification (NCBI taxonomy): domain Eukaryota; kingdom Viridiplantae; phylum Streptophyta; class Magnoliopsida; order Sapindales; family Meliaceae; genus Khaya; species Khaya senegalensis. The sequence goes on along the minus strand of CP135556.1, from coordinate 8,654,653 downwards.
GCTACGGCCATTGACACAAACACATCATGCTTTCCGTCAATTTTGACAATTCCTATATACAAAAAGACACAAACACATCGTGATTTCCGTCAATTTTGACAATGCCTATATAGAGATATATATAAAAGGTACCGTACTTGTGAAAATAAAGTGGTTAAAAAAGTTAAAAAAAGTTTTAAAAGTTAATTAGGAAACTAAAGGGTAGATAGGCATACCATATATTTACAATATATTGTGTATAATGTGTGCGTATGTACGTTTAAATGTTTTGTTATAATAATAAGAAGTAAAAAAGATGAATTCCATAATATTAAGGCTAAGGCAAATGTATGTTTTCTTTTTTAATATTCCCTCTTCCTTAAATAATCTAAGATAATCACTTTGATTTTCAATTAGGCAAAGTATTTATGCTTAAAGTCTCTCTCTCTCTCTCTCTCTCTCTCCAACTTCGCCACAAATTAAAACAAAATTGGGTCCAAATGCTGCTTATGGATAACTTTGACATCTCAACAATGTTTAAAACTTCATTTTTTTAAAAAAAAAAAAGTTTACATTATAATTTTTGGCTGAGAGAAAGAAACAACAAACTAACAACAAACTTGTCTCATGTAAAGACTGACTAACACACACATCTACACCCACTTTTTTTCCGTGGAAAAATAATGAAAGAAAGAAAGAAAGAATAAGAAGAAGTTAAAGAGTAGTTAATTAATGTAGGAACAGATACATTTTTCATTGTCTTGGGAGGTTTAATTGAATTGAAAGCAACTGGAAGCCGATGGAGGCCGGTGCCTAGCTTTCGTACCAAAATATTAATGGGGTTTTTTTTTTTAATTTATTATACAATTAATTACATATTACAGCAATTCTACAATAAAAAAAATCCAAATACACTCAATTAAAAACCGATTGTTTTGGTTTGGTGTTAACGAAATCCAACAAACCCTTTGATCTTGATGTAATTTTGGTTCGGAAATTACAATAATAATAATAATAATTATTATTATTATTATTATTGTTAGGATAATAAGTAACTTGTTGTTTAAGAGATATACAACAGCTATATGTTTGAATTACTTTGATTTTGAACAACCATTATTAATATGATGATATATACTTCAAAAGCAATTTTAGTGCAATTCACACCCACATTATTTTCCACCCTCCATCTGTTTTTTTTTTTTTTTTTTTTTTTTTTTTTTTTTTTTTATATATATATATTTTTTATTTTTAAGTCCACGAAGAGACAGTTCCACCATTACTACTACAACCAAACCTTTAATGCTCTTGTCGGAAACTTGTTCTCCTCTCCTCTCTCTCTCTCTATGCCACATTTTTAACTTGTAATTTTATTTAAGCTTTTACAATTTACCACCCAATTTTCTTTTATTTAATTGATTATTTGGGTAAATTAAGGAGAAACTTTTATTGGCTTGCCATGAGTTATTGGGGGAAAAATCAATTCTGGTGACGTGGCATCCTGAGATTGGTTACATGGGGGACTCGGCGAAAACACTTGCAGTCCAAAGGAACTGCGTCCCGGGACAACTTGACTTTCTTATTCTCGCACGAATATTTTTTTGTATTGTCTGCAGGGGAATTGCCAGTTTGCCACTTAAACAGATTCCATCCACTCAATAAATAAATAAATAAATAAATTATAATTTACAATACCGGCTTATTCCATGAACTGCTAAAGAAAATAAACGATGGATGGCTTAAAACAGTTTTGCATTTTTACGATGTTATAATATTAGAAAATTAGTAATTATAATATATTAATTGATTTAATCGGTTAAAAAATAAAATACAATGATTATTATGAAAAAAATAAAAGAAAAAAACAAATAGTTAAGTCATTCCGTTTCAACAGTCATTCTAATATAACAGAGGCACAATCATTAATAACAAGAAAAATTATTAGGTGAATTGGGTCCTAATCGATTTCCACATTTAACAAGGTTTTCAATTTACTAGCCCACATTAAATTGATATTACAATAATACTTCTTTAAGAACACTAAATATTAATTTATTTTTTTCAAACGTATTTATTATATATTACGTCTTTAAAATATATAAATTAAAATATAATTATTTTAAACGATTCAATTAAAATTTATTATATTAACAATTTATAAGTAAATAAAGATAGTTAATCTGAATTAATCTATTTAAAATATAATAAATATAATAATATATTAGTTGTTGTGTAAAATATTGAATAAAATGATATATTTATAACTATTGATCACCTTTAACCACTAAAAAATATATATATTTTATTATTATTACTACTTTTGTTATATTATTTATGTATATGTTAAAAGATTAAATTAACCTATAATTATTTTTTAATTAAAATAGTTAAAAATAAAAATATATTTATAAATTAAATATATAACATGTATATTTTAATTTTTAGCAATTTTTCTATTCTCTCCTCCTCCTCATGGGCTAATTTTATTTTATTTTTTATCCCTAGGTCTAACATAAGTTCAATTCATAAACTACACCCACCAAAATACCAAACCAATAATTAATATAAATCAATTTCAACCAACAATAATTCAATTATATTAATTAAAAATTTAATAAAATAAATCAAACATAAAATCCACCAAATTAATAAAAAATTCAGAACAATCAAAGAATGGAGATGCTGAATAACCAACTACACCGCCGGTGGCAGTGGGCGGCCACGCGTGGCTGTCTCATTTTACTCCAGGAGCATCTGAGCAAGGCTGCTAGGATGCGCGCTTTGTAGCGCGTAGTCATCATCGGGGACAGCGATAGGTTCCCCCAACTGTATTTTTCGATAAACGGAATTTCTAAGTGGAAGCAAAAAGAGAGAAAAAGAAGTCAATAAAATAAATAAATAAATAAATTTTTTATTTTATTTAATAGTATATATAGTTATAATTTTATTTTTTTATAACAATTAATTTTAACGGTCAAAATAACGGCCTGAGTGCATTTTGGTAACTTACAATTAAGCACAGTTAATTTTAAAAATTATATTGGGCTGAAATTAACTATTTTAAAAATAAATTATAAAATATTTATCAATAATAGGCTACTCCTACGTACCAAAAAAAAAATAATAATAAAAAAATAAAAAAATGTCTTAAATCCTTTTGCTTGAAACAAATATAATACAGCGGTCTTCGCTTCCAGATACAAAAAGGAAGCAAAGCAAAGGCAAAGGCAAAGCTTAAAAGATTTGTTAATTGTAGAAGTGAACAGAAGCTATGAGGGTTAAGTTCCGTGTCAGATAGTCAGTCCCTGCCAAAAGCTACAAGATTTGGGTCCCACTTCATTCCTCAAATGTTATAAAAGCAGTTGCGCGGTGCGAGCTTCCCAATCCATTAATTAAAACCGTACCAAACCAAACTCTTAACTCTTACCTCGCTCTCTCTCTCTCTCTCTCTCTGCCAACTCTTCTCCTACTTTTCCCTCCCAAAAGAATCTTAAACAAATAAATAACAACAATAATAATCTGTTTTGTTTTTGCCCCCACTTCTCTCTTTAAATTTATCGACCATTAAAGGCCGGTTCTTGGAGAAAACATAAAATAAAATGGGGGAGGAAGTAGGGGGTGTCAAGTGGAACATGTTGAGAATGAGAGCCCACATATTCATCTTACTGCTAATGTTGTTTTTTGCTTCATGGGAAATTTGTTTTGTGAATGCCTCTGTTTCTTATGACCACAAAGCTGTTATTATCAATGGGCAGAGAAGGATTCTTATCTCTGGTTCCATTCATTACCCAAGAAGCACTCCCGAGGTAATGCTTTTGCCAATGTGAATCAAGAATCTTTCTCTTTTGTCTTTTTCCGTTGATTTTCCCCTATGGTTAGTTCTGGTTTTTCATCTTTTCATTGCTTTGGAGCTCAGTTTTTAATTTTGTTTTCATTTTTTTTTTCTGGGTTGCAGATGTGGCCTGACCTTATACAGAAGGCCAAAGATGGAGGTTTGGATGTTATACAAACTTATGTCTTTTGGAACGGACATGAGCCTTCTCCTGGAAAAGTAATTCCCATGTATTTAATTTGTTTTTCAGTGCTGCCTTCTTTTAATAATTTTGTGTTTCTGGGTTCAAAAACTTATTTTCGTTTTTGCATCTTTAAAAAAAAAAATTGCTCAGTATTATTTCGAGGACAGATATGATCTCGTTAAGTTCATAAAGCTGGTGCAGCAAGCAGGGCTTTATGTTCATCTCCGGATTGGCCCCTATGTTTGTGCTGAATGGAACTATGGGTACAAATGTTGATCAATCATAAAATTTTTTTCTCAGATTTGTTTATCTGTATCTTCTTTCAAATATGCTTGCATTACAATTTTCTGGTGGTTGTTATGTTTTTGCTCTAGAGGATTTCCGGTTTGGCTGAAATACGTTCGTGGTATTGAATTTAGAACAGACAACGGACCTTTCAAGGTTTGATGATTGAACTTTGTCATTATGATTATATATATATTGATTATCCTCTATTTAATTAAAATATATTAATAATTCGATTAATCCGGCTTCAATGAAGGCGGCAATGCAAAAATTCACAGAGAAGATAGTCAGCATGATGAAGGCAGAAAAGTTGTTTCAAACTCAGGGAGGTCCAATAATTCTGTCCCAGGTTGGAAACTTAGCCAATACGAGCCCTCACCTTTCTTCTAGGAATACGTTGTTTTTAATTATTATTTTTGGATCATATTTTTATCTTCATACTTGGCCCGTAACTCAAGAAAAGCAGCTTCCTTGAACTTTTATTTATTTATTTTTTGTTTAATTGCATTATTACAGATAGAGAATGAATTTGGACCGGTAGAATGGGACATCGGCGCTCCCGGTAAAGCTTATGCCAAATGGGCAGCTCAAATGGCTGTCGGTCTTCAAACTGGTGTTCCATGGGTTATGTGCAAACAAGATGATGCTCCTGATCCAGTTGTACGCAATTCCTTGCCATTTTGTTTTTCTAAATTTTGGAAGGCTTCTATTCGCTTTAGATTTTCATTTCTTAATAGCATTGGATATGCCTTTCTTTATTGTGACCCTCCTTTCTTGGTGGAGTTTTCTAACAGTAAGTTGTCTGCTTAGGTGGCCTTGAATGTTAGCATATCTTTATCTCATATGCTTTTTGGGTGTGCTTGCCCTATTTTTATTTTTATTTCACGGGTCCTATCATTCTCCAGTATATTGTCTTTTCTTCAATTGTCGCTGAATTTTTAGCTTGTTCTAATATTAAATCATGAGCATGTCTCCTTGTCACTTGATGATTGCTAATACTGGGAACTTGATTTGAGAATTCAATTGAAGATACTAATCCAATTCTTTCTGTGAAATACAAACTCTAGGGTCAATTTAAGGGTTGAGATTTTGGGAACTTGATTGTATAATAGTTAAGCTATTGGTTTGTTATAAAATTACAGACTTCTCTTTCTCTGACTAATCTTTCGCCTTGCAGATTAACACCTGCAATGGTTTCTACTGTGAAGGATTCATACCAAACCGGAATTATAAACCAAAAATGTGGACAGAAGCTTGGACTGGTTGGTAAGTCCCATAATTGTTGCCTGTGTATTCTCTCATCTTTCCTTTTCTTTTTCTTCTTTGTCACTGTTATCAGTAATGAAATCTAGAACTTTTGTGAAAATTCATCCCTCAAGTTATTATCCTTTCTGCCCTTTGCTTGTTTAACTTCAAGGTTCACTGGGTTTGGAGGTGCTGTTCCTACTAGACCAGCAGAGGATTTGGCCTTTTCAGTTGCAAGATTCATTCAAAATGGCGGCTCATTCATCAATTATTATATGGTATGAGAATTTGCTCTCTCTCCTAATAAATTTTATTCATTTGATTTGTGATGACCTAAACGAAATGATATTCGTTTTGTCATCTTTCCCGATTTTCTTTTATCCTTTTACCTTTTCTGATTCAGTACCATGGTGGAACTAATTTTGGACGAACATCTGGTGGTCCATTCATTGCTACTAGCTATGATTATGATGCTCCTATTGATGAATATGGTAAGTTCGTATGACTAGCATCTAGAGTTTGCTGTTTGGAAGTTGTTTACCTGTGTGGCTGAACTGGGAACTTCACTTTTAACACTTAAAGAGTATAAGGAATTTACCGAGAATGAGACTATACTTGTGCTGACATCAAAATGTAAGAGAACCTGTGAAATAAAATTCTTGGTATCCCAACAACGAATCATATCCCACATTGACCTGAGTTTTTAATCTTATACTAGGACTACCAAGGGAACCAAAATGGGGACATTTAAGAGATTTGCATAGAGCCATCAAATTATGCGAATCAGCTTTAGTTTCTACAGATCCCACTGTGAAATCGCTAGGGAAAAACCAAGAGGTAAGGTTTCAAGTGAAATAAAAAAAAACAGCCCATTACCACATACATTTGAGTTCTCTTTGATATTTGAGTGTCTTATCTTATTTATTATCACCAGGCTCATGTCTTCAACTCAAAATCCGGTAAATGTGCTGCATTCCTTGCAAACTATGACACCACATTCTCTGCAAAAGTAACCTTCGGGAATACGCAATATGATCTGCCACCTTGGTCCATCAGCATTCTCCCTGACTGCAAAACTGCAGTTTTCAATACTGCTAGGGTAAGGAGAAGACTCTCCAGCATGCTGCAATTAGTTCATATTTTATCACATTTAGAAGTTCAATATAATGTATTCTCATCCGCTGTTCATACAATCAGTGATATTCTAGAAATAAATTTGTTCAAGGAAGAAACTTGGGCTTTTTACATAGAATCTCTGTGAGAAAATTGAAGGTGAAATTTGACATCTGATTGTAACTGCACAGCTTGGTGCCCAAAGCTCCCAGAAGAAGATGGTACCGGTCAACAGTGTATTCTCTTGGCAGTCATACATTGAAGAAAGTGCCTCATCCACTGATGATAATACGTTTACGAAAGATGGGTTATGGGAACAAGTATATCTTACTGCAGATGCTTCGGATTATTTGTGGTACATGACAGAGTGAGTAGTTTGCTTTAATCACCCATTGCTTTCTTTGAGATTTTCAACATGAAAAAATTTGAAATAGTAGTGACAATCTTGCTGTTACTGATATTTTCTCCATAACTTTTGTGTTCGTTTGCCACACAGTGTAAATATAGCCTCAAACGAAGGATTTCTTAAGAATGGCCAAGATCCTCTTCTCACTGTTTGGTCAGCCGGTCATGCACTGCAGGTTTTTATTAATGGTCAACCATCAGGTAAAAGAAATATTGTGGAAGTTTTGTAAGGTTGCTGGGTGCTAATATCAATGAGCCTCAAATGGATATCTTCATTTGTCAACAGCTCACTTTTTAATTTATATCCTTATGCAGGAACTGCTTATGGTGGACTAGAAAGCCCAAAATTAACTTTCAGTAAGAATGTGAAACTGAGAGTTGGTGTTAACAAGATTTCTCTACTAAGTATTTCCATGGGGCTTCCAGTGAGTTTTCTCACTTTTTTGTTTCATTTCTGTTCTTTCAAAAATGTTGATGACATTGAATTTTGATATTTAATTATCAAATTTGACCAATTTCAGAATGTTGGCACCCACTTTGAGAAATGGAATGCTGGGGTTCTCGGACCTGTAACGTTGAAGGGTTTAAATGAGGGGACAAGAGACTTATCTAAGCAAAAGTGGACTTACAAGGTTTGTTGTCTATATATGTTCTAAAGTTATACATCTACTTGCCTTCACACTGAAATTCAAAAAATTTAGGAATTTGGTAGCTTTTTGCATCACTATAGATGTAAACTATTATCATTTGTACATAAATCATCTAGTTGTTTAAAATTTGAAAAGGACCTTTAATATTTTTTGTGTAATAGTATTATTCCTGTACCGTGAAATTCACATGTATAGGATGAAGTACTGCCAAAAGAGAATTTTGACCTCATTTTGATTGTTAACACAAAATTACGGTGATCACTATTGCAAACAGAATTAGACACTTCGTGAAGTTTTTGTTGAATGAAGCAAAAATTTTTCAATGATGCTAAACTTAAGGAAGCATGTCTTCTCTATGCTAGGAGTTTTTAAATCTGAAAAGTTCTCTGCATGCTAAAGAAATATTCACAAGATCTGTGAATACTTGCATATTGTTAATTTTTATTAACAATAAAGTGATGGAATCAGTTTTGCAATGTAGCTTGAAATTGGGGATAAATAATTCAATTTTCCATACAAGTTTTTCAGAGTGATACTTTCCACAAGCTAGACACTTATTTACCTGCATTATTGCAAGCAGATTGGTCTAAAAGGTGAAGCTTTAAGCCTTCATACTGTTAGTGGGAGCTCATCTGTTGAATGGGTACAAGGAGCATCATTGGCCCGAAAACAACCAATGACATGGTACAAGGTGAGAACAATCTCAATTTGAGAATCCATTTCAACTAGTTTTCTGCAATTAATATAAACAATATAAACTAGATTTATTAAATCATTATACTTGTTTTCTGCAGACTACTTTCAATGCACCAGAAGGCAATGAGCCATTAGCTTTAGACATGAGTACCATGGGAAAAGGGATGGTTTGGATCAATGGTCAGAGCATTGGTCGCCACTGGCCTGGATATATTGCACATGGTAGCTGTGGTGGTTGTAATTATGCAGGAACTTACACTGAGAAGAAATGTCAAACAAACTGTAGAGAGCCTTCTCAAAGATGGTGAGAACATACTGCTGCTTTCTTCTTGTAATCACTTGCTTGTCTAGTTTGAATATTTATGATGATGTTATTCTTAGGTATCATGTTCCACGCTCATGGGTGAAGCCAAGTGGAAACTTGTTGGTTGTGTTTGAGGAATGGGGTGGCGACCCCAGTGGAATTTCTTTGGTCAAGAGAACAACAGGAAGTGTATGTGCTGATATTTTCGAAGGGCAACTAGCATTGAATAACTGGCACATGCTATCATCTGGAACAGGGAAAAAACTGGAATCCAAAGCACATTTATGGTGTCCTGATGGGCAGAAGATCTCAGAAATAAAGTTTGCTAGCTATGGAATGCCACAGGGGACTTGTGGAAGCTTTGAAGAGGGTAGCTGTCATGCGCACAAGTCATATGATGCTCTTCAACAGGTAAACCTTCAACTCTGATAACTACTCTTTGTTTCCATTCCAATTTTTATTTTATGGCATGTTCATTTGAGACTTTTCTTCTGCCAGAAAAAGCAATTTACTTTGCTTCGAATAAAGGAAGCAAAATTGATCCTAGTTTAGTATTCTTATATGGAAGCTTCTTGAGTAAATTTCTTTTCAAATGCTTACTTCAGCTTATCAGTTTGTCTACTAGTGATAGTTGATTTTCATTGAACTTGTTTTTTCCTCGATGGAATGTTTCAGAATTGCATTGGAAATCGGTCTTGTTCGGTAGTTGTGGCTCCTGAAGTCTTTGGAGGAGATCCATGCCCGAATAGCATGAAGAAGCTTTCTGTCGAGGCTGTCTGCAGCTGAAATTCAGATATTCCTGAAACCATACCAAATAAAGGAAATCCAAGATTGATTCATTTTCAGTACGTAGACACCTGCAACTATTATGATTGTTTTCCTTTTCGATAATTCAAGCATAGGCATCCCGCATTTGATGAGGTGATGATGGTTTGACTCGGCCAAACAGGCAAAACCAAGTGTCCGACTATATACCACATAATCTAGCCAAAGCCAGGTATAGATTGTGAAGTTGTTACAAAGATGCATTTATGTACATAGAAAAGCAATATATTTGTCAATTGTATAACTCATTGTTCCCATAGGCAAAAGTTTTAGTCCCTGAAAATTCATGTAGGCAAGGTAAGCCTTCAGCTTGCTGGGTGTCATTCTTCGTCTGTAAGTTTACAGTGGAAATAATTTCTATTTCCTTTTCATGTAAGAATAAGTTGGAAAAGTAATAAAATAGCAGCTGCTGCTTTTGATTGGCATTTGGGTTCGGAATTTTCCTTCAAATTTCCTTCTTGTAATTACTGCAAATCGTAGTATAAGCGATCGGAAACTTCTTGTAATCTTGTCAATCAGTCCACTAATATGTCAAAGAATTCTTGGGTCCAAATTTTGTGTGTCCAGTATTCAATCCAATTAATCCATTTACATAAAATTTGGTAGATTGGTTTGAATTAAAAGTTTTGAAACCCACACTCAATGAATCGATTCGAAAATTCACTTAAAACAAAATTTATATAATACATGAATGATTGTTGCATTAACTTCAAAAAACTTACAACATCCTACCATCACTCCTTATAAAATATATAAAAAAAGAAATCTTAAAATTTAATCTTCTCATAAGCCATCACAATTCTACTTTTCATGTCCTTTGCCTTTTCTTAAAAGTAAGTATTTGTGATAGTAAATACTTGTTGGCTTTTGACTTTGTCTCGCGGCATGAATTTATCTTTTATAATTTTTGTTTTTAAAGTATTGTTTAAAAGAACTCAATGACAATATGCTTTTGGTTTTTTAAAATTTTTTTTAATGTTTTATATACATAAATTTAAATATTTTTATTATAAATTAAGAAGAATAAACTAATCTAATTAGTAAAAATTAGGTTTATATGGATTCATAAGTTAAATTGAATTAAACTTATATAAAATGGAAGATATTTAGTTCGCGTTGGCACAGGTTTAAATAGATTTTTTTAAAAAAATTTAAAAAATTAATTAAAAATATTTTAAATAATAAAAAGTCAACGGAGCCTGCAAGCTAGTCTAAACCTAAGCTTGTTATGGACGTTATTTTTTCACTTTAGATTGGGCTTGACTTGGACTTCATTGTTTGAGGGTTGAGCTAGATTGAGTTTGAGAGCCCAACTCTATTGCCTATTATAAACTAAAACAATTTGGAATCCATCTTTTTATTTTGGGTGGGCCCGTAGGTTTGGCTAAGGTATCAGTAGATACCATTACTTCTTTTTTTTCAAGTTTTATAAATCTTATTTTTAAATTTTTTATTTATATTTTAAATAATATTTATTATATATTTTAAATTTTTTATTGCGTATTTTAAGTAGTATTTGATATTTATTTTATATATTTTTATATTTTAAATTTTATAAAAACTCCTTTTAAGTCCTATATACTCAAAATTTTTTGCATGTAACAATACCCATAAGTACCATAATCAAGTATTGAGCCTTTTAGTTATGATTAAGCAAAGGAGCAATGTAAAACCATAGATGTCATCGTGGGTCAACTTTGACAATCTTTCAATTGTTAATTGAGTGAAAGTCATTACAAATAGTTCATCAACAAAACATCAAAATAATAAGAAGAAATGATTCCAAAAAATAGTGTCACTAGTTTACAATGTTTTAATTTCAGTTTAAATTAACTTAATAAATTACTAATAAAAAAGTCACTTAAAATTTTTTAAAAAAAGTATTTCATATAATTTTTAATATAATAATAAATATTTTTTAAATTATTATCATCTTAGTACTCTAAATTTGACAATAGCATGATGTGACACAACATATATTAGATTAAAATACAACACTAATCAATTATATTTAATATCACATCAAATTACTATACCATTATTTCAATCTATAAATTAGTAAAATATCATGGTACACTTATTTTTAAGCACTTACACGTGAAGAAACACGAGAATTAATGCTAATATTATAATATTAAAAATAGTAAAAATTACAAATGTTGATATAATTAAAACAAAAAAGGTTATTCATATATACCTACTTAAGTTTAGGAAATATCTCAACATGATACAACATTTATTAAAATGTAACATAAGATTATAATTTTTAAAAATATATTTTTTACTTGTGAAGTCTTTACTTTTGTTTGATTAAACACATAGTTGTGAGACAAAATTATCGTTTCACTCAAACTCTAATAATAATAACAATAACATATGATATCTTTTTGCATAGAATAAAATGTGTCATATTTGAGAATTTATCAACTATTACAAAAATAGAATCCATAATCCTTTATGTTTGAGAAAAGCCCAACACAAAATTTATAGGCAAATATTCCCAAATATTTTCTAGAAGTGGTAGAGGCATATAGAAACTATTGTTTTGATCTTGCTCCTTAGTGATTTGACAAATATGCGATTTGACAAATATAACTTCTTTGCACATATTTGGTCACATCACTCCTTTTATGTAGCTAATAATACCTTTTTATCACTGTTATCATAGTCTTATCACGTCTTAAATGATTAATTAAACTTTTTTCATGCAAGTTTTTTATTATATTTTTCCGTAAGAATAATTTCAGAATATATAGTTAATTTTTCAGTATAAAAAATCTATCATCAATGTGAAAATTTTCAATTCATAGTTTGTTGAATACACTTTCTTTAAACTAACTAAAATCAATATTTATCTCATATAATTCTTTCAATGCTTCTAATTCCATAATTTTCTATCTCAAAGTAACTAATAAGTTTGCACGTCTGCTTAATGCGTCTACCATTTTATTGTGTATTCCTGCATTATATTTTAACTTAAATGTGAATTTTTACAAAAATTAAGACTATTTGGTATACATGTTTTTGTTGATTTTCTTTTGATTATACACATATTTCAATGCTTCATGATTAGAATATAAAACAAACTCATGTCTCATTAAGTAGTGCTCCCACGTCTTCAATGCATGCATAACAAAATAAAATTCTTTATCATACATTATTTATTTTTTGCCTGACATCGCTAAACTTCTTATCAAAATATGATACTATTCTTTTTTTTTTTTCCTAAGAAATAATAGCCTTGATTCTTACTCCGTTATCATTAAATTCCATCTCAAAGAGTGCATTAAAATTTGACAATGCTAAAACAGGAGTTGTACGCGATTTTCCTTTTAATATCGTGAAACTCACATAACTTCTTCACTTCATTGAAACTTCTTTTAGTTAAATACTCAATAATAAGTGTAGCAATAGTACTGAAATTTTCAATAAATTATCATTAAAATGTTGTTAGTTCATGAAAATTTCTTACTTTGGTTACTAATTCTGGGATAGTCCAATCTCTAATAGCCTGAATTTTGTCTTTGTTAACCAAAATTTTATCTATGCTAACTACATAACCTAAGAATAACAACTTAATTACCATGAAACTGCACTTTTTCAAGTTAGTATACAACTTATTTTTCTTTAAAATTGTTAGCACTTCGTACATATATATGATATACTTTTTCTTTAACCGACTATGAATTATGATATTATCAAAATATCCTATTACAAATTTTTCAATAAAAGGCTTCAATACTTGATTCATTAATTGCATAAATATACTAAGTGTGTTAGATAACTCGAATAGTATCACGAGTCATTTATACAATCTATCCTTCGTTTTGAAGGCTGTCTTCTACTAATTTTTAGATTTGATTCAAATTTGATAGTATTTACTTTGAAGATCAATCTTTATGAATACCATAACCTCATGTCGCCTATTTAACATGCCATCCACTCGAGAAATTAGGAATTTCTAATGACTGGTAATCTTATTGATAGCTCGACTACCTATACACATCCTCTAACTTTCAATTTTTTTTTTGGTGTTAATAATGTTAGAATTGGACATGGGCTCATGTTCTCTTAAGTGTATCTTTTTCTCAACAACTATTGTACTTTCTTTTCAAGAGTATTGCTCTCCTCAGGAATTTTTCAGTAATAAGATAAATTCAGTAAACTAACACCTAGAATTAAATTAATAGAGTGCTAAATATCCCTCATGGGTGATAACTCGTTAGGTAAATTTTTAAATATTACCTCTTTGAACTTTTTTATCAATCGTTTAATTGCTTTTAATAATTCATTCATTAGTTGCTTTTTCCCTATTATCAACACTTACTTCATAATTATTGTATGTACCTTGTTTGACATTTTAATTGCTATTTTTATCTTATGAGTCGACTGTGTAAGTGTAAAAATAGTTCACCCTTTCACTTTTAAAGTTTTGGCTTTGAAATTTCCTTTTATTGCTAATAAGGTAAATTTTATACCTTTTCTTTGTAACTTGAAAGTGTTTTCTTGTCCATCATGCTGTGTGACTACATCAAACTGTCACAGTCTACCAAATAGAAAGTGACACATGTCCATATCTATTATATCACAATAAACTTTATTTTTATATTTACTAATAAAAAAAGGTGCTTTGTATTGTTCAGTTATCCAAAATTTTTTTATTATCTTAATCAAACCAATGGTGTATGATTTTGGACGTTTTTCTATTTTTAACCATAAGCTCTCTACCAATTCTCTCTCAATAATATGTTTGCAACTACTATTGTCAATAATAACATCAAACAAACAACTAGTAATGATGCATCTAGTTCAAAATAATTGGTGTCATTGAGTCTTATCTTTCTGCTTTTGCATCAACATTAATCTCATTACCATATAATTTTGACCTTCGTATCCTCGTTCTTTTCATACTCTTCATTACCTTTATCTAGACCATACTAAACTTTAATCCTTCTATTCTTTTTCCTTTCGCTTCATAATATTAACAAATTGCTTATAAAGATAGTTATTAGACCTATAATCAAGTTGGTTACATTTAAAACATTTACCAGAGATAGATTTAGTATAAAAGTTCTCAGCTCTAGGTTTGTCCTTAAATTTTGCTACCTTTTACTTCCTAGTTACTCTTTTTTCTTTGTACTAATCGTTACATAAAATGGTATTAAGAGTTGATATTTGCCTGTCATTAAGTATTTTATAATTATCTCCGTCATAAGTTATGTGAGAAAAGTCTGATATGTTCTTTTACAATGCCAACTTTACTTTTAATACAATGTTACGTACTTTTGATAAAGTGTGTATGACTTGTACTCCAATTTTATCACTGATAATTAGTTTTAGGCCATTAAGATACCTTACAACTTGTCGTTTTTCTATTTTGCTTAAATCATGCTTTTTTGCTAACCTTAAAAACTCAACTTTATAACCATATAATACTATCCTTGATGACACTTTTGATATTTTTAAAATAAAATTTACTTATAATCAGGAGGGAGAAAGTTCTATCATAATAGCTACTTCATTTTATACTAACTTCTACATGCTACAATTTTGCCCTACTTTCCTTTGGAATCTTTATATAATTGAAAAATCTATCTACTTCTCTAATCCAATCTAAAAATCCTTTAGTATTCAAACTCTTATTAAAACTAGGATATCTACTTTTAATTGGTATTCATTATAATACCTATCATTGTTGAAATAATTGTCAACATGTCCAAATGATGCATGTCTAGTATTCCTTACAGGACCTTTTAAATAATTATCTTCTTTGCCTAAATATTCTACACGAGCCTGTTGTTGATGTCTATGTGCAATAATAGATTTGCCAACAGGTTGTCCGCAAATTAGATCTTTTTTTGTATGTGGCCTTTCGACACTCCGGTCTTTGTTGGCATTAATACTTAGTGAATTAAGTAAATCTATAATTTTTTCAAAATGTTGTACCATATGTTGGAATCTACGATCCACTTGTTACTCTAAAGTTATCAACACACCATTTTGATCTTGCACCGAAAGTTGTAAGGTCTTAATTTTTTTTATCTATACCATAAAAACTACTGCTGTTTACAACTGAGTCATTAACCATTATTGAAGGTTGAAACCTACTCTAATACTAACCGACGCAAGAAGGTCGCATAATCTGACTTATATATTAATTAGCCTTGAACATAAAATTGATAAATTTCTCAAAATTTGAGAAAAAATTTAAATTATTTCAAATGTTATATTAAAAATAAGAAAATAACATATATTAAAACATAAAGTCATAAAAAAAAATCAAAAACACCCATAATTACAACATATAAATATTAAAAAAAATTCCAAAACATAACAAAATAAAGGTTTTTGACCTAAAAAATGATCTCAATTTAGTTGTCATGTTAAAGAGTTTGAAAAGAGTTTTTTGTTGATATGATGTGTGTTTAATAACTCTTTATAGATCAAAAGTTATGACTTTTGAAAGTTTGGTATTAAGAATAGTCAACCATGTTAATTAACTTTAGCATTTCCCATAATTTATCCACTGTATAACTATAAGTTGGATACACATAAGATAATAATAAAAATAAAAGAATACTTAACATGATAAATATTGATAAATAAACATTACTAAAAAATAAAAATTTACGTTAGAAAAATTCAGGCACATAATGGAACTTTAGTCTAAATAAAGGTATTGGGAGAAAGTGCCAAAGTTAAAACTAGTAGCTATTTATTTGATCATTACCTATTCATGCAATATGCACCTCAACAGTACTACAATAATACCTATTAACTTAATTTTAGCCTTCAACACATGCCACAACAATGCAGGCATTAGAAAAGGACAAATTATTAGCCTTTATAGCAAAATACAAAAAGTAATACAGATAATTGTATAGAGTATAAGAATGAATGAAATTCTTATACTTTTAATCTTTAAGGTTTTTAGTTTGTCTTAGGTAGTTCAAGTATATATATGTAGCTTAACCATTTGTAACTTTAATTTTAAGAAAAGCAATAAAACAAGTATTGGTTGCTTTTTTTTTTTTTGTGTTTTTCATTAAATTTTACTTGGTATTAAAGCCATACCATGGCAAATACACCTACAAGCATCATTAGTATTGCTCAAACATTACTATAATAGCTCAAAATCAACAATCATATCATTCTCTCATTTTGTGCATAACTTTTTGGTATGGAAGACATAAATTCTTTCAATTATTAGAGGTATTGACCTTAAGTACTTTGTTAATGGCATTAAAAAGATATCAGACAAGTTTAATACCTCTGCTAATAATGAACAAAACATTATAGCAACTAAGAACTAAATTTTCAACAATGGAAGAAACATGACTAGTTGCTGCTTGGTTTTTGTCAACAATCAATGAAAATGCAATAATTTTATTCACCAACTATATAATTTTCAAATATTTATAGAAAATTATTTATGTATTCTAACCTTCTCAGTTCTATACTAAGATTATACAACTCAAAAACTAACTGTAAACCATCAAGAAAGGAACTTAGTCCATGAATGATTACTTGACAAAAATGAAAAGTGTGATAAATGCAAAAAAAAAAAAAAAAAAAAAAATACATCTTAACTCATGAACAAGTAATCAAAGAAGGATGGTATCTGGACACTAAAGCCATTAATTATGTGACTAATAAGTTAATAATCTCTTCTTAAAAACATGAGTACAAAGGTATAAAAAAATTAATTATTGGAAATTAAAAAAATTTAACATTTTACATATATGAAAGTTTTATTTCTATGCTAAAAATAAAAGACCTCTAAAACATAAATGCATACTGCATGTTTCATGTATTACCAAAAATCTCATAAATATATTCAAGCTGACTTATGATAATGATCTAATAGTTGAGTTTCATAACAATAATTATCTTATAAAAGATAAAATGTAGCAGGTATTGCTATAATGACTAACTATGGTGGCTTATACCTACACAAGGACTTGAAGGAATTGAAAACAAAGGTCTAGTAGAAAAGTCGATAAGTTAGAGTCTCAAACAGTAATTTCCTTATTAGCATAAGTTAATGTTAGCCATTTATAAGCTTTAAGTCAGTTATAAAATCAGTCAATGAAAAAGTCAGTACCTCTTTTAAATATTTTAGATAGAATCTAAAAAAACTTACTCACTCCAATGATAAAGTTCTTTAAAAGGTCTTATCATCTTGTAAAGATTTCAAACTTGTTAATAAACCATAATTTTCATACTTTTGTGATGCTTGACAATATGGGGGAAAAAAAATCTACAAACAAACTTTAAAAATTAGTCTTAACAAAACTAAAAGACCCTTTTAAATCGTAAAAATTAGTCTTAACAGAACTAGGAAACAAACATAAACCTGTGAGGATTTGCTTTGATTTTTTTTTGATAATAACATCATATATTACATGAGCATTGTAGATAATCATACCACATATACTTGAATTTTTTCCTATAAACCAAAGCACAAAATGCCAAACTTTCTGTACTGTTAAAAAATAAACTGAAAGAAACTTAGATAAGAAATTTTAATTCTACAAATTAAGATGATAATTAAATTAAAACCCTTTGAATCTATCTTCAAGGAAGAAGGGATCATATTTAAACACTTATACTTTTATATGTTCATTTAAAATAGAACTATAAGAAAAAAACATAGACACTTGACCAAAACATGTACAATCTTTCTAACTTGAGCTAACCTTTTACTAACATTATGGTGGAAAACTTTTGAACCCTCGACCTTTTTGATAAACATACTCAAGTTCAAATCTTGACCACCAAATTATAATAAAAAATCAGACTATAACTTCCTAATGTGTCTATTTTTCTTATGTAATACCTTATAATCATCATAAACTTAATTTTCATACTACTAAATACACTTTCATAGGTTACAACTTGAAACATAAAGATTTTAAATGTATGGATAGATCTAGTAAATTTTACATATCAAAACATGAAGGATTTAATGAACTTAATTTTTTTTTTAAAAAAAGATTTATCATTCATTTAAGCCAATAAAACTGCATCATGGCTAAACACACATGATTACACACTACTATTACTAGTTCTATAATTCAATGTTTTTAAAGGTCAAAGAAATGGTATGAAAACTCAAACCACTTCATAATAGACAACATTTTCAAGTTTTAAAGTTCCTTTAAAATCAAAGACATGCCAATATGTTTAGCTTAATACTTCTGATTACCTTAAAAACACAGCTAAAACCAACTAAGAAATGGCTCATATATATGACCTATATGAACACTAAATGTACTCTTATTATAACTAAATCTAAAAGTGGCATTTTTAAACCAATGATTTATCACGCTGAAAGAAACAAAATTTGAAAGAAAGTGTATTAAAAAATGCAGTTGAAGCCGTAATGGACCAAAGTTGGAGCAAGCTATGATAAATAAATGCAAAGCACTAGTTAAGAATAACACATAAGGTTTAGTACAAACTAAATCAAGAATGAAGGTAATAAGCAACAAATGGGTGTTTAAAAATAAATGCAATTTAGATAGGACAATCTCAATACATAAAGTTAGGCTGATAGTTAAAGGATTCTATCAAAATATTGGCATTAACTTTATAGAAAATATTTAACCCAATGTTTAAATCTTCAATAGTTTAAAACAGTAATCAACCTTGTAATCACTTTGATTAGGAGATAAAATAGGTGGATGTCATTAATGCTTTTTGAATGGCAACTTGGCTGTGAAAGTTTACAAGGAACAATTAGAGGGGTTTGAAGATAATAAAAAACCTTGTCATGTGTGTAAGCTGAACAAACCTTTATATGGCTTAAAGCAAGCACTATGATCTTAGTATAAGAAATTGAGTAAGTTTTAATAAGTTAAGAGCTAATAAATCTCAAAGCAGACATCTCAATGTTCATCTCACTAAGCAAGAAAAAATTGTCATCTTACTTGTATATGTAGATGACATTTTGGTGACTAGAAGTAAAGGGAGTCTAGGAAGTCTAATAAAGAATATCATCATCAATATAAACAAAACATTCTCTTTAAAAATACCGAAACTATTAAGCTACTTTTTAGATACAAAAGTAAAAAGAGATGCCCAAAAAATGCACCTTATGGATTGTAAGAAAAATATTTTACAAAAACTTAATAAATACACTACAATATATGACCTTAAAAAGGTAGAATAGACTTTAGTATAAACAAAATAAGTTGATTCCAAGAAAATCCAAGGCATTATCATTGGATTAGATGCAAGAGAATCTTGAAGTATTTGCTAGAAGCCCAAGATCAAGGCCTTTACTATATAAAGAAAGGCAAAATGCAATTGGTTAGTTTTGGAGATATAGGTTAGGCGAAAGACATTGATGGTAAGAAATCAACAACTTATTATACAATTGTTACAATAGGAAACTTAATATCTTGGAACTTAAGAAAATAGAAAATCGATTCAATATCAAACACCAAGGATGAATTTCATTCCTTAATATTTATGGTAGTTATAATAACTTGGTAGAACTAATACTTACTAAATTGAGCTAAAAACCAAAATTAAAGTCAATGATATGGTGTAATAACTTAAGTGAAATTTTGTTAACCGAGAATCATGTGTGTCATAGAAGATTAAGACATTTAGAGATAAATGTACATTTTGTTAAAGAGAAAGTGACAAGTGCACAAATGGAATTGAGAAATGTGCCTATAAAAAATCAATAGGCATACATCTTTACTAAACCATTATTAACTGACAAATTTCAAACTTAAAAGAACAAACTTAGTATTCTTATTGAAAGCTAAGTTTAAGGGGGAAAAGTTAGAAATGGAGGTTGCTTATCTAATAATTGCATATGCCTGCAAAATGCACCTCAACAATAATTCACTCAGCCTTAGTCTACAACACCTACCATAACAATATTTGCTTATTCAACTTTAGCAGCACAGACCATAACAATGCCTACACCAAAAAAGATTAGATTATCAATATTTACAGCAAAATAAATGAAGCAATATAGTATAAAGTAGCAATTGTATATAGTACAAGAAGGAATGAAATTCTTACACTTTTAATCTTTAGGGTTTGTAGTTTACCTTAATTAGTTTAAGTATATATATGTAATTTCACCATTTGTAACTACATTTTAAGAAAATCAATAGAACAAATGTCATTTGCATTTCTTTTTGTGTTTTTCATGGAGTTTCACTGTCAAGCATATAAAAACTACATACAAATATACTCTCTCATGACATTCCCTGCTTAAACAAAGGAAATGCCTTTTCAAGAAGTTTCACAAAATTTTTGAAAAATTATGCTTTAAAGTAAACAGATTAAGACACTAGAAAAATAACATGCATAAATGATTATAAAACATATATTTTTGAAAGAAGAAAAATAATCAAACAATATAGAGAAATGAGAGATGTTTTATCCAGCAAAAACAAAAATAAAAGGGCAGAAATTGAGGATGACTTATAAATGACATGTTGAAAAGTATAAAATACAAGGAATAGAAGCCTATTTACACAATCAAAGCAAGCTTTGGTATTCTCCTTCCTATTTGAATTACTATTATTAATTTCATACATGAGAATATATTTAATAGGTCATTCCTACGATGAAGATATGTATAAAGTCAATTGAAGTGATAGCAAACTTAATCACATCAAACCTTAAGCAGACTTTCTAGTTGTCAAGGAAGAATTACATGGGTAAATCACAGAGCAACTTTGACAGAGTATTGCTTCTTCTATCAACAAATTTTCTCGTTAAAAAATTCGTACAAGAGGAATGAAAGTTAGTAGAAAGATGATAAAACAACTACTTTTAACACAGCATGTAATAGCAAATGTGAAAGCCTTACAAATTAAAGATATTATAATTCATGTATTCATTCAATATGTTGATAATAATATGATTTAATATCTCAAATATCAAGTCCAAACAATAAATGACAAATAAGAAATAACATTTCACTGACCAATATAACACATCATAGACCAAATGATCTCAAATTTAATGAAATAACAAAAATGTTTCTTTTTATGTTTAAGTACCCACAATGTTTTTTAAATTGCTCAAACTTTAATACACGCTTTAATTAGTTCCTTGTAATCATGACGTGGACTTGAGTTACCAATGTCACGCCCAAACCAACCAAAACAAGGGTTTGTAACTTAAAAAAAAAATTTATTCCAATAATAATAAATTTAAAATGTACTCTTAAGTTTTTCAAAAAATATGAAAATATAAAATAACATAAATTTATTAAAAATTTCACAAATAAGTATAAATACTTATTATGTTTTAAATAAGTAAATACAAAAAAAAAGTTCAAATAAAATATGTATCATCTCATAATTAATAGTTTGATAATTAAAAATATAAATCAACTAACTTCATAAAACATACCTAATATAGAGTTGCTAAATTGCCCGCCGGATGTATCTCTCAATTCTCAAAATTTCAACCTCACTCTTCATTTTACAAATCACTTTGAAGTCTACCTAAAAAGAAAAGGAAAAGGATGGGCAAAACCACGATTCTTAGTATGGATATATGATTACTTACCTAAATTAATTTTATGAAAATTCAACATAGTTAGTATAAATAATTCATGTCCATTAATAAATTTATCGATGATGCTAACTCTTAAAAGATTTACAAATTATACTAATATGTAATAATACAACTAAAATAGGTGTTAATTATTTGATTTAATCAACTAATCACACATCAATGATAACCATAATAAGACCCCATAATAATGTGTTCCTGCATAAGTTTAGGAACTCGCACGAGGACTCGTTGACAGCATCCATGTAATCAATTATGAATAGCAAATAATATTTTAATATTTGTTTTGATATCTATATCATTATTAAATAAAATTAGACAATTAATTACATAAATTCAATTAATCCACCATGCAAACAATTTATCAAATAAAATATTTAGTTAGTAAATAAAACACATAATAGGTACACCATAATTAGAAGATATGTCACTTGAATATTTAACTATAAAACATAATAATTATTTAAAATAATTTTAGGTTTATAATATAAACATAATTATATAGAAGATAATACTTGGAACACTTATTTCAGAAACATTGAGAGAAGCTGACTCGACCTTGGTGGCTTCGATGCTCATGAAAGAGAGAGGTTTTCAAAACCCTAACCCTAGAATCTTCGCTGAGGTTTAGGGAATAATTTGGCTTCGAAATTGAGAGACTGATGTCTTCAGTGTGGTTTGGGTTTTGCAGATGTAAAGGGAGCCCAGAGAAGAGATCACTTATTTTGGCAAAGTGATCGTGATTTCAATCAATCAAACCGCTTGCGAGTGGCGATAATATTAATATGAATACTGGGCGACTATTTCCCGCCAAAATTGAATTGGTAAGGCAAAACTATTGGGCTTAGGCTTTTGTAAGTGGGATTTCGAATAACGTTCTCAAAAGATTATGGGTGGGCTTCTACCAATGGACAACGGTTGTTTGTTGGAGACATGACAAAGAGAAAGACAATACATAAACGTTAAAATGATCAATTGGACCGTCGGGACGAGAAAAATTTTAAATGGTGCAAATCCATCCCATCCGAATACACAACACTCCCCCCTTAAATATTTAAAATTATAAAGTGCAAATGTGAAAGTATTGATTTTCAAATATCTTTCATAAGAAAATTAACACTAATATTAAGATTTTAGTTTTTTTTTTTTTTTTTAAAAAAAATCACTTAGATTGGGACAATCAGTAACCCCAAAAGCTAGGTCAAGAGAGAGAAAGAGTTTTCTCCAGAAATCTATTTAACTTTGCCTGTAAAATTTGATTTCTTCTCAAGTATTTAATCACAGAGCATGTTTATGTAAGTTCTTCACTACTAATACTAAATATCTAATTATGTAAAAATCATGTTACTCTGAAGACTTGAGATTTAATAATAAATTTATGAATTAATTCTATTAATGTTTACGATTGAATGAAGTAAAGAAAAAAATAAAATTTAATGAGAGTATTTTAGATAATTTAATTTTTAAAAAAGTTAAAACAATTTGTTATAAATATATATATATATATATATATGATATTTAAGTTTCAATCTAAATAAATAAAATAATTTTCTTTTTTTAATCATCTATAAACTCTTTTCCAATTATAATTAAATGTCAAAACAAATGTAAAACAATTTCAACACTAAAAATAAATAATAAATAAAAATACTATACCAAATGAGAACTTAATAGGTGAATGAAATTTATCTCACAAATATGAATATACTAATAAGGATGAAAGGTAAGGCGGCATTCAATATAAATCATTTTAGGTGAAACAAATGGTTGAATTTAGATTATAATTTAACAACCAAAAATTGTAAGATATGTTTGAGTTTCTCTCAAAAGAGGTAAAATAATTTTTTTTTTTAAATTTCTCCGTAAGCTCTTCTTATGCTATAACTAAATCCTAAAAAAATATTAGTAGAACTTCTAACAATTTTTTTTTTTTTTAAAAAAAAAAAGAAGTAAATACCATATTAAAAGGGGACTTAATAGGAAAATGAAATTTACCTCACAAAATATGGAGACATTATAAAAGAAGAAGATCAAAGCAGCATTCAATATGCAGCATTTTAGCCGAAACAAATGGCTGAATCTAGATTAGAATTTAGCAACCAATAATAGTAAGAAATGTAGGGGCACCAACAAACCGTATAAAGCTCAAGAATAGACATTTTGTTTGTGGCTCAACAATAACCCTCCCCAGTCCTTCCTAGTCCCATGTTTTGAAATAGCTTTAAACCCAACCCCTATGGCTATGGCCCTCCCTTTTCACTCCTCTCTTTCTTCACCAACTCGAGGAGGTAATCAAATCATAATAATAATAATAATAATTTCATATATATATATATATATATACAAGGAGAAGCAAGTGATGAATATTTTATGATGTGTTAGCTATTTGGCTTACAACAACGACTATAAATAAGGAAAAACATATGAAAAAAGTAAAAGACGAAAGATGACGTGAATAAGGCACACACAAGAAAAAGAAAAGAAAAGAAAAAAAAAAGAAAAAAAGGTAAGACCCAACATCAGTTGAGCAATTATTCCAATCTAATCCTACTTTTGTTCCCCTCCGTCGTTCTCATATCAACTCCTTCCTATCAAAAATCAACAAACAAAATCACAAAGGCGAAAAAGAAATGTTAACGTGGACCGATTATGATTTAAATTATTCCAATTCAATTTTATATACAAATATACTCATATTCTTGATAATAAATGTGCTAGATATATGATATTAAAAGAAATGTTATTAAGTTATCTCAACTTTTATGGCAAAAATTAACAATTATTAATTAGTGTGCATATCCATAACATCTATCAATAAGTATCATGTTATTTATAAAAATTAGTTAGAATATAAATTTTATAAAATAACAATATATATTTTAAAATTTATCTAAAAAATAATCTCAAATACAATAAATCTTCTATACAATCTGAAATTTAGAGCCAAATTAATTTTATTGTTATGAGGAGATTATAATTTAATAGAAATATAATTATAAAATTATTATTTTAATTTAATTATCTTTCGTACAAGTGATATAGAAGTAAAATATGTACTAAATTAATAATTTATTAATGAATTACAATAAAAAAATCTTATTTTTTCTATACAATTTTTGCACCAATTATATACCTATGAATTAATCTCACTTGAATTGTTGATATTACAATTCACACGTTCATTAATTATAATGTATTAATTAAGTATGCATATTTGATTTGGTCTCAACACTTAATTAATGGAGTATAATCAAGTATAGACATTGATAAAAGAGACAAAGAAATAGTTTTTAAAAAATTAATTAATGGAGTATAATCAAGTATAGACATTGATAAAAGAGACAAAGAAATAGTTTTTAAAAAATTAGTACACGTATTTATGTAATGTTAGGAACGTGTAAAATCATCTTAAAAGCCTTAATGTTTGTATTCTTTTTAATGTCCTTCTCAATTATCCAAATAATCAATTAGATAAAAAAAAAAAAAAAGATAATTTTTAAGATGATAATATGAAAGTATAAAAAGTTTTGTGTTAAGAAACTCAAATATACTTGAAGAGTTAAAAATATTTTAG
This sequence comes from Khaya senegalensis, assembly GCA_032402905.1. Classification (NCBI taxonomy): domain Eukaryota; kingdom Viridiplantae; phylum Streptophyta; class Magnoliopsida; order Sapindales; family Meliaceae; genus Khaya; species Khaya senegalensis. Next base: position 8,629,006 of record CP135556.1, on the reverse strand, counting down.
TTTCAATAGAAAATGTCCATATTAGTGAGTTATTACAAAGTGTAAGATCAAAAATATGGTAATAATTCTAAAAAAAAAAATTATTATCCCAAATAATTTTAAAAAATATATTTTATTTCGTTATTTTTTTAATATAACTTAGCATATATATATATATTATAATATATAAATAATTATTACCATGCGGAAACAAGTTCTCTTAGATGATTTTTTTTTTAAATTATAATTTATTATAATATAAAATTTATTCTTATTTATAATTAACCTAAATTGAGAACACAATTTTTTATGACTATACGAAATTTATTCCTATACAGAGTATCGTTCTAGTATTACAGTATTATAAATTTTGTATAGCTTTATCTATGTAAATAAGAAAACAAAAGCTTACCTTCTTAGCTCTTTTCAAGTATTATAAAAAAAATTGTCATAGATATCTTTAAGATTTCACAAAAGATATTTTAATCTCACTAGTTTCAAATACCACCTAGATACACTCTCATTCTACGATTGGATGGTTTATCCATTTTGTTATAATTACTATAATACCTTTTGAAGTTACTTGGATTAGATTACTTTCATGTTCATACAAAGGATCTGAACGAGTATTTTCAAAATTAGATCAAATTTGAGATTTAATTATTTTTAATGAAATTTTAAGTTTTTTTTATTTTATTTTACAATTACATTATTTACAAGTTAAGAGTATATTACAATTTTATATAGTACTATAAAGACACAGTTGATATGTGTTCTTGCAAATTAAACTATTTTATTCTCTAAAATTTACTAGCACCACAACTCGAATTACGGTAAGAGCTTAAATATTGAGTTGAACGTTTAAATAATTTATTTATTTATTTTAAAACCCTAATATTGGCTTTTACCAAAACAATGAAGCCTTGCTATATATATCACGTGATACAAACTAAACCATTAAATTTGGTAGCATGCTTCATTGCTCAAGAAAATTAAATTTGGATGAAGACCGGAGAGAGAGAGAGAGAGAGGATGTTTGGAGTAGCGTTAGGGAAGTCTATCACTATAAATTCACTTTGCTTTGTTGGTTTGATTAAGCCCTTTGATAACGACGCAGCGCAGCGCATCGCAGACAGACAGACAGACGCACCAACTCGATTTATATGATTGTCGACTGGGTAATGAAGAGAAGGCGAAGAAGTTATTGCCATTTTTAATTTGACTGCGATTATCAATCCGCTCATCCACCTGTTTCGGTTTCTAATTCTATATTCCCTCTAAATACTCTCCACTGTTTCATTCAAGCTCAGAATTGACCATTTCAAAATTAAATTTAATTACTACAATATTCTAAATCACTGTATTATTTTTTCACATACCAAAATAAAAGTGTTGGTATCGATAAGTTGGCCGACAAATATCTTGATTAATTAATCCAAGATATGCGTTTTTTTTTATTTAAAAAAAAAATAGATTTGATATGCAAGTATCTGCACTTCCTTTAATGAAGATTTACGAGAAAGTTTAAGCTTTAGATTTAGTGTATTCTTTTTTGAAAGAGTGATTAATTTAATATATCCATTCATAATATGACATGACATATTAATTTGTTTACAACATACAAGAATAAGAAGTTGGGTCATATCTCATTTTCATGTATATAGTAATAAATGAACCCTCTCATGCACTTCCAATCATGGGTACCAAAGATTTATTTATGAACCAACCTTGCTGCTGGCCATAAATTAGATAAAAAAAATTCAAGTCAAACAATGTTAGCATATCTATAGAAACTCAACACCAGATAGTTACCATAAAATATGGTTAATTAACAAATTCTAACTACGCAATTCGCAAGTTTCCTAAATTTGGGGACAGTTGACTTAAATAAATAAAAGAAATATGAATTCTCCGTAGTATGCACACTTGAATCCATTAAAATAATCTTGTAGGTAATACCAAAGAAGCCCATGCAAACATGATTTTGTTTTTCTTTGCTTTTTGTTGGCATTTGATGTTACGGAAGTCACGTAGTCAGTCGATGGTATGTTCATTATTCTTGTTTGATGTTGTGTATGGCATGGCAACTTTAACTATATTTAATGAAATTGGTCTGACCTGCAGAATTGTAATTATAGCGGCGTAGAATTTAGCAAATGTTACATTTTAGGGTAGGTATATAAAATGTATGATTAGCTGATGATTTTGATGATCGAATTCCACGACGACGGGCGATCAACTGATGAAGACGAGTGATGTGTTCAGTTGGTGGGTCGTCCTTGCTCCATTTACATGTGAGGTTGGTGAAAGGCACTGTCAACCTTTTATTATATTGTCCTTCCCTCCACCATAACTTTTGTTGCTCTCGCTTCCACCCTCGGTCAACATTTCTTCTCTCTCTCTCTCTCTCTCTCTCTCTCTCTCTCTTCTTAAATAAAAAAATAAATCTCTAAAGCTGAAATAATAAGTACACTCAGACTGTGATGCATACATACACACACACACACACACACACACACACACATATATAAAACTAGCAGTCAGATTGAGAAGAGGAGAAAAAGACTGGTAGAGAGGCAATGGTTTAGAGTATTACGACGCTTAGCAGCTGTAATAATGTTACAAACTAGTATAAGAAATAGAATTGAACAAAAGGATAGGGCTGTTTTTATTAGAGAAAATATAGATAATTAATCAAGTAAAAGAAAAAGAGTCTGAAGAAGCAAACCCAACACATGACAATACACTCATTCCCTTCTTATAAATTATCCCTCTTCAGTTACTCATCTCACCTCACAGTTTCTTCATATTCTTCTCTCCCTTTTGTTTTTATGTTTTAATTTACATCACATTTCCTGTACTTTGTTTGCTGTTCCACCTAGCAAGCTACCAGCAATAATGGCTAAGAAGCCAAGAATTGTCATCATTGGAGCAGGAATGGCTGGTCTTACAGCTGCCAACAAACTCTACACTTCCAGTACCTGCTCTAAAGATTTGTTTGAGCTTTGTCTTGTTGAAGCTGGGACAAGAATTGGTGGCAGAATCAACACTTCTGAGTTTGGTGGTGATAGAATTGAGATGGGTGCTACATGGATTCATGGCATTGGAGGCAGTCCTATCTACAAAATTTCTCAAGAAATCAATTCACTTGAGTCTCAACAGCCATGGGAATGCATGGATGGATTCTCAAGCCATCCTAAGACTGTAGCTGAAGGTGGGTTGGAGCTTAATCCATCTATGGTAGATCCAATATCCCATTTGTTTGACAGCCTGATGGATTATGCCCAAGGGAAGCTCGCTGCTGAAGATAATTCCAGCGCTGAAAAAATTGACTTCTACAATCTCGCGACTAAAGCATTCGAGATTTGTACAAGGAATGGCGATTCTGGTAAGCTTAGTATTGGTTCTTTTCTTAGACAAGGCCTGAATTCTTATTGGGATTGTTTGAAAGAACAAGAGGAGCCTAAAGGTTGTGGTACTTGGAGCAGAAAGTTGCTCGAAGAAGCCATTTTTTCCATGCATGAAAACACCCAGAGGACTTATACTTCTGCTGGTGATTTGTCGACTCTAGATTTTATTGCAGAGAGCGAATACCAAATGTTTCCAGATGAAGAAATAACCATTGCGAAAGGCTACATGAGCGTAATTGAACATCTAGCTTCTGTTCTTCCACCTGGTTTAATCCAATTAGGCAAGAAAGTGGTTAAAATTGAGTGGCAACCAGAAGGTCCACAATCAAAACAGCTAGAAAATGGCTACGCTTCCAGTGCCAGGCCAGTTAAGCTACATTTTTGTGATGGATCTACTATGTGTGCTGATCATGTTATTGTAACAGTTTCATTGGGTGTATTAAAAGCTGGTATTCATCAAGATTCGGGTATGTTCAATCCTCCTCTTCCATCTTTCAAGACTGAGGCAATATCAAGACTTGGTTATGGTGTCGTTAACAAGTTATTTCTTCAATTGAGTCCACCACGTGATCCGGAAGGCGATAACATGAGCAAGTTTCCGTTCCTTCATATGGCTTTTCATCGACCAGACTCTGAATTGCGGAATAAAAAGATCCCCTGGTGGGCGAGAAGGACAGCTTCTCTCTGTCCAATTTACAAGAAATCAAATGTTTTACTATCGTGGTATGCAGGGGAAGAAGCTCTTGAACTTGAATCACTTAGCGATGAAGAGATTATTAACGGAGTTTCAACAACAATCTCAAGCTTTTTGCCACAAGCCCGCAAGGAATTGAATTCTAAGTCGAATGGATTATGCAATGGAAATGTGAATCATGTAGAAAGCTCTAAAGAAAGGGAAGTGAGCTTCAGCGAGATTTTGAAGACGAAATGGGGTAGAGATCCTCTATTCTTGGGATCATACAGTTATGTTGCAGTTGGATCTAGCGGTGATGATTTGGACAGCATGGCTGAACCGTTGCCAAAGATTGTAAATCTTGAGTGTTGTGGTATCCCTATTCCTCCACTTCAAATCCTGTTTGCAGGGGAGGCAACCCACAGAACTCATTATTCAACTACTCATGGAGCTTACTTTAGTGGTCTTAGAGAAGCCAATAGGCTTCTTCAACATTACCACTGTGTTGGGGTTTAGGACATTTGTTAGTAATTTCGTTGTTTTATTTTATTTATTGTTTAACACCTATTTTGCTGATATCTTTCTCATCATATTTGTTTCTTTCTCTTTCTATAAAGTATAAAGTGAAGAATAAATGAGTGCCGAAAAGAGAGGGTAAAAAGAAAAAAAAAATTAGGGAGGGGATGAAAGAGATGGAAGGAGTGGTGGTGGGTGAACCATTTTAGATGCATTGCATGAATTAAAGAAGCTTCTTTTCTATTATTCTATTGCTACACTCTCTGCTTGCCCTGGTTTGTAGCTTGTGAGAATTAGATTCCTTGTTTATTAAATATATCTTTGTTCTTCAAAGCAAAACGCAACTAAGATCGATTAGCATTGAATAGTTCAACTAAAGAACAAGAAAAAGCTTTGGATCCCACCTCTCTCTTTCTCTAGAGAGTTTGTTTTGGTTTGCTCGTAGGACAGGATCCGGTAAACCCGGAATTTTTCCAGCTGGTTATTAGTATCTCTTCTTCATTCGTTCCTTTCTGTGGCTGTGGCTTGACATGGTGCTCTCGAATCCAAGCAACCCCTTTTCTCACCTTGGCAATAAAAAATGTATTTCTTTCCATTTTTAAGACTATATAGACTTGGGACAATCAATGAGCCTGAGCTTGGGCTGGCTAAAATTTATGTGATTCACATTAAAATAAGGATAGACCCACCAATTTTAGGGTTCCAATAGACTCAATCAAAGACTTTGTTTTAAAAATGTCCTTAAACAAAATGTGACACAGGATAGGAAGCAGACAATGGCCATTTGCAGCCGTTTGATTTTCTGGATCGGTCATCTCAACAGGGACCCATTTCAATGATAGGTCCCATTCCAATTCCACGATATGCATTGGCAGACATACATACAATAAGACAGTTATAGTTCTGAGTCTTAGGGTGGAGCGCAGCAGTGGCCTACCCACTTGGTAGTACCATAGATTTATCTGTCAAACCGAATCCATCCTCCCTGGAGCTGGTGCTAGAGACACAAACCAACCGCTGTCCGCTAGTAAACACTCTCTATCACGTCTTCTTACCTTATGCATAGGCATCACTTAAATTTTTTACTTAAAAATATCAACTTATAATTAATATATGTGTGTGTGTGGGAGTGCGCTCGAGCGAGCACATACTCATGATTCATACCAATTTGATGGAAAATCTAGTAATGTTTGTAGGATCCTTAAAAAAAGGAAGGCAGTGGGGGTAGGAAGTGGGTCCAGATGGCTTAATAATTGACATAAAAACGATAAATATTTTCTGGACAAATCAGCAAAACAAATCAACAAATGTTTTTATTTTTGAGTGAAGCCAAAATGTGTTGAGCTTTATTGCGTCTGGGTGGATTGATTTTAAAGTGTCTGTTTGGGGGCACTGTATGGTCAAATCAATAGAGAGACACAAACTCTATTATTGCAGTAAAGATTTTTCCTTTTAACAAAGGCAAAGCAAAGCAAAGCAAAGCCAAAGCCAAAGCCAAAGCCAAAACCAAAGCCAAAGCCAAAGCCAAAGCCAAAGCCAGAGCCAGAACCAGCCTCTTTCCCCCAAAAAAACTGGAATGGCCCGCATGCTGTCTCTTTGTGGGCTTCAATCACCTTTCCATGATCTTGCATATCACAAACCAATATGTGTCGTCCACTTTCTTGTCTCATTCACTCGTAATCATAAAAACAAAACCCAATTCACTAATCTCTCCCAACATCTTAATTACTCACCTTGACCTTCTTTAATCGTCATTATCATAAACCAAAATTTAGTCAAATTAACAGGATAACATTTCAATTAATTAAAAGAGTACAATCCAATCCTTTAATCATACGGACCATTGGATTCATGACACGTGTGAAATAAATGGCTGCTTGCTAGATGTTACATCTGATCTCACTTAGTTTTTCATCATGGAATCTGCTTTCATGTTCTTTTCTTTCCTCACATTTTTGGCACTTAATTGCTACTAATCAATCATTGAGCATCTGCATATCTTCAAAATTACGAAATTTAAGATTCAAAGAACTGAATAATTTGGACAAGTGAAAAAAGGAAAGGCTGTTGTTTAAGAAGTCAACCAATCTTAACACATTGCTTATATATGATTACTTAATATATATATATATATATATATGTCTACTTGTTTTAGATAAATAATAATAATAATGATAATAATCTGAATTTACCTAAACTAATGTTAATGTCTTTATTTCATAAAATCTCAATTTTAAATACTATAAATATATTTAAAATCTAAATAAAAATATTTGCTTCTAAAAAGTAAGGGATAATATAAAAGAGTTTTGATTGTAATAAAATTATAGACACTGCAAGATTCAATTATGAGTTTCTTTGGTAGCCTCACTTAAAGATGATAGTGGCTCGAATTTAGTACATATACCTCTAAACCAACATCTATGTTCTTTAAAAAAATTCAACACTAAAGTTAGTTTAATATTTTATTATCAAACTGACTTAAACGAATATTTAATATTTACTAAATTTGTGTAGATATCCATCAATTTTTAACAAAAAATTTTAATATTTTTAACTATATTTATACTATTATTAAATATTAAATTTATCTTATAAATTATTTAATTAAAATTATAAATTTTTAGCATTAATTTAAAATAAAATATATTACTTATATAAAATATCAATTATATTTATATTTGACACAAATAAAAAATTTATCAAAACCATTCAAAAAAATTCATAATTATCTTATAAATTCATATATAAAATTTCAAAGGTTTAAGATAAAATTTTATAAACTTATAAATTCAAAATAATAGTTACGAAGTTCGTATCTTTATTTTACTCAATTGTAGTTAGCACTTATCTAATATAATTTTTATAATAGTAAATAATAATATAGAAATTAATAAAGAATAAATATTTATAAATAACAAAAATAATTAATTTACCTCATTGAAAATATCATCATTATTTAAATATGTGTAATTTTTAATTTTTTTTATAAAATTTAAAGTTAATCATTAAAAAAAATTAATTAATTAAATATAAAATTATTATAAGAAAATAAAAAAATTTAAATATTTGTGAATATTTACTTATATCCATTCATATCTATTTTAAAATCGTTGAATATTTTATTTTATTTTATTTTATTTCAAATTTGCTAATAGATATATCAAACCTGTATCATAAAAATCAAATATCAGCAAATTGGCTGTAAAATTATGGCCCTAGCCTCACTTGGTACTTATTGAAGGTATGCTCTCTAATTCTATAATTGAAGTTCCACAGTACTTACTGTGTACCTTTTATACGTCACCCCATGACGAGAGTTTTATGGTGCGTAGGCCTTAGATGACTAAGGGGTAGCTTTAGTGAATAGCGGCGGTTTCTTGTTTGATAATTAATTATGAAAGAGTTTTAGACCTACAATTTAATATTCTGGTGAGTGTTTTGTTGTTATGTGACTAAATATTATTTCTAAATTGATCAGAGATAGTTAATATTACAAATTAATTTTTATGAAAACTATTACTTGCTGAAAGCAAATTTATCTAAGGAATTAAGTTTGTAATAAAGTTTATAAATATATTTAATTTTAATATTTTCAAATATCAAATATATATATTTTATTTTTGTTAATGTTTTAATTATAATAATTAACATAAAACATACAAAATTAAAATAAAAAAAAAATAACACACAGATCCCATTAAATATTATAGTACGATTAATGTATATTCAACATTATACCACTTAAGCGAGAGTGACTATTATTATCTCACCAACTAAAAATATTGTCAAATATTAGTTGTTACGAATCTCCAACAAAATGATGACTTGTAAAATCTTGGGTCATTGACCGCAAAATCAATGTTAGAAATGAGTGCACACCGTTAAATGATTGGTGCTCATTAAAATATCACCATCCGAAGGTGGAGCATTTTTTTTTTAATTTTTTTTTTGGGTATTTCGCCATCCATTTGATTTGTTGTAGGATAAACAAATATTTATCAAGTATATCACAAAATAAATAACGTCAGCATTCATTAAAAATTTTATTAGTATTGAGATATTTTTATGTTTCTCTTATTGTCCAACTTGATTGACCAATCTTCGTTTAAAGCTATAATTGGATAAGGTGATGCTAAATTTAAAAATAATATATATATATATATATTATATAATAAATAATAACTAATTAATAAAATAATATTATTAATATTTAATTTTTATTTGTCAAATATTAATACATTATTTTTTTATGCAATAATACATCTACTTAAGTTCATTTTCTTTATCTTTTTATCTAACAATTTTTTAAAACACAAAAATCAGGTCAAAAGTATTATAATTTCGACAATAATTCTTTAATGTCTAATTTAGTAAAGGATTATCTTAAATTAGGGTGGCCATATACATGATTTTTTGAAAAATAGTGCAATGAAAGCACACAATTTTTCTGTTGCTTGGATACCTTTTCTAAATGTTTTTTTTTTTTTATAGAACAATAATGAAGAAGAAAAAGGATTTTTGGACACCTTTCCTTCTATTTTAGCTTTTAGTTACATACTATAATTATTATCTTCTCATAATGGGTGTAGAACCCTTAATAAGATTGTATTTTAGTAGGACTTTAATAAATTTTACATTCTTTATTCATTTTAAATAAGATTAGAAATCTCGTTTTAAAAGTTTTTATTAAAATTCAAATCATGTAAAAATACCTTAAAACTTATTTATCTTTAATTCGATTAACTTTTGTCTTTAGTCCTACGAACCTTTTTAACTTCATGATCCGAGGACAACATTCAAAGACAACATAAGTCATTAATTTAATGTTGCCTTATCTTCATGTCCTTCTAATGATAGGCTTGTTGTTTTAAGGTGGTCTTCTACTAAGAACTTATGCAAAGCAAGTGTAAGCATACATATAGTAAAAAAATAAAATAAAATATTATGCAATTGCTTGCTAGGATACATGCAATAAAATACTAGTATTTTATACATAAAAAAAAAAATTGAAATTCATATTTATATGTGTTAATCAACTTATCAAATCATGAACACGGATTCAATATAAATTTTTGTGTGTCTTCACAGTATTCACATAATCCAAAGAAATTAAAATGCTAGATCTTGCATTTTTTTTCTATATATGTGCTAGATCTTACTTTAGAGCTTTGATTTAAAACAAATCAATTTGGGTTTCCTTTTAAGTCCAATCTAATTAATAAAGTTTATACTAATAAATTTAATCCAACTTTAAATAATGAGTCTAACCGAATCAAATATTCAAATAATACAAAGAGTTCTAGTTGAATATATGATTCTTCATTTAATATGCAATCCAATATGTTATCGTAATATTGGTAATGATATTAAAATTTAATTTTGGTGTCATAAACAATAAGTGATATTTAGCAACACATTATAACTACCCAATTGATGAGAATGTTAATAGTTTTATATTACATTATTTGTAACTAATATTATTATGTAATTTAATTTTTTTATCCTAAATATCTCAATTAAATAAAATATATATAATATGTCACATTGTATAGTTCAATATTCATTTTTTTTTTAATATTTTAAGTAGATTTATTTAAAAGAATGGGATCAATATTACATATTGACTCGTTAAAGTATAACTATGCATTTTTATTGCTTTATTTAATCAAAAAGCTAAAAAATCACTTTTATTATATGAAAATGACAAATCTTATCTTGATTATACACATCTCTTTACATTAATCATGATATATTCGAATTTCTTTTTATAGTCTACCTTATTATAGATGATATTTTAAAAATTTTAAAATATATCAATCTCAATGTTGAGAATTATAATGACCTTAAGTTTAAAGATCACATACACTATTGTCACTATAAGAATTATTTATGACACTCATATAATGATTCATATAGCGTTCTTATAACTAATTAGTTTAAGACATTAATTCACTAATTTATACCTATTTATTGACTTAATATTTCATATTATAAAATATAACATGTTGTCATCAATAACTACATATACTAATATTTATGTATTATTATTGCCTTATCTATAATAATATTTGATTAGAAATATTTAATAATAATGTTCTATTACTTGAATCTATTATTGTAAGGGTATTATTATATCTATTTATATGTAATAATAAAAGAATATAAAAAAATGAAATAAGCTAAATATCTAAAACATATAACTGGATCTTAGGGTATATACCAACAAAAGGACCATTTTTGCTAACATAGAATTATTCTAACTGATAAAAAATATCATAACCCAACAAGAGTTCACCAATTTTCAATATCAACAAGTTTTGAGTATAGTATTGGAAATTGATAAAAGAACTTCTTTTCTTTTCTTCTATATTTTCTTAAGTGCTTTTTCTTTTTCATTTATTCTATTATATTATTGTAGGTAGGTCTTCAATGAATGGCCTCATTTTGGTGTGTCCTCACCATATCTTTATTATATATCACATTTGACATGTCTTTGTCATCTCCTAAGCTCCTTTATCACTAATAGTTGGTGAGTTGTATTGCTTAACATAGCATTTGTTTGAATTTGAAGAGAGCAACAAAAAGAATAACTTTTATTGAATGAAAGTTTTTGTATTTACATTGATGAAAACAATATCTCTACTGATAATACTTTTTTAAGTATTTTGTAATCCTTTAAATTAAAACACATTCTTCTGGTTCTGTTATACTTGGACTTATCCTTCTAAAGACTAGATCACTTCAAAAAAGGCTCTTCCTTGCACCTTTTTATTATAATATCTAGCTACCCTTTGCTAATATGTGTAGTTTATGACTTGAGTGTGATCTTCTTTTTTTTTTTTTTTTTTATCAAGTCCAAATAAGTATCGATAAGCTCCATGCTGGCCTCTTCATCAAAAATATGTTCTTGTAATAGTTTGAGTTAGGTTTTGCAACCCAAAACTCATCAACTAAGTTAAGAACCTAAAACTATATAAAATATAACCTAAAATTACTTGCTAGTAATATGGAATATGACAATTTTTTATTTTTTGGACCTTACATCCTTATAAAATTGCCAAAAAAAATATATCAAAGTATAGAACATTTACACATTGGATCATAAGTTAGTTCTGATAGTAAATATAATAATTCAAATTTAATAATATAGTAAATATTGTATACTTTAGACACAGAGCTTGTAACAAGATTACTTTTAGATTTTACAACCCAAAATATTCTTACTTAGTAGAGAAGATCCAAACTATATAACATATAATCTTGACACATACTCATATCTTCGTGAAAAGGTTATAAAATACGTTTCACAAAACATAAACATATCACAAAATATACCATCAACACATCTAATCATTGGTTAATTCTAGTACTAAATATGATAGTCTTAGTTCAATAATCGAGTAAATATTCTCCACTTTAAGTACACTACTTATTGTAGGGTTTGCTTTTAAATTTTGCAATTGGTAATGCATCTATTAGTTAAAAGAACCCAAAGTTATATAACATCAACTAGTGATGTGGGATATGCTAATAAAAATAATATATCAACATTATCCTTAAATAAAATTTAAATAATAAATTAATTGTTGAGAATTGAACTTGAGTCTTTCTTTGTAATTTGTGACTGTTTAGGATCTTAATTAACAGCAATAATATTTTAATTACATATTATAACTATCTTATCTTTATCTATTTAAGTTTTATTTAAGATCCTTTTACATTGCTTTATATAGTACAAATAAAATCCTTTAAGTAATAATTCATAAAGTGATATTAAATCAATGAGAAACCATGTTATGGCTAGTTGTTAAGATTAAAACTCTGTAATATTTGTCAAACATAATGTTTATAAAAATTTTTGTAATGGATATTTTTTATGATTATTTATATAAAAAAATTATAATCTGAATCATTACATGATAAGAATATTATAGAATTTTATTTCTCTCAAGTGAAGTTTTATATAAAATTTTAAAGTTAACTCTTGTAATTTAAAATTTTTTTTAATAGCTTTATTTGTAAACTCAAACTGACCATTTGAATTGGGCTAGGCGAGAGAGGCAAAGCGGAGATTGATTTTTAACTCCAAGCACAAACCTTTGAATTTCTAATTGTCAAAATTATTTTTCATTGTCGATGATGATGGTATTGGTCATGCTATACCGCCAAATAATGTTCCTCCGTACAAAATATGCAATCTTCGGCTCCACCCATATTACGAAGTAATCTACTACCACAATTACGTACTTTGCTTGTCGTTGGCTTTGTGGCATTGGTCCGACAGGTCCCACCCCTGTTGTACAAATGGGAATGGGCTGACAAGGCTAGTAAGTCTTTTAGGAGGTTGCCTGGGGATATTCAAATGGAATTGACAGCACTTGCAAGTCCTGATTAATTATATTGCATCTGTATGAATTGTCAGCCAATAATATCCTTACCTTGAACTTCTAATGCTAATGTTCTGACACATAAATGACTCTCAAATATGCCTATTTGTATCTCTTAGGGAATATAGTCGGCCTCGTTCTATTTTAAATACTTTAGATATGAATACTGGGCTCTTAAATAAATCCTACCTCTAGAGCTTATTGACCTTGACATGCTCCCAACTTGTGAAATATTATCCTCGGGTTAATACTTGGCATGTCCTCATAAGACTAAGCGAAGATATCCGAATATTCCTTTGTGACTTTACTTATCCTCCTTTTGTCTTCCTCAAACAGATTTGTCCTTATTTTAACCTTTCTAGTTGGATCCTTAAGGTTTAGCTATACCACCTTCCAACTCTTCCACAAGTTTCACCGTCTTGAACTCCTTGTTTGTCCTCGGATTGTCACTAGGATTAAGAGTTACCATAAAAATGCAGAACATTTTGTTGGCCTCATGTAACAACTTTTGACTTTCCTCTGATTGCCCGAAACTATTCTGACCTCATCTTCTGGAGGACATTTCAGCTTCAAGTAGTAGATAAACATTCATCGTTTCCATTTCTCATAAGGGGTCTTCCCATCAATATCTTATAGGCCATTGGATGATCCGCTGCTAGAAAATCGATCATCATTGTCTTCGCATGAGGCTTTTGTCCTATGGCAACAGGAAGTTAAATGATCCCAAGGAGTATGCAACCATTACTGAAATCAAACATAGGTTATTGTACTCTTTCTAGCATCAAATTCTCTATCTTCAACTTGTCTAGTGTTTCTTTAAAAAGTATATCCACAGAGCTCCCCAGATCAATGAATATCCTATTCAATTTCATCCTTGCAAAATTCTTTTTAATTATCAAGGCATCATTATGATGGTAATTTATTCAAAAAGAGTCTGCCTCGGTGAACTTATTGGGACTTAATGTATCCTTGACTTTTGCTGACTTGTATGCTGAAGATACTATTTTATCCAGTACAAGGTCCTAATGAATAGTTGAAGTAATTTTTTCCGTACTCAATTTGAGTCTCCCCTTAGTGTTGGCCCTCCAATGATGATAATTGAAATTTGAATGCAAGTTCTTCTCGATCCATCATAGAGCTCAACTATCTCCCCTTTGTTCAACCTCGATTTGTCACGAAAATACTACTAAATTTTGTAAAGATGCCTTAAAACCTGATTTTTCATCCGTCTGGTGGACCTATGTCTTGATCTTAGAAACCTTTTTCTTTATCTTCATGACTTGAGGATATCAGAAGTCATTGACCTGATACTGCCTTATGCTTGGAAATCAATAATTTGACCCGACTCGCTCTCATTACGGAAAATGGTCTTCTAGTGAGAAATTTGTCGTGCTGAATAGGCCTTCCAATGACAAATACAGGGGGCTGAGGTGGGTCTTTTCTATTGACATGTAATTAATATGATTGATGAAAAATATCACAATCAATAATTATTAAATAATATAAAAATTAAAATAATTATTATACTTACAATTATAAAATTATTTTTAAATATATATATATATATTTAACTATTGTCAATCATTTTTTTTTATTTATCCCTTAAAATTATTAAAGTTCATCGCCCTTTACTCAAGAAAATATATATATATATATATATATATATCTTTATCATATTTGGCTTGGGTCTCCAATTTCTTCACAACAATGATCAATGTTTTGATTTTATGCAAATCTTAGATAAAAGAAATCTGATGACACACACTGCATGCATGCACCCGTTACGACTTTATTCTTTGCAAATGAGAATTCGATTACTATTTTTTTTGAAAATTGATTTTAGTATATATATGTATAGGAAAAGAGGCTAAGCCAATGATTTAAGTAAGTTGTCGTATTAGGGTCTCAATTTTTGCTTTATAAAATCCTTTTGATATTATCAGCATATATCATGATAAGAATTAGACAGCTGGAGCATACCATTGTCTGGGTCTCCACATATTTTATGTAAAGGATCTTTACTCATTGCAACTTTGGAGCTTCCCCACCGCTCACATTTTCACAACTTGTCATTAATCATTAACCTTCCCCTTTATTATTATTATTATTTCAATCGACACCAAACTCATTTAAAAATTCAAAAACATTATCTTCCCATGTTTATTATTCTGTTGTTTGACTTGGGATATATTTGACATTGTTGTACGATTCTTTAATTTTAAAAAATAATTTATTTTGTATTTTTAAAATTTGATTTTAAGAAAGTATAATTTATCAAACACTTAATTGATTCTCTTCATAGATCACTATTTTTTTTTTTAAAAAAAAAAAATAACTAGTGATGATTATTATAAAAATTACAGAATTTCTAAGATAGCCCAAAACATCAAGTTATTTTATTTTAAATTAATTATGAATCAAAAGTCATAATGTTTTTATTTTCAAACATACTCTTAATTACAAAGATATTTTCTTTTTAAAAACACACACACACATACATATAAGAGTGTTAATTTTTTTTAAAAATATCATTACATGGATAATTTTATGAAATATTTAATAATAATTCTTCAAAGTATTACAATATATCAATTACATCATAAAAAAAATAATTTTCATAGACTTATTACAATTTTAAAATTTTCTTTATATGTTTTAAATTTTCACAAAATATTTTAAAAATTTTAACACAAACAAAAATATATTAAAATATGTGTCTAACTTAGTATGACCCTTTAATAAAGGAAAATTATTAAAAGTATTGGAAGTGGTTATGAAATTGCCGTGACATGGAAGTCAACCCAGTGAATGATTGATGAGGAGAAGTCAATTACAGCCATCAAATTTACCATGAAAATACAAGCACACGACGCGAGACTCTTTTGTTTGATCGTGAATGAAATGATTGCACTTCGTATTCAATATTCATATTCTTGTTCATTTGCTCCTCCTTTCTCTCTCTCTTAATCACACCAAAAAGACGATTGCGTTTAGGTAATTATGGATATTTAAGGTTGCTGAGGCCACTAAACCAACCAATCTGCTCTTACTTCTATTATTATTTTGTTACAACATAGTCGGAGAAGCTGCAAGCAGCCTATTACAAAAAGAGCAACTTAAATTCAAATCAAAGAGAAATTGGTTTTGCTTATGTTGGAGATTTGAAGTGTAAATCATCATCAATATTCAATTCAATGGCCGCACTGCATACAACTCAATCCGTCTGCCCTTTTCCTACCCTTCTTCTCACAAGGAGAGGAGTCCCAAGCGCCGGGGCTCGTGAGCCCAATCCAATTCCAACCAGGTTTTTTAGTATGACACTTAATATATCATTACTATTCGCCACATCTGTGTTCCAATCGTCAGTACACATCTGTTCTAAATCTTATTGGATGCAGGTGGGTGTGGCTCCTTTTATCATTACTCCAATTAATAACAGAAGCAAGCTTAAATTTGGTGGCCTATCAAATGGGTTAAAAGTGGCAGGCCTGCCTATCAAATGAAGATGTTCTGGCCCCATAAAAATGAGCTTGCAATTTCCTGAGGTCCATTTACGGGATTGTTTTTAATCTTTTTCTCTGTTTGAAAACTTTTTGACCTATTACATTCCTTTATTATTTGTATTTTATTAAAAAAATTGTGATAATTGTACTTTATAATAAATTTTATAGAAAAACACTTATCTTTCTTCTACGTTATTAGTTGACTAATTAAAAGATAAATATAATTTTATATATTTTAAAAAAATATACTTATCAAGCTCTAAAAATTAAATAAAAATAGTAAATTAAGATTTTACTTATAAAAAATAAATAAATCAAAGGTATATTTATCTTTTAGTTAATTAACTTATAATGAAAGCAACAAAAAAGGAAGATATTTGATAAAACTCTTTATTGGTAAAATTACACATCATTAATAGACTTATAATTATTTTTAATACGGCATTTCTAGATTTTCCTAGAATTATAAAAATTATTTTTACCTATGAATAGGAAAATTCTTAGAAGTAAGGAATTAGCAATTTTTTTTTTAATTTTTCTATTATCTCTTTAATATACATATTATTAAAAGTCTTTATTGATTTAAACATTGGAGGAGGTGTAACATCTCACCTTTACCAATGTTTGTTTTACAATAAATTCATGTATGAATAGTTGAGAGAAAAAATTAGTGTCAAAAGCTGGTGTAGTTTTTGGATAATAGAATGAAAAATTGATGCAAATTAGTGTACATGATTTTAACTAGATATAATGACAATAAAAAAGAAAAATTAAAAACGATAATTGTGAGATTTTTATGCTAAATAGATAAAATTTTCACTAGCCAATACTTTTGTTTGCATTAAAAATATATGTTTTCATAGTTCTTAGTATTAATAGGTTGAGAGAATAAATCCTTCCTTTGCAGAGGATTTAATTTATGTTAGCATTATTAGAAGTGTATGTTTTCATAGTTCTTAGTATTAATAGGTTGAGAGAATAAATCATTCCTTTGCAGAGGATTTAATTTATGTTAGCATTATTAGAAATATATGTTTTCATGTATCTTAGCATTACTTTATGTTTTAGAAATGTATGTTTCCAAAGAGCTTAACATTATTACATTACAACTTATATCTATTTTAGCTTGTCAAAAATGAATTCTTCCTTTGCAACTGAAAAAAATTACTTTACTATCTTGTAGATAAAAATAATGAACATAGCATTCGTTCTAAAAGGATACTACATGAATACTAGTCTATGTATTTTTTAGTTTAAATGATCTTGCTTACATTAAATTCAATCTCTTTGTTTTTTCTTTTTCTTAGTTGATGGTAGGTGAAGAAAATGCACATTAATGACTTCATTGATTCATACAAAAAAAAAAAAAAAGATTTTATTGATCTTAATGACTATATATTGATTCATATTAATTTTTGTTAATGTTGTTGATAAGAAGCAGCAGTAGCTATTGCGTAAGTCAAGGAGACCAGTTAAATCAAATCTCAAATATATGGATTACATAGGGGAAGGAAGAACGTGCAGAAGACAAAGAACGTTTGTCAAGGCAAGAAGTCTTTTAGTGGAATCAAAAAGTTATGGGTATTAGAGAATTTATAAGAGTAAGTTTAGTAAGTTGTTACATTAATTAAATTGCATGTTTTGTAATTTGATTTGGTGGTTGGGTTTTTACTTATTTATAGCCAACACTTATAAATAAAATAGCAGGATTGATCAATAAATATTGTACTGTGATCTTATTCTTGTGCAAAGATAATATCAAAATTACTTTTAATCAAGCGTTTGACTGGGTCCTCTGTTAGTTGCATTGCTCTTGGCAATTGTGTCCATTGTATCCCAAGAATTCAAAAGTCTTACCGAATGAAATGTGATCCTTTTTTGAACTATTGGAGTTTCAAGAATTCTCAAATGTTATAGATTACAAAATTGGCAGCGATTCTCCTCGACTTTATGTTGTTGCTTGTGCATTTGATTATGTTCCTCTTGAGCTAGTCAATCTTTATGTTCTAATGAGTTGTTGTTTATCTTTTACACTTATATTTTTTGCTATCATGTTATTTCATTTTTAAGGGACACTGTGTCATAAAACCTTGCAAGAATTACAAACTTATTGTTGGATATAATTATGATTATTAATATAAATTAATTGGCTTTTATGTGCAAAAGTCATTATGTTGTAAATTAGGCTTTTTTAATAAAATATGAGATTTTGAAAACAAATGAATAATCAATGACAACCATCATAATAGATTTAAAAGGGGTTAATTGGTAGAAAAGAATGTAAGCATATAAATTTTCTATTTTTAAATTAGTTTTATATGAGTAATTTGATTAGATGTTGAAATATAAGAACACTAAAAAGTGGAATAAATTTACTTGAGAAATGGTTAAAAGTGAATATTTCAAAAAAAAAAAATTTGCACAAAATTATGTATATAATTGCAAGAAGTTAGGTAATAAACATTCATACAAAGGTAAGCGTATTTTTTAACAAATTTTATCATTAACTAAAATTTTTACAAATTTCGAAAAAAATATATAATATTACCCTAATAATGAAAAGTCTAAATAATACTACGCCCCTATGTGGTTGGTGACTAGTGACAATTACAATTGTAAGGAATAAAATAAATTAGGTTAGGCTGGGTAGGGTACTTAACTTAGCAGTATGTGTAAAGGAAAAGCCTTAGTTTATATGTCATGCCATTGCATCACTCACATTCTCACTCCATTGTGGTTGCAATCAAGAATTCTTTTTAAATGTTATCGTTAAATCATTGGATACATATAATAAGGAAATTGTTTTGTCATAACAGATGTAACGTTACACTAGCTATTTTTATCCATTAGATTTAGCTAATTTGAATTTAATAGTTGAAATTTATTGTAGATTAAAATATTAAAAAAATTAGTTACTGGATGGTCACTTAAATTATGAATCTTTTTTTTTTACACTTCGTTCAGCTCGATACACACTCTATCGTCTTTGTAATCCAACCTTGGTCTATATCTTCTTATTCGCGGTCAACTATGCATCTTTTTCATAGGTGTGCATCTTCTTCTTCAAAAATTTAGGTCGAAAATTCTCTATTGCAAATCACCTCATGGACCAAAATCCATCTCATAATATAAACAAAAATTAATCTTTATTCTTACCCGTGACGTAATATACCGAAATTATTTGTCTCAAGTAAAAAAAGAAGTTATTTTCAATTTGTTAAGATAAAATTGAATCAAATTAAAAATATGTAACTTCATTTGATAACAAATGATATTAAATTGTTATTTTTTACTTGTAATTGACAAATTGTTATTTGGTCATTTAATTTAGATAGTTTGCTCATATATAAGGATTGTTATTTACTTCAAGTTTGTTTAATATATTTTTTTTTCATTTATTTACAATATTTATAATAATTAAGTTACTTAAATATTCCTAATACATAGCTAATCTATTTTTTTTTCTTACATTGTAGAGTTACAATTTTACATAGGTATATATATTGTTTGCTTGCAGTTAAATTAAATTAGTTTTCTTAATTATAGTAATATAAAATTTTAATATATGGAAGCATGCAATGAAAAAATATAGTAGTGAGTTTAAATGTTCCCTTTATATCTGTAAATGGTAAACTATGTTTACTTATGAATAATAGATACTACTTCTGTTGATAGTTTATTGCAATTTGGACCCACTCAAACTTTCATATGTATAGTGTCCTTATTTTGGATATTCATTATTAATTGTATGTCTAATTATTATGTCTAGTAGATGTGCCAAACATTGGTGAATGTCCACTTATTCTTATGCATTATAGTTTTCAAAAATTTTTTTAACTTATGTTTATGTATGCGTTGACTCGTAACTATGTGTTATAATAGATATGCTCTAAAGTTTATCTATTTTATTCATGTTTTATCCTTTTCACTTTATAATATACATTTATGAAGAAATACCCTTGTATTATATTTGATTGTGTAAAGAGTATTTTTGCTATTCTATTACCTTGAGATGCCTATTCTTTTATTTCTTATAATTATGGGAGCATGTTATTAATATGCGTAATAAATAAAGTTTCTTAGTATGAAATCCAAAACACAAATGGTTTTTTTTTTTTTTCCATTTTTATTCATGTATTATGAATTTGTATTGCTTCAGTTGAAGAATATCAAGCCCATGTTCAAAAACTCTTAACCATCAATGACGTCGTGTTGTAAAAGAAAGGCATCAATTAAGGTGAAGAAATGTAAGGTTTGTCTAGGCAAAACCAAAGCGATCTGGCATAGGTAAATTATTTGTAAGTGCAATCTTCTCTAATTTTTTTTTATTAACAATGTGTGGCATTGTTTGTGTACAATTTTGCATTAATTTATAAATATAATTCGCTTTAAATTTGTAGAAAGAAAAAGAGTAAAGAATTAAAGGAAATAATTGATAATATAAAGATTGACAAACTTATGAGTGTACTAAGTGATAAAAAATTAGTATAAACATGAATTCATGATATACGTTAACAATTCAATTGTTTACTTTTTGAGTTTCAAAAATGTTTGAAAAAGAGTATGCTAATCTCCTTATAGAAGAAAAGGCAATATATAAGACAATACATTAAGCAACACTAATACATAACAACTATAGTAATGATCCCAAAACTAAGTCAACGGTTAATAAAACAATAAACTTGTCAACATGTGCTTTAAAAAGATTTTAGAAAATGATATCATTTTTTGATGAGTAAAAAGTAACAGTACCATATCTTAAGGCTAGTAATCTTATGCATCTAAGTTGTGAAAAATTAGATGTACAATTATGCGGATAACTTGTTAACCAATTTTATCCACCTACCATAAGCATAACAATCTATGGGAGAGAGTTTCGATTAACTTTAAAAGTATTTTTATATATATATATATATATATATTATGGAAATTTAAGATAGAAGCACCCCCATTCAGTTGATTGGTGTGGATGAAGATATAACATTATGGCACAGTTAATTCTACATCACTTCTCGAATCATAACAATTACACATCACAAAATTATGATAAATGTCTCACACTATTAATGAGAGTTTTAAAGTCACTTTCACTTTGTTCTTGATAGGAACTTTGCTCTACCCTACATCAACTGCATACGTTAACCTTATTTGCTTGTATATGGTTAAAAACACTAATGAGACACCAAACATAAATTAGGTTAGATAGTTCTTCAACATTTTGATTGATAGTATTGACAAATTTAAGACGATAAAGAGTAGTTATCTCAATAGTTGTATTATCTTCCTTCATGTACAAATCTTTCAGTACTCAATTTTTATACTATAGTTTATATGTAAGGCATTTTACTAACATTATTTGATATGTCCACATGAGCACACCATTATTCTATGTGTTTTACACTACATATTATGCCAAATTTTGGCGATAATATGCATCTCATTATTGTTTAGACTAAACAAAAGGTGAAATATTTTAACAAATAAATGGACAAACTTAAAGGTATCGAAAGTTATAAAATACAATATTACTTAAATGAGGTTTTTTTTTTTCGTTATCATTACATTAACAATTAAGTAACCAAATTTATATTAATCTCAATACAATAATTTTAACATTTCAAGATAACCAATACTAGTATGGTCTTTACATTTATTTGTAACCCTAAAAAGTTGCATAAGGTGAAAATTTAATGTACAATTTTGTAATAGCAATGAAAATTATAATATTCTCATCGATTATGATTATTTAATAGTTTAAGTACAGTTAATATAGTTAAGGTGCAAGCAAAATATATAGTTTAGGGGTGAAATTTATGGCGTCAACTTATAATTTTTATCATTTTTTAAATTTCTTTCCTAGCAAAATGCGAAAAATTACCTTTTGATTTATTAAAAATAGATGAATTAATAGTTTTATTATAACCTAATATTTAGGAATTAAATTTAGTTTATTTTACATTTCTTTTTATCTCAATTTATCAATTTTCTCATTATTTGTAACAGTTTTTTACTTGGAAGTTGAAATCTTTTCATTATATATATATATATATATATATATTAGTTTTTGAGCTATTTAAAATAAATAAAACAAATGGAATCTTTGGAATAACAATTGTATTTTTATTACATTAGCTAATATATATATATATATTGTATCTTAATCCTTGCTAATGTACAAAAATTGAATACTTCATATACGATCTTATTATTGTATGTATGGATTAGAAATATGACTGGTGGTCATACTAAAGCATTAAATTAGAAATAGTATTACAGTGAATTCGAAATAATGTCTAGTGGCCTTGTAAGTTCAACTTTGCAAAGCAGTAGAAGGATGCTCTCAAAATTCAACTCAGGAATCAACAATCAAAAGTGAAGATAAAACTAGAGAATATTATTAAAGAGCTTTAAACAACTTAAAAACACTAAGCACATAGTTATTGCGATGAAAAAAATTAAATTTAACAGTTTAAAATATAGAGCATCATAGTTGGAAACATACTTCGAAGGACATAAGAAACACGTCATCAAAAACTCCTTAAAGGTTTTAGATGAGATGATCTTTAAAAAAACATTCTTCATCGATTACTAATAGAGTTGCAATAAAAAAATTTAGCCATTATTCCCACCCTCCTCCCTCTCACACCCCCTTCTTTTTCGCCTGTTGATGAAGACTCTAGTAAAAGATAAACATATTATGAATGACAAAATTCTATTTGGACAACTGATAAAGAGACCATCAACTATAAAGTTGCGTAGATAAATAAGTAGTTAGGTTTCATTTGTCAAATATTAAGAATTAAGCCTTCAAATGATACAGGTGTTTATGACATTGATAGTTTTCCAACAACTTTAGCCTATGCCAGTACTGATAGATAAAGTACACTTTACATGAATAATTAGTTTTATATTTTAAATCTTTTCTTTTGCTATTTTGACTTCATTGTGAATTCCACAAAATAGGAAAATTCTAATATAAAGGTAAAAAAAACATAAAACCATAAACTTTGGCCAGTCAAACCCTTCTGTATTTGAGGCTCGATCGAATTCAATACCCAAACAAATACCAACTTTCACTTTACAATTTTGTTTTTCATCAAAAGTGAGGGAATTTGTGTTTAAAGTTAAAGTATTTGAAGTTTGTGAAACTGTATCTAATTATAATCTTAAAGAAATTTAATAGATTTTTAATGTAAAGATTAATTTAGGGTAAGTTATAATTTGTTTACTTTTGTTTTTTGCTTTTGCCCTTTTTGTACTCTTCCTTTATATGTTTAACTTATATTTACATATGATAAATGGATTTGTAATTATGTCATAAACATGCTTTAATTTACTCTTGTTAAATTTTATTATAACATCATGTTATTTATTAACATTTTATGTTGCTTTGTTATGTTTACTAATTTATTCATATTTTATTTTACCTTGAACGAAAATGCTAAGTTGATATGTGATAGACTGTTGATGGTCAGTTTTAGTTCATTGGATTCATTTGAAACAACATATGAAAGAATTTTAAGCTATCTTGTTCCATTAATGTACCTTTCTTTTTTCTATTATTTGTTACTACCTTCTAAATTTGACGATTCTCATTTTGTGATAGATATCTTTTTATGACATACTATAGTTAGGGAGATTATTTCTTATATTGTTACTGGCTAAATCAAAGTCAACTTACGAAGTTAATGCCAAAAAGTGGCCTAACAAAGATATAAGTATAAACATTTATACTTCCTTAATTGTTTTTTATTGGTTAAGTTTCAAAACATGTAATGTTCTATGTTATGTTTGTTTTAGATTATTGACTTCTTTACAAATTGTTCACGCATCGCAAGTGACTAAAGGGTGTCGACAAGCAAATTAATTTGTTCTTACACACTAAATATTCGATTAGTTGTGCAAAAAATTATGAAATTATGGATGAACTTTGTGTTTATGTACAAGTTGACATATATTAAAACATTATGGTCAATTAGCAACCTTTTTGGCTTTATTAGTTTTAAACATTAATCGTAAATTTCTTTTTATTGATAAATTAATTATGTTTTTAACATAAATGTTGAGTTTAAACATAATAACGTGAGTTGAATTATATGTATTTGTATGCAACATATGATTTGTACAAATGAAAACTCTTCTAAAAATGTTCTCCGTGTGGATCAATTACATTAATAGTATGTGTAAGTCTTTCATGGATGTGAACAAGTCACTCAAACTTAACATTGTGCATGCTTTGTTCTTATGATATAAATATCTTGAACATAGCATTTAATTGTAATATGTGAGTTATAGATTCACGTGCTAATGCATGATGATAGTGTGCATTGGTTCCTTGTGTTAAGTAAACTTTGGGAACAAGTGGCTAAAATATGGGATACGTTACTAGATGGTAGAAGTTTGCCACTGTGAGAAGGCTATGTGTGCATTATTGTAAGTAGTTTATGCAAAAGTTGTCTACACTTCAAATTCATCTCTCCCTGCTTACATCATAATCTACATTTGATTTTATTTTCTTGACTATCCAACTGAGATTCCTTGATGTGGTTCTTAAGCAACAAGTAAGATGTTTATGTCAGTTATGTTATGCACTTAGATATAATAAAAATTGGTGCATGGGACTTGTGACAAAAACTTAACAACATGATGCATGTTTCTACTCCAAGTATATAATTTTTTTTGGTCTAACATTGTGAGAATGACAACCAATATATTTTCCTGCACATATTTGTTATTTATTTACTAAAAAAAATCATACATTGTTTTTGTATAAGGATATCCAATTTTGGGACTATTTAGCTGGTGATTGTAGTTTTCTGACAGAATTGTGCTTTTTAGTGCTTACTATAATATACAAAGATAGGGGTTATTTGTAATGTAAATATACAGTGAGCTTATAATTATTTCAATTTATATTCAAGTAGGAATGGTAATCCACATAGTTCGTGTGAATGGTAATCGTAGTGATAATTGTGTTTCAATGTTAGCATCTAATTCGATATTGATTGTTATTTTATTATTATAACAATTTAAATGCCTTGTTGAGGTGGATTTACATAGTTTATAGTAATGAGATTATATAAGGTACATAAATTCATGTTTTTATGTGTGTGATCAACCTATACACATTAGTAGCCACACATATAACATTATTTGAGAATTAATAATTGACTTTCACCACTTTTGTTACAAATAAAGAGATTAATTGCTAACAGAATGAGTGGATTTAGGGTTGTCGGGTGTGGGTACATGCATGGGAGCCATTAACAAAGGTAAAGCTTCTATGATATTTTGATTCTAGTATTTTTGAGTAAGAAGGTTAAGGTTGGTTTGACTAGTAGTGTTGAAAAGTGGGTTTTCATTTTATCTTTGACTTTGTAAAGGTAAATAAAAATATATTATAGTGGTCATTATCATTCAAACCCTGATTGTAGCTTAGAATTGTATTTGAAGTCTATAGTAATATAGTTAACAATTGAGAAAATTGTTATCAATGCCCAAGAATTTTAGTAAAATAATGCCAAATACATCAAAAACTTCATTATAAGTATTGATTGATTGAAACTAGTGGCTTGAAGGTATTTCATTTTTAATCTATTGAAAAAAATGTTCAGGAAGTGTTTGACTTGTTGTTGGCTGAGTTAGGTAGTCAAGTATTTTATTTGGATCAACCAAAAATATAGTCAACGTTTAGAACCTTGTTTGCATGTTTTTATAGAAATTACCATATTATTCTTCTTTAAAATAATGTTCAAATCTCAACTCCAAGCTAACAATTTTTTCCAAAATGCTGCCAATATCCATAGTTATCATTTTAACTATGCCTACAATGATCTAAAAAAAAAATTATTTAAGTACATTTTCTTAAAATTGCCTACTTCTTCTTCTACAACAAGCGATACTTATTGAAAATTACTTAAGATATTTGCCAATTATCCTTATTTAGCTATCTATCCTTCTTTGTAAAAGTCACAAAATAATCTAAAAATCCAATTGTGAATGAACATGCTTGTTATTTAGCTCTTCATTAGAAAGCCTAATTAAAGATCTTTCAAATGAATTCAAAGGCAGTTAAGGTGTTTTGGGTTCACTTGGATTGTTTTTATACTAGTTAAAAAAACTTTAGAAGAACAACCTCTATTCTCTCAACTGATAGTTATGGATACTTTAAGTTTGAATTAATTCTTATTACAATTTACACCATGCTTCTCTCGCAACGCCTATATGCCACTTAAGAAGACATCTCAAGATGCGCAAGTGATAAAAGGAGGTAAAAGTTCCAAATGGACAAGTTAATGAAATGTATGATCTATTGTATTATAAA
Organism: Khaya senegalensis; assembly: GCA_032402905.1. Taxonomy (NCBI): domain Eukaryota; kingdom Viridiplantae; phylum Streptophyta; class Magnoliopsida; order Sapindales; family Meliaceae; genus Khaya; species Khaya senegalensis. The sequence continues at coordinate 8,602,211 of CP135556.1, read as the reverse complement.
AATAAAGAATCTTACATGATTTATAATGATTTAGAGTATAGAAAATAGATTGTAGTAAGAAAATTTGACAATAACATTATTGATGACTTGGACATAATATGCTTATTTGGTAAAATAAATTAGTTGTCAATTGTTACATTAGAAGTTCCTATATACTCAAAGTTAATAAGATAGTTTTATACAAATATTCATTATATGGATGAACACAATGATGATGTTCAATTGTACATGAAAGGTAAATAAATAAATCTCATTAGAGAAGTTCTTGCCATAACACTAGGAATTCTCAATGCAGGTTTTGTAGTTGATGAGACGAACAAAAAACCAATTCATGTCATCTTTGATGAAAATGAGGCAAGGAAAGAAATTATTGGTGATGAGTCAAAATTTGAAATAGATATCCACAAAAATGAAGTAAAAGTATATACTAAGCATCCAACTGCTAAGGATATGGATGCATGAACTAAAGCTTTGCATTATTTGATTTCATTTAACATTTTACTACAAAGAGGTTCATGCGAATTATCCTATTGCATGAATGTTTACATCTCAAATATTATTAGACAAGACATCCCACATATTATTATCCAAGGTATAAAAGATGTAGTAAAGAAATCGAAGTCACCATTTTTCATTTGTTTTGATAAAAGTGCTCTAAAAATTTAAGATAAACATAAAGAAGAGCAAATTATGATTAGAAAACACAAACATTTATACGAATACCTCTTTAAAAATTATGAAGTTTAAGGAGCAGTACGAAATATAGGTTAAAGACTACGAAGTCAACGAGAAAGCAATTCATGAGATTGGGGATGATAAGGATATAGTTAAGAAGGAAAAGAGGAAAAACCATCAACAACATGAGGAGCCTAATGGGCCAAGATACTTGAATCGCAGAGAATGTATTAATGTTCGTCTGACTATGATTAAGAATGATCAAAGGCAAATAACAAGTGCTTTTTGACATCATGAAACATACCTTCATGCTATTACGGATCATCTAGGCATTCCTACTACACCAGCACCTCCCTTACCCTAATAATAACTATTTCTAATTTGTGTTATGGCACCTTTTTTTTCCTGCTCGTAGTCAGGTGTTACTTTTGTGTCTTCTTATAATACTAGATGACAATATTAGATAAAAATTTAATATTTCAAGATATGTATGACGTGTATTGTTATTTTACCCTTTCCTATTCTTGTTTTCTTGTCGTTGCATGGTTGCAAGTTGTATATTGCTTTGTTTAATAGGTTGGGTGAAAGGGTAGCACAAAAGAAAAAATTCATATTTTTATTTCTACGATTGTTAAAGTTTTTTTGTATACTAGTTATATACGCGGAACTAATAAGTTGGGATGTGATTTACATGTGATATTGAATTCCATGGTAGCAACTTAGATTTTATTTTTTTGGTCATTTTCTTTTAATAACCATTACCTTATATGCATTAGCTTTTGACATTTTAATCTTGTTTTTATTGATGTATTGTAAAAATCATATTAGAACTAGAGTTCATCATTCATGTATGCTAATTTGTATTGTACAAACTTGTATTGTTGTGCTTGGGTTTATGCATTTTTCTTAACTTCCTTAACCTAAATTATAGCTATTGTAGAACTTCAGGTGTAAGAATAAACTTATCATACACACTATTTTACCAATATTTATTCTTATAATACAGTGTTTGAATAATATATAAAAGTTCAAATGTGTACACTTTACTTTGAATTGAATCTATTGGGTTTGGTTGGATGGATTTGTTAGGTTTCAATTAGAATAAGTTAGACAGGACCTCCATGAATGAACTTTACAAGAGGAATATAAAATTAATACATGCTTCCCTTTTCAGCATGTCTCCTTTGTTTTGATCACATATTTGTGGTATAAAAAAATATTTTTCTTAAATTTGTTGAATCTATGTATTGCTGATGTGCTATACACTTTGCTTAAAAAACCAAAAGAGTAAATATATGGAGGGTTTGTTTAATGTGCATAAATATGCATGAAAAATATTTCAATTTGGAAAAGTCAAAAATTTAAAACAAATGCCTAAGGCTTTCTAAAAGCAAATGCCAATTGTTAACAAATCCTTCACTAATGCTTGCACATATAACACACATGACCCATTACTTGTCCATTGAGTAATTAGTCAAAAAGTACTCAATGTCATATTTGATTTTAATTCCATGCACGGTTAGGAATGAAAATTTATCTGAAAATTTGCCAACTCACTAATACCCAATTCTCATAGGATAGGTTTAGTATATTTCTTAGTGAGTTTACAAAAAATAAAAAATAAAAAAAATAAAATATGTAACAAATTTAGAACTAGTTCATATACTAATAAATATCCATAGATACTTGTAATGGGTATTTATAGATATTTAATATATTTTTTTAAAAGTATGAAAATGACAATTTTTTCATGTAATATCAAAATGACTTTATTTTAATGTTATAGTTATAACCTAAATTTTCAAAATCTAAATCATCTATATGTACAACTCACTATCTCATAACACTTCACCTCTCCTCTACCCATCATCGCTTACTATGCATATTTATGTTGGTTGATTAATTAAGGAAAACATTCAATGTAAAATTATTATAACCATGATTAGTTAATATCGATGATTTTAAATATAATTTATATCTTATAGTAAAAGTTTATAAATAAAAAATTAAGTATAACGATAATTCTTAAGAATAATATTCCAAAAATATGTTGATTATTGGATGATAATTTTTGGACATAATATCTTAAAAATAAATGTAAATTTAATTAAGTAAAATTTATTTATAATAAAATAATAATTATTTTGTTTATCCAACTTTAAATTTAATTTCTAAAATATCTCATAATTTATTTATTAAGTTATTATTAAATTTTAAAAATAATCATATTTTATTTATCATATTATTTAAAACATCATTCATTATATATAAATATATACTTAACATTAACTCAACTATACTTTTTACATTTTATATGATGCTAAAAACATGATAATTAAGAAAATTAATGATTTTTCAACTGGAAAATTTTGTTATTTTTTGTGCTAGATAAAAGAATATAATTTATATAATTTTTATTATTTTATAATTAACAAATGAATATTTTAATATTAAATGTTCATCATATTTTGAAGCTAAAATAATTGAAATTGATAATCTTTTGAGAGTGCTTTACAAATTTAATTATTTAAATAATAATCATTTTGTAAGAGAAAACTCAGCAAAAATTAAAAAAAAAAAAAAAGGACATTACAATTTGTCTGTCAAATCCCATGTCCAAAAGCCTAAATCCGAACAATTTGAATTTTCGGCAAAATGTGCATATGGATTGTCGTAGAATCAAGCAGTTCAAATAGATGATAAATTTGCATAAAATTCATGACTCCTTAAGGGTTTCATCACTATCGTCAGAACCAAAAAAAAAAAAGGATGATCACAAATCTTCAGTATACAGCCTCATCTCTGAAAAGATACCATCTTCAAATACAACTCAGGAAAAAATACCAACCAACTCCCATTACTCTTTAATAAGTGGACCAAATCTCTATAAAGATCACAAACTACTACACGCACTTGTTTCCAGACATCTAAAAAGTGCTCTATTTCCAACCATAAGGTTGTCTCAAGGCTTCGAAGCAGCACATGAAATTACATGGGCCTTAAACTTCTCCAGCTCATCTAAAACCTCATCTTCTGGTCGATAGATCAAATCACTCATGCGCCATATCTATGCAGGCCAATAATATGTAAATTACCACAATATTAAATCAAATTCGAGTTCATTGAAATGAAAATAAATGAATAAATAAAAAAAAAAAAAAAAAAAGAGGGAAGGGCATTTTAAAGCCAATGTGTATAAGTTATATACATTATTCCAACATACCAAAATGAAGCTACACATGACTACTCAAAGAAGAAAGGAACAAATAACTCAATGTAAGATTTTTTTTCCCCTTTCCCCAAATTATGGGAAGGCATAAAGATTTTAGCAATACCAGCAATTTCCATTATTGTGATTCCTTGGATAGCACAACATTTTCTGATCAAAATGCTTTGAAACGTTTCAGTTGACAAGTTTATAATTAACTTTATAAGTCTAGATAAATAACAATTAAATGTATGTGTCATCTATAATGCATTACATTCTTTTATACACAGTTGTATCCCTAGGTTATCTTGCTGAACTCACAATAACACGAAGTTCTTTTATGAGAAAAATTTTCCTCTTCAAGCACATTTTCAAAATAACCTAAAGGATCACATGATAAAAATCTTTCACATGGACAAAATAAACAGATAAAGATACCTGCAACGTTCCCCCACCACCAGTAGAATCACAGTCATCAGAAACACTAACAACAGTCCAAGGATCAGAAGCATTCCAGTGGAAATCAACAACTTTGTCCCTTTTTTAAAAAATAAAATAAAATAACAGAGATGTTAGATAAGCAAGCATTGAAACAAAAATATAGCAATTAAAACCTTGATAATACAAACGACTATCAGAAAAAGATAGTAAAAGCCGGGAACAAATTTTCCTTAAAAACAATCAAGGACGCGCACTAGCAATTACTAGGAACCCTAAACTATGCCTAATAAATTGAAGGAAAAGAAGCAATGATAATTTGTTTTCATAAATCTGATGAACTCGTCAGAATGAGGCATATCAACAATTCAAAAGAAAGAATTTTACTGATTTAAGAGATTTTAAATCTTCAAGATTGTAAAAAAAAAAAAAAAATCATGATTTTCTTGTTTTCATGCAAAAGGACAAGATCATGATATAGCAGACAGTGAAGGGGTAATATAGATAGGCAGGTGAGAGTACTACATGAATATAGGACCAAAAAAATTCAGCAGGAAGGATTGCTTACATCACGTTGATGGGATTACAAGGACAAAGAAAATGACAAAACAAACACAAAATGAGACCCTTAACAAAAGGTATGATATCCTAGTTCAGAAGACGTAAGGTTTAACATACAATATAATAGGGAATCCCAATCCTATGGCTTATATACCAACTAGGGGGAAGAGGTATTACAAACCTGTGCCCTGCATGCTGAAAAAACAACCCTGCAGGAGAACTGGGGGTTCTTGCCCCTTGCTCCACCTTTTTACCAACCTGCAATATAGATATAATCACAAAAACGATGAACATCTAACACATGCAACTAAATGTCACCCAAACAGACACTCCAAAAAAACAATCTTAGATATGGGTAGATTATCTATTAGTACCTTCTCATAGTCCCAAATATTTAAGAGACCATCCTCTGCAGAGCTTCCAAATACAGATGACTTGTCCGGAGACCACTGAAAAATAAAAGGGATTCAGTAAGATTCAGTAAAAGCATATACTTATAAGAACACTCATTACAAACATGAACTTCATGAGAATTGAAAGGCACAGGATATGAATATATTAGTAGAACAGGAGTTAATTGAGAACCTGCACACAAAGAACAGCAGCTCTGTGGCCCTCAAATTTATAGATTGGCGACCCAACTCCATTAGAAGTGAGATTTCGTCGGTCAAACATACGGACGGAATTATCAGCTGACCTGTAAACATGATACAAGTACACAGAATCTAATCAGATTTTAATCATTTCACCATCAGTTCAAAAAAGACGAGACTTTAACAATATAAAATACCCAGTAAGAATAAGGTTATCATCATGGGGATTCCAATCAACACAGTGAAGATCAGCATTATGTGCTTTCTCAACCTGACAGTGAGATACCAAAAAACAACCCAACATAAATCATCTTCACAATATGATTCTATCTTAAAAGAAATCACAAACACAACCAAAAAAGTAAGTGCCAAAACGGCTAATAAGTTGAAAGAGAAGGCACTTGCAGCATTAATAATGCATTTCTTGTATTAGAAAGTATGGATTTCTCTTAAGCTATAGGAAACGTATCAGAGTCAGAACAAGTGAATCCAGACTTTCGGGGCCAGAATGCATCACTTTAGACAAATTACCATTACGTCTTTGCATTAGAAACTAAGGAACCCAGGGATGTTATAACAAACATAATGAAACAATTCCTGCCTGCATCAAGCCAGGGCTATATGGTAGACAAGTGACTCCTGCATAGGACCATCAGAACAAAAAAGCCTCCTGTCCCACCCTCACCTCCCAAAAATAAAAAATAAAACTTCAAATGTGGTAAAATATTATAAACAAGATTTAATTTTTTTGAATGCCAAACTTTAGTTCTTTAAAACACATACTCTCAAGTCTCAAAAGCTCTAGCTATTACTAAATGTGCCCTAAGAATAGGGATGACGTCGAGCATGGAGAGTTAAGAGGCTTCCCATACATGTACCCGGATCTAATTAAGTCTCCATACCTATCTCCAGACCTGATGGGAATGGGAATGGGAATGGGTATGGAAATTCCTAAACAATATTTTCAGACCTGATGGGAATGGGTATGAGAATGCAAACGATATTATACATACATAAGTGTGTGTGTGTGTGTGTGTGTGTGTGTGTGTGTGTGAAAGGAGGTGGTTATAGGGATTATAGGGATAGCATCAATCCCATACCCGCTTTTGGTACAATTCTCTTCCCTCGTAACAATTATGCATCCCCATACCCTCCACTAACAGAGTGAGTATTTATGAGTAGCCATACCTATGGGAATTTGCTCTCTGCCTGAGAACATTCTGCTACCAGCTATTAAGCTGTAATACTAAATGGTAAAAGAAAAAAGGCAACAAACATGCTTGCAGACACATGAATCAACTCAAATATTAATGAAACAAATTGAAATCAAATTCAATACCAGGAAAGGATACAAGGAGGTATTTTATGTATGGTAGAAAGCAAAGAAGAAACATAAAACACGCATTACCAAAGAGGACTAAGGAAATAAATATAGATGTCATTACCTTAACAACTGGGCTAGTGCCAACTCGGGCATCCCATAATATGAGACAAGAGTCATCACCCACGCTACAGAATTCTTGCGCACTTCAGCAGAGACACAAAATTGTCAGAGATAAAAGACCGCTTCAAAAACCTCAAGTAACTCTATTCATTGCCGTTAAAGGAGATGATATAGAAATTGAAATTCACAAAAAGCAGATAAAATATTTTTGATTTTCTAACAGATAGCAAAACCATAGTAACTAAGTTAAGCATCAGTATGCAAGACTAAGACCTAAACCTTCAAACTCATGTTACATGAAAGTTGTCGCTTTAAATTGAGTATTCTGAGACAAACAAGAAACAAGTGAGTTGTCTTATGCGTTTAACTAAGGGCATGCAAGTTACCTGGATGGACAGAATGTCACATCTTCAACTGTATCCTCATGCCCAAAGTAGATACCACGTGGACCTACAGAAGGGCCATCAGCAGCTTTGTCATTACCTTCCCCAGGCTTAGAGCATTGCTTAATGATTGATCCACTAGATCCCGCAGATTTAGCTGTAGGTGGCTCTGTTGTTGATGATGTTATATGGTCTTGAATACTCCATAACACCACTGACTTGTCCTTACCTGCAAAAAGAACTTATGTTCAGATGAAAATCTCATGGAGAGATAAAACTCAGTTCCTGATGAGCTACAAAATTTCACAGATTTCTAGAATTCCAGACACTTATTCAAGGCATATGACACTGAAAACTCATTTTATACAAACAAACAAGAGATGCCACAAAAGTAGCATAAAAGGGAAAAAAAAAAAATCCAAAACCCATGAAACAAAATTATTTAATAACTCCACATCCTACTTCCTACAAGCCCAATGCATAATTGGCTAACTTTAATTCCATCGACTATTGGAATGGGGTGCTACTTATTTCATTAACAACAATAAATGAAAATGGAAACTTCCCCACCTCCAGAGAGCACATAGGGTTCTGTTGGGCACATTGCAAGAGCAAATTCAGCATTATCTTGATGTCCGGTCAAAATCTGCAAAAGGAAATCCAAGTTAAATTGGTTAAAATATTACAAGAAGAGACAGAGACTTATAAGTGATAGTTCTTTAAATATAGATATCATATTAGCCCCACAAATGAAAATGCCCTGAAAAGAAGATGCTAAAAGATCTAGAGATTAGATAAAATTACATATATAGATTTATGGCAAGAATGTTTAAAACAATCTAAGGAGATTCACCTCCATTTCAGTATTTAGACACGTATCAATGACATTACTACTTGAGTGTTCCCAAGAGCTCCAAGCTAACTAGGTTAAAAAAAAACAATTACATGAAGAGGCAGACTTCTAAATGATAGTTCTTAAATATCTATATCATATTAGTACCTTGAATGAAAATTTCCTCAAAAGAAAAGATGCTAAAAGAACAAGAGATTAGCTAAAATATTATAAAGATTTACAGCAAGATTGTTGAAAACAATCTAAGGAGCTTTTTCATCTACATTCTGTATTTAGACGTTTATCACTGACATCCTGACTTTAAGTATTCCCATTTTCAACAATTAGCCAAAAGCTCCAACATCTAATTTGCTTCCAACAGCAACATTTTAAGATTTTAAATTATGCATGTATCATCACAAATATTCTATACTTATTTTTCTTTGTTCAACAAAATAATTACTTCATCCGCAAATATACAGATAAAACTTGTAAAACCATAGGTAAAGGATCTGAAATCAAGAAAATCTTTTCAAAACAACTAGATATCAATCAGATATCCATTTCCTGGAAAAGGGATGTACCTCACAACCTTTCTTAATATCATATTTCCCAAAAAGTGGACTTTCACCAAAGGTGGGGTTTACCAAAATAATCTACATTGCAGGTATGTATACTGCTTTCCCTAAATAAAAGTTAAGGCAAAGAGTGAACTACATCATGGTTATGAATAACACTTTCCCAAAATAAAGATAAGGCAAAGAGCAGTAGACACAATAATCATATTTCTGAAAATCTGCCCCGCAAAAACCACGTTTTTAAGAACGGTGGAATGTTATCAATAGGATTTATCTTCATTTCACGTGCATAAAACTTAACAATTTTCCGTGATGATAAAATGGAAAACAATTGAACCACCTTTTAAGTGCTATAATGATAGTAAAGCACATAAAGTGAAACATGAATGTACATAATTCACACAAAAGTAAATTCAAAAGCTGCATCAAATTGAAAAATAAGAGAAATATACTGCATTTTGGAATTAAATTATACCAAATCCGGACGAGAATTAGTAGCTCCAAGAACAGCATGACGGTTTGGTTGAGCTTCAACGTCCCAAATGAGAACCTGAATTTTGAGAAGTCCCAATTACTAATAATTTGAACTTGTTCAATTACTCCTAGCTACTAGTTAAATTGAACATTAACTTGAAAATCCTTGGACCAAGCAAATGATAAAAATATATATATATATATATATATAAAATTGAAAAATCGTCTCTTACATCAGGACTGTCAGTGTGAGTGGCAACTATCTTAGTATTCTGTGGAAGTTCCCTGATTCTGTTGACCTGAAAATTGATATTCAGTGAAGAGACTCAATAATAAGAGAGCTCCTCCACCATATGGAAAATTAAAGCAAAAGGATAAAAGAACAAATCACTTTTCAAAGAGCCTATACAAGAAAAATTTTGAAATCACAACCACATACAGACCTAACAAAGTCACACCATTTACCAAAAGCATAAGGTGCCAACAATGTTATCCACAGATGCCTGTCTGCAATTATTTCTGAGCCTAAATTGTATATCTACAATACATTACAACCATACCTCTCCAGGATGTATGATGGTCTTGTACTTCTTGACAAATGGAGATCGTGCCTCTTCATTAAACTGAACAAGAAAGCAATTGGCATAAACCCAAAAAAAAAAAAAAAAAGTGCATTAAATTAAGATAAAAAGATAAAAAAAGAAAGCAAAACTTCAAAGTGTAGGGCATCACCTGAGATATGTGCTCAGCAGCTGCAACCCTAGGTTTGACAACCTCACAATTTGCAATGACCAGCGTATTTGGAACACTACCATCTGTCTGGTAACATAACAGAAAATAAATAACCATCCATTAATGTATTTTAATTAAAGGCTGTTCAAATGATTTTGCAAGAGCAGCATCAAATAGAACTCAACAGAAGAGCACTGTATTCTGTAGGAATTAGAGCAGCATCAATGTGAACTAAAATTACAATTTTATATAACACAACCAAAATATATTACAATTTGAAACTAGATTTTAGATAAACTGCCAAAACTTGTCAGAAAATCACAATACACATACAAAGAGACGAATGATTATGATATCATCAATTTGATTTAGTTCACGGCAGTAAAGCAAAACTTACTTGTTCAGAAAGATACAGACGTTGGCGATTCTTATACGTAGCTTGCTCTAGCTGTGGACCCCATCTGTTAAAAAAATAAACCTAAATGAGTCATTTTCCCACCAATCCTGAAAGAAACGCACACTTGTTCTTCTTACTTTGTTCATAACAACCCATAAACATAAAATATATCACAATGGTCCAATAAACCAAAATCAAAGCGGATAAAGAGGCTGAATAGAGTCTAGCTAGGGTTTTTGAGAAGTAAAAGAGAGAACAAAATGCAAAAGCTTTCAAAACACTAAAATAAACAGAAGATCGCGTAAAACCCTAGAAAGAAGGAGTATACGTTGAAGCAGTGAAGAAAAAGGATACCGGCAAGAGAGAGAAGGCCAGACGAGATTGTGGTTGGCAAGCCAGTCATAAAGAACAGGAACAAGAGACTTCCACTGAGTGTACTTATCATCGACAGTGTGGTGGTGAGTAGTACGTTTGGTGTCTTTCATTTTGGGTTCCTCCTTTTTCTCTTCTTTGGGTTTGGGTTTGCGCCCTCGCTTCTTGGGTGCCAGTGGATCCATTTCTTGAGCTACTATCTCGACGACACTTAAAACCCTTTTCAATCAATTAACGGTTTCAACTTCAACCACCGGAGACCTACTCGACTCTACGCTACTCCTCCAGTGAGAACGACGGGTTTGGGTTTGGGTTTGGGTTATACTGAAAACTTGGCATTATTTTAATTTTCTTCTTTTTTTTTTT
>CP135556.1:8559909-8571196 GCA_032402905.1 Khaya senegalensis | reverse complement strand
GAAAAAATAAAAATTCATAAGAAATTCTCTTCCTACTTTTTTTCTTCTAAACAAACAAACCAACCATCATTTCTTTGAGAATTCTTCTTTTTTTTTCTCCCATGAATTCATTTCTTTGAGAATTTCTTTTTTTTCTTCCCATAAATTAATAAAAACAAAGACTCGCATGAAACAATAATAGAAAGAAAAAGAAAATCCAACTCCAAGGCGCCCAAGCGAAGAAGTGTGCGGTTTCAGTTCATTGGAGCAGGCACTAACAGCTAGATTTTTAGTGAATATCAACTGCTCAGTCATTGTAGACCAGGCACTGCACAAGCAGCATGCAGTGCTCAACAGTTAAGACTTGAGAGCAAGTGGCTCACATTAAGTTTCAAGCATCCAAAACCTGGTTAGATTATATTCATCACGATTGCCGAGCAGAAAACCTGAAATTTCACTGCTACAAATATCCCTTCTCCCTTTCTCCCTCTTTGAATACAATACGGAACAGTCTTCACTCAAAATTATATTATTGACTTCACAACCCTGCCAATTAAATTGAGCATAGACGATGAAAACCATGTCTGGGTCCAACTCCTGTCACCAACTTGATATTTATTAAGGTTAACACAGTTTGCACCTTGAAATTGTGTATGTATGCAAAAGCCTCCCATCCTCATCAACTTGCTTTGTCTGCAGCGGGATCTAATGAGTTGCTTCTGCTAATGAGTTTGAACTTCAAAAATCCAGGAAGGAAGTCAATACACACAAAAAGGTATTTTAACCACTCAATATGAGCCAGGCAATAACCTGAACACAGCGCCATGTTCACTGACAGTACCCCCAGATAACCTCCTTATTTGTTGCCAGAACTGTCTGCCCCTTCCTGTTCTTAACGGACCTGAACTTGAGTATTTCCTAAATGGCAGTCCTCTCTCAGTATCCAGTCCAAGATCATAGTTAGGAACTGAAAAATGACTTTCCAAAGGATCTGACAACTGTCCTGAGCCAGTATTGACCCTTGCATCTAAATCAATCGACAAATCATCTTGGCTAGAACTTGCTGAACCCACTTCTTTAGCTTCATCACACTCGTTACACACTAATTTTAGGGCCTGCACAACTTCACCCATGAAAGGTCGGTGTTGCACCTCTGGTTGTACACACATTGAAGCAATAGCCGCTACTTTGGCTACATTATCAAAAGGGACATCATACCCTAGAGATGGATCTATAATTGTCTGCAACCCTTCTGTACTTGTAAGGAGTGGACGAGCCCAAGAAACTAGATTCTCTTGACCAGGTAGCTGTGTCATGTCCACCGGTTTTCTTCCTGTTAGGAGCTCAAGAAGGACTACACCATAGCTGTAAACATCACTCTTCACAAGAAGATGCCCCGTCATTGCATATTCAGGAGCAACATACCTGGATTAATATTTGATAAGAATTCACATTTCAAATAATTAAAGCACCAACCGAACCCAACAGAGGAACTTCAAATATTGCTACATTAGCTGCAAGATGCTTAAAAAACAGTCAATGATCAAGCAACAAAAGAAGTGATAAAAAAAAAAAAAACCATTATGGTAGTCATTATTGTTTCCTGAAGTTCATCTTCTTAGAAAACCAAATATATGCATCTATCAATGTCAGTTGGTCAGATAAAATATATGTTTTGAACCCTTCTCGCCATTTTGGTACAAACTTTACCCTTCATAATCTGGTTTTTTATAAAATTTAAGATTGACTATTAAAAACCTACAACTGACTCCCAGTATACACTACTGCTCCTACAGCAGGATGCCCACCACATGAATACATAGCAGGAGCTTCTTGTTGGCTAGGCTCAGCTATAACCAGCTTATCTTTATGAATAACAATAATAATAACAATAATAATAATAATTTATAGTATTTCAAAAATGTCATTGTGAGCACAGTTATTTACACATTGTTATCACTAATCTACCAAAATTCAACAGGCATTGTTAGTTTTTCTTTCATTGTTCTCCAAGTCTCATACCAAGACTCTCAGTTCCTTTCCCTCTCACTCATTTTAATATGATATGATAAAATCCTATTTGCAATATAAAACAAGGATTGGTCTACAGTAATGATTGTAAAATTTTCTTCCATTACATTTTTCAAATTTTACATTGCATATTCTTAGTTTTTCATTAGATTTTCAGCATAAGAATTATATTCTTATTTTTTTAAGAATCTAACAAAAAATTAATTGTAGAAGTACCACCAATGCATTATAACTTTATCCTATATAATAAATTGAAACATAGAGCATAAAAATTTATAATATAAAAGGTAAGATTTATAAGATTTACAGTTCGGTTTGACAACATTCTAGATTGAGCACAGTGACAATTTGATAACCATCACCTAAAATCATTGTTACAGAAAACGTATTCTTGTCTGGATTGTGAATTATAATAAGTATAAGCAGGAATAAAAGAGAAATGGAAGCAAAGTAGGAATATCAATACGACTCTGATAAGAAATCCTATCCTAATAAGACTAGACTTCATAGTAATAAGACAACTCAATAAGTCATTTTCTATTTTAATAACAACCACGACTCAAAATTTATCACTCATTTTGACAAATGTATGAGTTTTATTGTTCTTAAAAATAAAAAATAAAATAAAATAAAATAAATTCATACAGTAGTTATCTCAATCTCAACTAATAATTTAACATCAGAACATTATAGGGCAGGAGTTAAATTGTATATCATTTATTTGTATTGCATTTTTTTTTGTTGCTTTATTATTTTTTTCCTTAGTTTTAGTTCTTATATATAATTTTAATCTTAATTCAATAGTATTTTTTTTCATTATAATCAAAGCTCATTTAAACAAAGTTCTTGCAAAAGCTTTGCCTCAATAAACAAATATTTATCCCAGCCTAGAAAAAGATCCTGGCTATACCATTCTTATATTACGAATGTTGATGACTTTGTCAACATATAATTTTTTTTATAACAGATCTAGAAAGCAATATTGACAGTATGAAAGATAATTATCAAAGTGGCAGTTAAAATGGCTATGTTTGTTCATCAAGTGAAGCCCAGAGATGGCTGCCAAATTGCAAAAATCAGAGAGGGGTACTAAACTTTACAAATGTTATTTCACCATTTTCGTAAAGAGATGATGTAGCAGTGAATGACATTTTTCTTTTTTGCCTCAATTTCTTTCAAAGGCCACTTAACATGCACAAAGGGTCCTAAGTGATTAAAAATCAGTAAGCTGAATCCTTGACATGGCAATTTCCACAACGCTAATCTATCTAATAGCCAGTCACTAAGGATATACACATTCTACAAGTGCAAAGCAACTATCATTCTTGCTGACAGGCATCAATTAGGGAATGACAAAGATGTCAAGATATATTTTCATACTGTCAGCCTTTCAATTTGTTATACGTTTGACTTTATGAAATTGAAAATTGCCAGAGAGAAGATTTCATACCCAAATGTTCCCATGACACGTGTTGATATGTGTCTGCTTTCTTCATCCAAGGCAGTTCGAGCCAAACCAAAGTCGGATACTTTTGGAGTGAAATCATGCTCTAACAAAATGTTGCTGCCCTTGAAGTCCCTATGTATGACACGGGGGCTTGAATCCTCATGGAGATAAGCTAGAGCACGAGCGGCACCGAGTGCTATCTTTAGTCGGGCATCCCAGCCAAGGGGAGCAGATTCCTTGTCTACTCCTGACAACAAAGAAAAACGACCATAAACAAGAGCATTTAACATGGAATCAACTGTTAAAAGAAATACATTTACCCCAAAAAAACTACCATGTAAATGAGATTCAACACTGCCATTTGGAATGAGTTCATAAACCAAGCAGCGGGCCTGCTCCTCAATACATATACCAATCAACTTGACCAAATTTCTGTGATGCAGGCGGCTTAACATCTCAACTTCTGCCAAGAACTCCCGGCCTCCTTGCTGGTCATCTCTCTTTAACACTTTGACAGCCACTTTAGTTCCATCTTCAAGAACACCACTATAAACACGCCCAAAACCACCTTCCCCGAGTATTCTTGAATCATCAAAGTTACCAGTGGCTTTCTCAATTTCACTTATGCTAAAGGTATGAGCAGATCCTGTATAAGTTGCAATGCTAGATCCAAATGATAAGGATGCGGAATCAAGGCCACTGCCAATCATTGACGCAGCAGCACCTGAGAAATTTATGCTTTTCTATTAATTAAGCAAATAAAAGGAGGCACAACTTCCAGATGGATCAATGGCCTTAACATCACTACAGTTAAGACTGCAATAAGAGGATGGGATCAGAACAATTGTATATTAATTCATAAAGAATATGTTGATTATGTTTGCTCAAAAGATTGATAGCTATTCTTCCATATATGCCCACTGCACTACAATAGATGAGGAAAGCCTGTCAGATCCAACAACATGAAGTAACTTATAGCGCAAAATTTGCCAAACATTATATATCTAGAATCATCTTAAGCAATGCAAACTAATGAATACCTCAGTTAATACCAACTGACAGAACAAATTGCACCAGGCTATATAAATCATGTTACCTGATGGTTTTGCATGTGATTGTTGCAAAGGTTGTGGCACTGCCTCTGCAGGACAAGCATGATTTTTGTATTTGACCAACAAAAGCCAAACAATTGCAGAACATAAGACAATAGCTACAAAAGCTGACAGAACAACAATAGCAATCATGCCACCACTAAGTCCATATTTCTGCTGCCTCTTCGGCACATTGACCCCTTCAGGCTTTATTGTCCTTGCATTATTTCCAGAATATGGTCCATCACTGATTATAATGCTTGAAGGTGCTGAAGGTGGAGAAGGAGGTAAACCTATAGATGCAGTATTTCTATGTAAGTACCAGGATACCACTCATAAAAACAGTTTTATTAACCAAGAAAGTGAATATGATACCAGGATAGCGCACATATAATACTTCATAATCGCCGAAGTCAGAAGATTTTATGACAACTTGTTTATGCCAAAATCTGTCATAAGTTAAAAATGCCGTAGTATTATCAAATTTTTCTCCAAGGGGTACCAAGTCAATAAGGACAACCGTCTTCTCAGGTTGTTGAGCAGCATTGGCTCCAATAATTCGTACTTGACTTTGTTTCATAAAAACCCCAGTAGCAATTTCTGCAGCTAACTCTGAAACCAAAGGGAAGAAAGTATACAGCGCAACACTAAGGCGTAGTCCAACTTGCATGGGCCAGACACAACCACATGGTGAGCCAGGAGGAGTATTTGTATATGGCTCAGTGCAAATAGTTGTTGAACAATCTACAAATATGATCAACCTATGCGTTATATTTGCTAAGATGAAAAATATTGTAGGACAATAAAAGAACAAAGACAGTAGGACCCCAGAAGAGAACCTAGTGTTACATACCTTCATTAGGAGGTGGAGGAGGAAATGCTTGAAAGGGAGGCAGGAGAGGCATTTTTGGACTCTTTGTTTTAGGAGAAAATTGAGGAGGAAAAAGAGGCACTTGGATATGAAAACATATCAGAAGGTAAGCCATTATGTGGACTGTAACATACAAATATTTAATAAAATAAAATAAAATAAAATAAAAAGAGTAACCATGAGCTTCCTTACATTCAGTCTGGCCAGCTGCAATTGTTGGAGACGGTGAAGGAGCACTTGGCAGATTACTCACTGGTGACAGAAAGGGAAAATGTGATTGGGAAACCAAAGATCACGTGAGGAAAAAATTAAAAGTTGAAATTCTATTTAGTTTCACTGATCAGGATCTGGTCTGAATGAATAATAATAGCATTAACCATTCTGGTACCTGGATTTAGCGGTGGAGGAGCATGGTGTCTTCTGCTTGTGGGAATAAATGCTGGAGAGACAATGGGACCTGCAAAAAAAATAAAAGGAATTGGATATCCGTTAGAGAACGTGATAGCCCGTAATCAAATATCAGGTTGGAACATGTTTCAGCTATAAAAAAAATTAAACCTTGATGTACTGAAGTGGTAGGAGAAGTAAGATACGATGGTGCAGGGCCATTGATTTTGTTCCTCACATCATGATGCTTAGGAAACGAGGCTGAAGGTGGTGAAGATGCAGGAGAATGGTACCCATTATTTTGCTTTTGAGGAGTTTCAGGAGACAAAAAAGGGGGAATGGGAGAATCTTTAGGGTGCCTCCTGGACTTGTGCATGGAAGGTGCTACAGCAGAAAAAGAACCAGTTAAATATATCAAGAGAAATTCTGCTGTTTCATAAATGTGATTAATGTTATTCATTTGGTGAATTATTCATAGTTACAAAGAATACCTTTTGTTGGTGAATGGTTTAGAGGTGGTAATGGTTTGGGTATTTCATATGGAGGTTCAGCAACTGGTACTCCAGCCCCTCTCCTGTCAACACTTGAGGGTGGTGTTAACGAAGGAGGAACATCAGGATCTGCAATCTCATATGGGAGCAACCAAAAGAACATTCATCAGTCTATAGGGATCCTGTGAATACAGAAACATCACTATTGAAAAGCCAAATAAAGATATATACTCAATTAAAGAGTGATTACAAACACATATTGGCCGTACAAATGATACTAATAAATGGCCAAAATGATTGTATTGGCAACACAAAAGATACTAATAAATGCACAGCATAATTTCAGAAAACTTTTATGACAAATAAACTATGTCTTTTTTTAATACCATTAAAACCAAAAAGAAAAAAAGAATATAGGAGAACAAAACTCTCCTTTTCACTCACCAGTAGCGCCACATAACAAATACCCCTCAGTTTTCACTGATAACAGTATAAAGCAATACCGAAGTTTTACAGATGCCATATTTAAACATAACTTTCACAATGATCTGTTGGCATATTGTTAACAAATAAAGAGACTGAATGTGCAGTGAGGAAATTTCTGAGGTTCCTCAAGCTGTGATTCTTCAAAGCAAAGCAGATTACAAAAAGAGATGTGAAGGAATGTGGTGGTGGGAAGTTTGCTTCCTATTAAAAAGTACCTCGTTCCATTAAACCATCAAAGCCTTCTAGTATCAACCAAGATATGAAGATGTCAAATCCTCCCAATTCAGCCTGTGGAACATTTACTTTGAAAATAATAATTAAATGATCTAAAAGCGGTACCTGGTAACACAGATGGAGATTTTCCGGGCATAACCGGGTGGACAGCTGGCGAGTTTTGTGGCAACTTCCCAGTTGGCGATGAAGCTGGCACATCATTGACAGAGAAAAAACAACAGGGTCCATTTAAAATGGCATCACTGGTAGAAGCTTCAAATAACATATATAAATATAAATATAAATACATACACACACACACACACACACATATATGATATGGCTCACCAGGTGATGTGGATGGCATTGTTCTTGGAATGAATGGGTGGACCACTGGTGACTTCTGCCTTGAGTTCCTTGGTGGAAATGGAACTAATGTGATGTTATGGAAAAGTAAGAAACAGAAGCCAGATCAAAAGAACATCTACTGGAAATTTCATGATAGCATAACAAATAATATCATTATACCCGGAGCAATTGGTTCTGCAACGGAAGCCTTATTATTTGAAGCATTTCTTTCATGAGCAACTGGTGGCAAAGGTCCAGGTATGCTTGGGTGAGTTGTTGGTGAATGCTGAGGTGAATTCCTCGTAGGAGCCAGAACTGCAATAGACATTGAACAAGAAGCTAATCTTACCAAAAAAATCAAGTACAAAATTACTTAGGGCAGAACAAAAACCTAACCAATTCTGTACCTCGAGCACCTGCAACTGAAATGGGACTCTTACTGACCGGAGCCATTCCTGGAGGAGCACTAGGCAGAACTGGAACATTTAAGGGTGAAGGAGTTATATTAGATGAAGGTGGTTCCAATGGAGTAGTTGGGGTAAAAGATGGTGGAGGGGCCACATTGAATGGCCCCAATACTAGTGGAGAACTTGGTGACAAGGATGGTAGATTTAGAGGTGGAGGAGCAGTATTATATGGTGGCAATCCTATTGGAGCAGCCTGCGAAAATGATGGTGCATGCCCTTCTATAATATGGGGTTTTGGGGTGAATGTAACTGGTGGTGTTGCAGGTAGAGGTTGTAAATTTAAACCTGGATCAAACCAGAAGCTTCATCAAACAAACTGAAAATCAACTAATAGTTTTAAGAGCCAGGTTTCTAAAAGTTACCAATTGGCTGAGATGCTGAGCTCGGTGCATTGCTGCTAATTGACTTTCTACTACGGAGGGGAGCAGGTGTTCCTTCTACAGGAGGAATACCAGGAAAATTTGCTGGAGATAGGGAGATAACATACCCTGAACGAAAATAAATGTTTTAGCATAAAATTCATATGAGCAGTTAACAACTTCAGAATTGTTAGTGGGTGCTAGTTGGTTCAACTGGTAAAATCTCTAAGGGAGACACCAAAATTCTGGGTTTAAATCCTGCTCACACTAGGTGTTTGGGTTATTTTCTTGTAACATTCAAAAAATAATAAAAATAAAAACTTGAGAATTTTTAATCTTTATTACTTCAATAATCTATAAGTATATCTGTAGTATTCTAAAGAAAACTTATTAGGAGGGGGTTTATTACACATTGGTATCATATAACAAAGAATCACAAGCCTAATTTAAAATATTAAAGTGTTCATAATCCGTGTTCACCAGAAAGGACACATCTTTGCTTGACGCTTCTACTCAAGATTACCATATGAGAATTAAAATGGCTAGGAGAAGAAAACTTAGAAATTTGCCAGCACAGAATTTGAGGAAGATCAGATACATATCAACTCACTGCAAATGTGCCTAAAAATCTAAACTTACTTAGCCATCCAATGCAAACATGTAATGCAGCCATAAACAATCTATAACAGCTAATGTACTTAATAAATAGCTTTTCCCCAGATAAAGGCATAAAATGAAAGCATTCCTCGAACAAAGCCTAAGCGGAGCTTGAGCCAGGAACGATCATGCCAAATATGAGAATTATTTTGAAACACTAAGTGGTGCAGATAAGTACAACATAAGCTGTGGGTCTAGTCTATAATATTGCACACCAATCTAGACGCTCAAACCTCTGGTTTTAAAACTGAATCCAGGCAAATTCTGCTTACTAATGTAATAAGAGAATAACATGCTTACATTGTGGAAAGCCAAACTCTAAATCTTTCATTTTTGCTCTTAACAGTTCCCTTGGGATCGGTAGATCCATCGAAGCTAAAAATTTGATCCCAATATTGTGAACACATGTTCTGGTTTTCCACATAACTGGTCTTATAAACAATAAAAGAGGGTTTTCATCAACCCAGATCACGAAATCATTGATTCAAAATAACAAAGACAAATCGTACAAGAATCCAATCATGTAACTAAGTGAGACAAATTATATTATTCCAAATATAACAAATGAACTATGAAAAAGTTAAAATTACCTGCAGATCCTTGAACAGTGAAAGCAAAGCCAATGACACATAGCTTCAGCAGCTGGAGAATCACTGGCATAACCGTCCTCATCCCATAAACACCAAATCTCAAAACCAACCCCTCTCAGTGATAATGAAGAAATAAAACAACCAATGAGATGTTAAAGAAACTGGAATTAAAAAATGTTTACATATACAAAACTAAGAAACTGATTGATAGCTTGAAGCAAGAACAAGAATAGATGTCACACTAACAAAGACGCAGAAAAAGTAAGAAAAAGGCAATGACAAGGTAGTTTAAGGCCAAACCCAGAAAAATTAAGTTTGTTGAAAAGAACCCATGCTATGTTTTTACCACAATTTGAGCCCTCAAAATTGCAAAGCTCAGAGATTTCCATGCATGTTGTCAAACTCAAAACTGAAACCAGTTTCATGAGTTACTGAAACGCAGCAAAAAACTGACAGAAGACAACAGCTTTAAGAGTACCGTAAAACATAGCACAAAACAATTACAGTACCCCGCAAGTAACAGAGCACCCGACCCTGAGTTTGGTATGCGAGAGAGAGAGATTCTTGATTAATATATTTTAATGGAAAGGTGAGATTAAAAAGGGGGTATTTTAGTGGGTAATTGGACCAGCTAATGTTACTGGGGGGTTGAAATTTATTGGGATTAATATAATATTAATGGAGGTTGCTTGAGCATTACTAATTATGTTCTTGCTTGCAGATTTTCGGATGATCCTGTTGGGCAATTTGAGATAGTGGTGAGAGTGAGCTGTCCCTGTGTGCATGTGTCTAGATTAATATAATTTGACATACCACCTTATTTCTTTTATTTAATAATAATTAACTTTTTGAAGACAAAAGTGAAGATCTTATAATATATATGCATTAGGTATGTTCTAAATTATGGTTCAGCATGACAATCGCTAATCAGACACAGATCAACGGCTATTAGAGATGTGTCTCTGTTTCGTTGATGGACTTATTTAGCATTTAGGTAATCGCTTCAGCAGATCAATTAACCAAAAAATAACAATAAATTAATAAAATAAGGTAAACATCTACTGTTGATTGAGGTTTTTTTTTTTTTTAAAAAAAAAAACTGAATTATTCTCATTATTTTTATTATTTAACAAAAACAAAAGGGAATAGCAAGGAATTCCTTCTTTTTTTCAAAAAAAAAGTTAAAATTAAGATTTCATTTTATTAAAACAATCATTTCGAATATTTGTCTCTCCCTTTTTTAAAAAAAAAAAAAAAATTATTTCCAAACAATTGAAAAGCATCCGAATACCTAATGAGATCCTCATTGCAACAGAGACATTACATTTACATAGATATAAGCAATCGGTTGAATTGAATTGAATTGTACCATACATAATTAAAGTTGGTAGGTAATGGAATACGAAGGCTGAGGAAGCCACATACTGCACCAAGTAAACCTTGCGTCTTTTACCACCGAACAAAAAAGACGACCCTAACCAAAAAGAGCACGTGAAGATAATAGCCTAGATGGTATAAAATTTTAATGGAGGCTTGCAGAAGTAGAGGAGTTTCCCAGCCAGGCAGCCAGCCACCCAGGCCCAGCTAATAACGACGGTGAAGAATTGAAGATGGGATGGTCTGACTTGTGAGTGACGACGCAGCATGTGATTGTGACTTAAAAGGAAATTACTTAACTGGGATCTAATGAATAATAAATCTAGGGTTTATAAATTATTTTATTGGTCCAATGTTGATCTATGAGATGCTTTAAATGTGTTTCGGTGCCAAGGTGCTCGCTGGGTCACGGTCGTTTGTCTATATGGGTATATTCTACTTTACATCATAGCATGAAATATACTTTTTTTTTTTTAAATAATAATAATAATAA
>CP135556.1:8547132-8559892 GCA_032402905.1 Khaya senegalensis | reverse complement strand
TTTTTTTTTTAAATAATAATAATAATAATAATAATAATAATAATAATTATTATTATTATTATTATTATTATTATTATTATCGTCATATATAACGTGTTTTTATTTATTCATTCCATGTGTTGCTTGTTTGGTTGAATACTATGGCCAGTTACAATAGATTAGACAAATTATAGTGAATCTTCCTGTCTATATCCACAACTGAAGATGCGTTAATTTCAAATGAACAGATTTTGGATGGATAAAGAGCAAGTTAAATCAAAGCGCTTGAGGCTAATTACACTCAGATGAGTACAAACATAAACGAATTCGTTAGTTAGGGACGGATAAAGAGAAGCAATAATTTCAAAATTTTGATTTCCCTGCCAAAATTGAAATATAATTTTTCCATCACTAATGTCACCAGACAACAAAAGGGGAATCATGCCATGGTGTGATGCAGACAAGCCGCTGCAAACAAGGCGAAAACAACAAACACACAGAGATCACCGGTGGCCCAGCTTTCACCGAAACAAGGCATCGCAAAATACGTTTGTCTCAATAAATATGCTCAAACCCCACACACCAACACCCCCAGCCCAGCCCAGCCCCACCCCCCCAACATTGAATTTGCATAAAATTCTAACCACAACGGTCCCCCATGGCTGTAACACTTGTGAACCCTAAATGTTTGCTTCTTCCAAATACTGTTTGCATATACATTACAATATAAAGATCATTTACTAGCCTTTTTGTTTGAAGCTCAAGGGTAGGAGACGGCGACAATGTTCTCTTTCAAGACCCATGTGATGTGATAACATGGATTAGGTATCCATTCCACGATCGAAATTCTCCTCCTCGTTTGCTTTGTTAAAGCAGGAAAAAAAAAAAAAAAAAAAAAAGAAGGGAAGGCACCTTTGGCTTCAGAAGATTAATTATTTATTACAACCACGTGGGTTGGGTGAGGTGAGGTGAGGTAGCAACAGCAGCATCGTATTTTGCCTTTGACTTGAGTCTTAAGGAGCCTTTTTATGAAGCGTACAAGTAACTACTGACTTCTGGACCCTCGGACGCTTATGATAACTTAAAAAGGCCTTCCCACTCTCCATGGGAATTGGGGACCACTACCAAGCTGAGAGCGAGAGCCTCACCTTAGCCTTCGGCCTTGGGGCAGTTCATCTGGGACCCCTATCATTAAAGTTGGTGTGTTAAATCAAATCAACTGAAAGGACTGTGAAACTTTAGAATGATTTGCAACTCACATGCCGGCATCGTATTATTTTTGGCATACACTACTAGACAACAAGCAAGAGACGGAATTGCAAAGGTTCTTTTTTAATTTATTTTTAAGGGAAACAACAGAGAAATACACGTGATTGTGCAGTACTGTCTGATAATTGAAACCCAGCACACCGAAAAAATACAAATATAAGCAAAAACACAATTATTGGTTTTTTTTTTTTTCGAAAAAAAAAAAGAGAACAAAATCTTTTTGGGTGTATCAATTCTGTGTCTTCTGGCTTGAAATGTAACAAAATGCCAAGATCAATGTAGAGAATGTGATTTAGTGGGTGCAGAAAGGCCGCCTCTTAATTCCACCACGCAAAAAATAAGATGGGTCGGGACAGTGCAGTAGACAATGGAGGACAGGAGAAATGCAATTATAGTTCCTTAACCGAAAGGAAGGAATTCGCGCAAGTAATTTCATATATTCCATGAACATTAACAATCTTGCACAACAGAATATTAGAAATAAATGGACATAAACCTGACATCTTATCACTTCAATGTTGCATTAAACTAAAATTATATTGAATGCC
The DNA here is from genome assembly GCA_032402905.1 of Khaya senegalensis. Taxonomy (NCBI): domain Eukaryota; kingdom Viridiplantae; phylum Streptophyta; class Magnoliopsida; order Sapindales; family Meliaceae; genus Khaya; species Khaya senegalensis. Next base: position 8,558,096 of record CP135556.1, on the reverse strand, counting down.
CGTAGCACAACAATTCTGGCAAAGCCAAGGAGCCTGACATAAAATTGACCAATGGCTTGCTATCAACATAAAGAAAACACAGTATTTGTGACGGTACAACTCGACATGAAAAGGGGTAAGAATATTTTAGGGTTGGATATAACTATTTTGAAAAATTTTCATATAATACCAGATTAATGAATACGTGCAATTATGCTACACACAGCAATTTCATGGTTCATAGGATAATGCAACCAGACCTTACATTTAACAGTAATGCCACCTATTTCTACAAGATTTAAAAAGATCATTAACCAGAAAAGATGAAAGGAAATTGCATGGTATCCTAAAGGTGCTTGTAAGTCAATGTGAACGAATTACCTTGACATGAGGGAGAGAAGGGGCAGAGTACAAGAAAAAGAAAGAACAAAGCACATGGCTTGAAAACCAAAATTGGTGGCCAGACAATTCAGTGAGATCAACATTTAAGAATAAAATACCAAAACTTATCAGCCAAATTTCAACTCAAGGAAACAAAACAAACAACTTAAACCACTTCCCTTGACAGATGTCCAGGTAAAATCAGCAAAATCTGAAATTCAATAACCCAATTTAAGTATGTTACCGCATCCAAATTGTGCTTGGAATCTTTTATTCTCTTCAACTACATGTAATAGTATTGTACCTGCAGGGAGTTCTGCGTAAAAGAAATTAAAGTTCTTATCAAACTGTGTCCTCAATGATCTGCCCATCAGAATTACTGGTGGCTGCAAGAGAATTAGACTGATGCATGAGGAAGTTTAAGATACATCACATGCTTCTCAAATCAAAATTGAAGCCAAGCACTATCATATTGGTAAATGTCAAGTTGACAGAACACTTCCGGTGAAAAGAAGCAGTGTAGCTGACAAAATATCAGAGTAGAGGACAAGCAATGTGTGCCAGGAAATTTAGAAAATGGAGAACCCAATGCATCTAGTTTAGAATCTATGGGACTTTTAACTTAACAAATATGCATTATGTACTAAAAATAAATATATGAAACTTAGAACACTTCCAATGAAAGGAAGCAGGGTAGCTGAAGAAATATCAGGGTATAAGACAGGCAATGTGTGGTGGGAAATTCAAGAAATGGAGAACCAGAAGCATCAAGGTTAGAATCTATGAGACTGTTAACATAAAAATATGCACTACATACTAAAATTAAATGTACAAAACTTACATTTCATTGCCAAAAATTCAAAACCTAACTTTTTAGCAGCCAAATTAAATAATCTTGAATAGTAGCCGCCTTAGATGACGGAATTGGAATAGCCTGCACAGTTGGAAAAGAGAGTAACTAAAGCACCAAAATCCATAGACATGCTTCAAATTTGGCAAGGATCTTTATTGCAATGTAGCAGAATTTGCTACTCTCAGTGGCAAGGAAATTAAAAAATGCCAACACTAAAATTATGAGTTTGCCACAACAAGCCAAAAACATCAATCCCCCTCACCCAACAACCAACATTGAAATGCTAACTTATAATACTTATTGCAAAAAGGAAGAAGGAATGTTACATCCTCTAGAGAAGTTAAACAGTGAACTACAAATGGGGGAAGAAAGATACACCTTAAGATAAAACATTAGAATAATTCCATAGTTAGGAATGCAAACTTTGTATCTCAGCTTTGTAAATGTAGCATTACTCAAAACATTAGCATCTTGTACAGCTAACAATTAATATGGTAAAACAGCAGAAACTTATAAGCAATTCATACATTTACGCATCTGATTAGGCACTTGCAACATTTAATTTATATACCTGAAGATTAGTATGATTAACACATTTGGAGACCCACTAAAAAAATACGCCTTCCTTCACCCGGTAGTTGTAATACATCTTGAGGCTGATCTGAAATCTACCAAGCTCCTTTTCGTATTCAGGGGAAACACAAATGGTGTTAGGTGAATGCACAACAGGCATTATTAATGCATGGTATTGAACAAGTGGGCCTTTAGGCAGTGCATAGTAGTAATAATCTCCTATGCTTATAATTTAGATGTGATGTTGAGGCTTGACAAACAAAGCCAGCACTCTTTTGACCAGTAACTCACTTGTAGGATACATCATCATCACAATGAAAATTCCCTTTAGACAAACTTAAAGCATTAATGCTCTGAATGAATGTAAACAAAGTCACTATCTAAAAATGCAGAAAGAATGAAATTGACTAGGAAAAAAACTTAAACAATAGAATGCAATGACCTAACTCTTCAGTTAAAGATTTAGCAGAACACTAACCTGTTAGCACTTGCATTTTCAGATCGAGATTTCCTGCAAGAATAACTCTCATGTTCAGTTAGTAGGCTGTGCTTATAGATGCATTCTGGCCCTTTTCACGTTTCCCTTTGATAATAACCAGACATGTTTATCTTTGTTTCCAACATGAGTACGTCCCAAGAAACGAGTCACATGAATAGCATCAATATTGGAGTAAGGGTCACGAGCATAGAATATATAGAACCTGCAATGTGATAGCTTCATAGAGAATATCATCAATTAGAAAAATATATCATGATTTCTTTTTAAGGCAAACACTTAGCTTTCATTTGGTAATGAATAGGCCAGAAAGCAATAAAAGAATATTAAAATGTGCAATAGAGGACCTCAACTGAACTCAACTCATAAAAGCTGTTCTTCACAGCCAGTCTGTACATGGCGTAGATCTTGTATTGACAGGTAATAAAAAAGTTATTCCATTTTAAATCTAATTATAGGGGTGAATTTCTTCAATCTTCCTCTATCCACCAAACACTACTTATTGTTGTTAATAAAGAAACACTAATGCACAAATTAACTGGACATTAGTAATTTGCACAATTCCAAATATTTGGATAACATTTAAAACTATGTATCATACATATGCAACAATGAAATCTTTTTAGGTTAACATAAGACGGTTATGAAATGTCTGTTGTCTATCAAAACAAAAAATAAATAAGGGTATGTAATGTGATTGAGCAGCAGGGAGGTTCCATCCCAGGGATTGTCTCTTTTTTTAACACAGCTTCATCTCACCCCCAGATACATCCTCCCCACCACCCCAAAACACACACAAAAAAATGCAGATTAAAGAAATACCTCCTTGGAGGTTGGTATGGGAGCCAAATTTCAACTCAAGAAATCAAACCAACTAGGCTATCCCCTTGGGGACAAACATTGTCCCATTTTAATAGCCAAATGAGGACATATATCCATTTTAATAACCAAATGAGGACATATATAAAGCATGCTTTCATCTTACAAAATGTCTCAGACTACATAACCAAGGTAGAGGTGCTCCACAGAAAACGAAAACGAAACAATATTTCTTGGATACAGTGAATTATGCTATTTATCACATACTAAAATGTTTGGAAATTTTGAGCCTATTTCATCATTATGGTGAAGACAAAAAGAGTCAACAACCAGGAAAAGAAAATGGTAAACCTAGTGGACAATATAGTTGTGCACATTGACTAATATGCATTAATCCCCAGACATCACATACAGTGGTCTGATCTCCGCCACCAACTCTGATACAGTAGAATCACAACCTGGTGAATCTGAATTCTCAGTAGGTATATCAGATGTAGCAGCTCTGTTTGTGACCCCACTTGGCCATTCATTAGTAGAAACGGATTAAGCAAATCAAACAAGCAGAAAATGGAACTAGGAGGTGAAGCAAGTAGAACCAAAAAGGATCAACTACTCTAAAAAAAGGTTCATTTGATATATAAGAAGGCAAGGATATGTTAGGATCAGATCGACAATTCCATGTTCCTCAGCTAATGCTTGCAATGCATCAACATCGTCTTTACTGTATGTACCAAAATGATGACCATCCGATAATTGCCTACCAGATACGTATGCCACAGATAAGCCTAAGCATCAGCAAAGTAGACCAGATACTACAAAAATAATACAAAATCGTGAATATTGATATTAATGCCACAAAAACTTTGTTTATTCGTATATATATATATATATATATATATATATATATATATATATATATATAAGCCAATGATGTATGGTACATCTGTTATTAAATATTAGTTTTGACATTGATAAATGACGAAAATTGGAGTGGTTTTTGGAGAAGCATTTGATAGAGATACTCTACAGGGAAGCACTTGATAAAGGCTATCTACAAAGTGCTTAAAATAATAGAAACATTTGAAATGAATATTTAATTAGCAGCTAGGTCTAGATGGAAGTTACAAGCATTACGTTGATTCATAAATTCCACACCAAGAAGAAACACTTGAAAGTTGCTTCTCCAAAAGGTACTTTTACTCAAAAGCACTTTATAAAACAAACTCACAATCACGACAAATATTTCTATGTCACTGACAATGCATACTTATTAATAATAGTCCAAACAAATCATACAAAAACCACAAGTTGATTGGAAATATTATGGAGGGCAATCTAAAGAGTTAAAGATGCTTTTCTAGGTTCAAAAGCCCATTTCAAAGTGTTTTGAAGAGAAAAGAAACTTTCTTTTAAAAATTTCAAAGTGTTTTGAAAAAAGAAACAAAAATGATTTCGAAATTATAAGCACATGGTGATGTAATTTTAATCTGAAGTGCATGTAGTGCTTTCTCATTCAACACTTCAGAATTAAAAGAATTTAATTTTAATTCCTAAATAACTCTAAATTTAAAAGCACAATATACGTACCAAAGGATACAACATGGGGATTTCCAAGATTTGAATCCAGCATATGGACATTTAGGAATGAGACCTAGGATCAAGATAAAAGAATCAAACTTGTCCAGAAACCCAAATTTGAGACTAAGTATTCAGACTCAAACCTAAGACCATGTGCCAAGAGCTGAGACATAATGTCATAACAGAGACTCGAGATCCAATCTTAGAGTCTCAGACCCAATGTTGAGTCTCATATCTTAGGCCTCGGGAATTCAATGCTAGGTTTGTGGTCCCAACGTTGGGTCTGAGAGCCATGCTTGGTTTCCAAGTCATATGCCTTGGGGAATTGGTGCCTTATCTTGAATCCCATGGTCTGAGCACTGAAGCTCAGTTTCTAACTCAACAGCTAACTCCGAGTCCCCACAACAAGTTTGGTTCCCATTGTCTTGTGCCTAGTCTTAAGTCTTATGGTCCTGCTGCCAAGTCTTTAGTACTAGGATCTTGGCACCATGTGTCAATCTTTGATTCAAATTTTGTGTTGAAAACCAAGACGCAAATTTAATCTTGGATCAAATCTCAAGAATATATTTATAATTATCATCAATAAAAAATACTTATATTATTTAATAGCTATCATAATTTCTCTTTTATAATATCCACCAAAATATTTTACTAGTATTCAAAGCAATTTTTAATCATACAACCACTATATAATATTACAATACTCTAAATCGCTTTCTAATTAATTGCCCAAAGCTGACAGCATTTTATAAAAAACACTATAAAGGAAAGCTGTGTTGACTAAAGTGCTATGGGATAAAACTGCTTCGTTAAAAGGAGTAGTAAACTAACTCTTTATGGCACTTTTCAATAAAATCATTGAGTATTTGACAATTAAGTATCAAAGTGCTTTAGAGTATTTTAATACTATGTAAAGGTTTAGTAGTGTGCATTATAAAAATATAACTACATGACAATATTCGTATTTTTTAACAAAAATAATTTTATTCTCAATATTTGTTCCAAGAATAAATTTGTTTTGGTCTAGGATTTGCATTAAGTCCCAAGTTCGGGTCTCCTGTCAAGGTCCCCACACCAAGCTTGAGTTCCAGGTTCCTATGGTCCAGGATTATCATTACCGAGACTCAGGTCCCTAGGTCCGATACCATGCTCCGATAAAAGGATCCTAGCTCTGGTCCTGTGTTTGGGGTCTTGTCAAGCCTTTGGTTCAGGTACCAAGCTCTCAAACTGGGCACTGTGCTCAAGTTTTTAAGAATCCTAGTGTCAGGTCTAGGCACATACGAGGTCCTGGTCCCATGCACCCTCATTGAGCTCTATGTCTCAGGCAGTATTTAGGTCGCCAAATATCCTGATGCCACATACAAATCTGACACTAAGAGCTTTCGGGCACAAAATTGCAGCGGCTTTTTATGCTACAGCTGCTCGTTAAGTGTAAAAATGAGTGTTGACGCTAAAAATTAATGTTACAAAGCATTTATCTATTTTACTTTCAAAATTAAGTAAGAGCAAATTAATAATACCAAACATAGCTGGAGTTTTAAAGGCTTTTGAACAGTACAAAGGGTTTGACTCTACAGATGCACTCCCTCGTGGACCTTAAATTCATCAACTTGAACCAGATGGAAAAACTCATCCTACGTTCGAATTAAGTTTGTCTCCAATTTCATGCAGTATCCTTCACTATCTCATCAAACACAAAAAATTTCATAAAATTCATAAAACATACGTGGAGAGTGAACTTCTCACTGCCTTTCAACTAGAACGGATTAATGGTAATTTTAATGTCGCCATCTTGAATCCTTGATTGGCCGACTCCTTTGAAGCAACCATTAAAGCCAAAACTTGGAAGCACTGACACCATAGTCACCGATGAAGTAGTCCGGGAGAGGAATTTCTGAGCGGCATTCCACAGTCCATGAACTCGTCCAGAGGGTCCGCTGAGACGGGAAAAAAATGACCGATGCAGAGAAGCACCTGGAATCAGTACAATGTCAGTCGAGAAGGCCTATATATGTATATGCATATTTGGAGAGGGAAACAGAAAAGAACATCGATTGTACTCGCTTGAAGAGCTGGTTGAGGCGGCCTAAAACGTCGCCGCAGAGAAGAATTCTAGGAGGAGCCGTAAGTGAGTCTGGGCTACTGCCAAAAGAATAAAGAGACGGAGAAACGGGATCCTTTATTCTCTTTCGGTTTATGAGTCATAAGGCCGGTCTGATGTTTGAAGACGACGATATAAGTAGGGATTTGGGCCGGGCTAGGCCTAAAAGAAAATAATGGCCGCCAACTGAAGCCCTAAGAAATAATTGTGTTAAATGTAAGTGTGAAAGTCCACAATTAAAATTAAAATTGGTCCTAAAGTAAAATTTTCTTTTTTTTTTTTTTTTAAAAAAAAGCAGAGTAAAAATGTAACAATCTTAAATATATCCTAAATATCAAATACTTATATTTCAAATTTATATTTATTATCACTTGCGGCATTTTTAATGCACTCATCGTATATGTTTTGTTCATAAAATCTAAATAATAATAATAATAATTATTATTATTTTGCATATGTCCAGTATAAATTATACAAATTTTAAATTAATTATTTTAATTAAAAATTAAAACTATAAAAAGTTAAATAAACTTTTGCTTATTTTGTTTTTATCAAACAATGAATTGATTTTTTCTTAGAGTTATTATTTTGTGAGCATAACATGGGCAAATTATTTTATTATAAAAAATAATTTCAAATTGGCTCTTAATGAGTTGTTCAAGTTTTAATTCTCATAATACAACTAATGATGTGAAGAAAAAATTTATCACTAAATTAAAAATAAAAAAATAAAAAAATTACAATAGAACAATTTTAAACTATTAGTTAAGTAGGTGAATTAGGGCTGATGCAGGAGTGGCTGTCCACCACAGGTGATATAGGGTTGCAACCCCTAAAATTAGGAGCCCTAATCAATCAGTTGTGTAATACATTTTTTTTAACTTAATATTAAGCTCTAAATACGCCCAAGATATAATACTAATTAAAAAAATAAGCAATTTTTTTTTTAATAAACCTAAACTCAGCCAACCCATTTCATAACAAAAGCAAGTTCATATATCTTGGGTTGGTTTCCACCTTACCAAAGGTTTACTCAATCCATCAAGAATTAAAAATTTTTGAGTAAAACAATTTTGTAATCAAATAAATAAAATGAAATCTAACCCTAGGTAAAAAAGAAATATATGTAAGATTAAAAGAAGGAAACAAAAAATAAAAATTTATATAAATAGTGACTTACTTTAATTTTTATAAAATAAAAAAATATAAAAAAACTACCTAGTGAGTAAAGAAAAAAGAAAATAACTAAAAGAGAGAAGTTGTTGGAAAAATAAGTAAGTAATTAAACCTTATAAATGTCATGCATATCATCATAATTTAGTTAATTATTAATTTATACATGTTATGTAATTATTATTTTATTTTAAAAAAAAATCTTAAACTTTAGTCTTATATATTAATTAAATCTTTTAACATGCATGTTGTAAATTTAATCTTTTTAGTAATTTTATTGCTAAATTTTATTATTTTAATTTTAAACATTAAACGTAAATACTACTAAAATTTATAGATTTCTTCTTATAATAGCTAGAATCACTTTTTGTATCTTTCTTATTAGGTTATAATTATATTATTGTCGTTGAATTTTTATTGTCATCATGGCTCTGATTAAAAAGATTTCTTCTAACTTTGTTAAAAAAAAAAAAAAGAAGAAGAAATTAAATAATATTGTTCAATTTCAAAGGGAAAATATACTAAAAGTGCCTTTTTTTTTTTTTGTTTAACAAATGATAAGTAGAAAGTTCAAATGTAACTTTAGTTAACGTTGTACAAAGGAGTGGTAGTCATAATGAATTACATAAACTAAATAAATTTGTTGAGAATTTGGTAAATGCAAATGTTAAAGATTTGGTGAATAAAGATGTCATTATAATTGTTTTCCAAATGTATTGATTAGATATAAAATTTTATTCATTATACAGTTACTATTCTATACGTAAAAAATTCAAATGTAACTTTGATTAATATCGAAGAAAGGAAAGGTAGTCATAATGAATAACATAAACTAAATAAAATTGTTGAGAATTTGGTAAATGAAAGTGTTAAAGATTTGGTGAATAGAGATATCATTATAATTATTTTCCAAATGTATTGATTGGATATAAAATTTTATTGAGTATACAAGTTACCATTCCATACGTAGAAAATTTAAATGTAACTTTGATTAATATCGAACAAAGGAAATGTAGTCATAATGGATAACATAAACTAAATAAAATTGTTGAGAATTTGGTAAATGAAAATATTAAAGATTTGGTTAATAAAGTGTCATTATAATTATTTTTCAAATGTATAGATTGAATATAAAATTTTGTTGATTATATAAGGTACCATCCTATATGTAGAAAGAAGTTTTTCAAAGATAAAGTTAATTTAATCTTATCTTATCTTAGATTAACCATATCTCAAAAAAAAATTAAATAAATTAGTTAAATTATCAATTAAAAATTTTTTAATAAAAAAACTTAATTATAAAGACTTAATTAATGATTTTATAGTTAAAAATTCAAAAAAAAAATTTATTATGTGTTTAATTTTTGTAATTAAATTTTGATAAATTAATTGATTAATGTGAATTACATATCTAATTATATAAAAATGAAGAGTTTGAACTTAAATTTTAGTTAAATAATATATTATTTTATCTTTTATAGATAAAAATCACATTTTAAAAGCTTTCCTACAACTCCATAGATCTCAAGGCTGAAGTGTAAGCCCTCGTTACAAGTTTAACATATTGAATTAGAAGCCTGAGAGGAATAAAACTAAAATTATAAAAAAATTGCTCTCCGTTTCAAGGAACAGGAGAATAACCACAATTCACTCTTTAATTCAAGTTCTACATGCCCCCTTACAGAAAGTAAACTACTTTAAATAATCATAAACCAACAACTTCCTACAATTCTGCTGTGGTTGCCACTTATTTGCATGACTAATTCCAAGTAACAAAGATATTAAATAATCGGGTGGAGGACAAATGACCTTGCACACTGTATCTTCCGTTCTCCTGTTTTCGTTGGGTATGGAAGCCCTTACTTTCGTTCTATGCATCATTCCACGTACTTCGGATTGTTTTTGTGTAATCTCTTACTACGTCGGATGCCAATTTATAAGTATTGACAATGGAAAGGTTGTCAGTGCTTTCAGCAAATGGACCACCAACATATATATATAAATATATATATATATATATTTAATAAAAAAAATCAAAATTTTTTTATTTTACATAATTTTTTATATTAATTTTTTAATTATTAGATTAATAAAATTTTAATAATTAAAATTAAATTCAATATATATTAATTAAAATATATTAATTACATAAATTAAATTTAATTTTAATTATTAAAATTATATTAATTTAATGATTAAAAAATAATATAAAAAATTATATAAAGTTAAAAAAATTTTAATTTTTTTATATTTAATTATTTTTGTAAATGTTTAAGTTATTAATAATCAGTAGAACAATTTTTCTTATCATTCCATTAATTTTCTTTTGTTTATAACATTATTTAACATAAAATGTAGAAAAATTTAGACATGACACATTAAGGCCTGAAAATCTATTCCAACAAAGAAAATAATGAGCCACTGAATGGGAAATTTTCGAAAATAGCTTTATTTTAATGTTTTTTTAATATTTTTAACCAATTTTAAATTAATCTTACCAAAATGACCACTTAAAATAATTTTACTCTCAAACCTTACTTTTTACACTTATAAATACAACACTTCTCCTTCACATGCGGTTAACTCTCAAATTTCAATTATTTTCAATATTTAGTCTTTCTACAAGTCACAACGGTGGTACAGCATTTCAACCAGAAATTAAATAACGGTGATACAACATTTCAATCAAAAATTAAAAAACAAGTAAGTTTTTATGTTTTAATTTTTTTGTCAATTTTTAATTAATTAGAAAGTATATAAATATTGTTACAAATATGATATTTTATTTTATTTAGTGATCTTGTAAATTTTAATTTAAATTATAAATTTGATATTTTATTTGTTAAATTTGTTATCATTGTGATTTGTTTGAAAATTTGATGGAAAAATTTGATAAATTTGATTTGATTCTGGAATGATATATCTCAGTTTAAACAAGCCCTGAGTTGGCCAACCCAGGGCACTGTTGCGTTCTGGGTTGGCCAACCCAAGGCATTGTTTAAATATTTAAA
>CP135556.1:8401400-8537132 GCA_032402905.1 Khaya senegalensis | reverse complement strand
TTAATATAAATAATTAATATTTTATTTAATTAATATTATTAAATTATTAATAAAAATAATTATTAATTATATTAATAATTAATATAAATAATTAATATTATAAATAATATTAATATAAAAATTTTTATATTACACAAAATCCTCAATCCAAATTTTTGCCTTATTTTTATTTTCAATGGTTCTCGCATTGAAAGGTAAAAAAAATTAAAACAAAGTAGAATAAGGTACCAAAATAATTTTAATAACAATTCATTCTCAATTTATGAACTCTTACAGTTTATGGGTCAAAATTTTTTATTAATGTGCTATGTATTTCAAAGAATTATTTTAACTAAAATATTAATAACTTTATTCGTTAATTTTTTTTTTGGTTAGAAAGTGTAAAATTTTCACAAATATTATACTTTTTGTCGATATGTGATATGTAAGCTTAGAAGCTAAAACTATTGCCCAAATGAGCTTACCTTTTGCCATTGTTGTTCCTATCAAATTTAGATTAATAGAAATGTTTTCCAAATTTTCTTAATTCTCACTTAATAGTAATTAATAAGAAAAATGAGTTTGAGAACCATCTGCCATGTATTATCCTCTTTATACAAGTTTTTTCATTAAAAACTGTATAAAAGTTATAAAGCATTAATCATGGCAATTTTCACTTTCAAATGGCAGGTTTTAAAGTTATGAAAACACAGGGAAGAGTTTAAGGTAGTCATTGAGGGTTTGGACCATATTTTGTGGTTACTACCATTCACATTCTCCCACTTGGTCCATAATATCTATAAATTTACATAATTAAGAAACAAATATATGAATCATGGCGATAAGTTATCCAAATTGATAATTTTTCTTTCATGTATTACAATATATTATGTTTCTTATCTGCCTTTTTATACGTAAAAACTTGTGAATAAACCTTATGTTTATCGTTGGTTCTCCTTTAATAACTTTAACTTAATGAATAAATCTCATATTTATTGTAAATCATAATCATAAATGATTTTTCTCTTTCACAAATGTGTACACCATAACAAGAAAATATCATATAAAGTTTTATTAATATCAATATGTATAAGTTTACACAATGGAACCAAGTCCTATATGAACTACATGATCCTTAAACCTTAATGATAACATGCTTTTTGTTAAAGGATCTGCAATCATCAATTCAGTGCTAACGTATTCAATGACCACTTTATTTTTCTTTACACATTTCCTAATGGTTAAGTACTTAATGTCAATATATTTACTTCAACTCCCACTTTTATTATTTTTAACCAAAAATAAAGTAGCTGAATTGTGACAATATATCCTCAATGGCCTAAGAATGGAATCCACAAGTTTAAATCCAGATATAAAACTATTTAACCATACTCCATGAAAGGTAGCCTCAAAATACGAAACGAACTCGGCCTCTATAGTAAAAGTAGCAATCAGTGATTGCTTAGCACTTCTCTAAGATACAGCTCCGCCAGCTAACATAAAGATATATTCAGATGTTGATTTTCTTGAATCATCACGCCAGCGAAGTCCGAATCTGAGTAACCAACTACTTCCAAATTGTCAGTTCGTCTATACATAAGCATGTAATTTTTGGTCCCTTAAAAATACCTCAAAACTTTCTTTGCAGCTTTCCAGTGGTTTAATCCTGAGTTACTTTGATATCGTCCCAATATTCCAACTGCAAAAGTTATGTCAGGTCTTGTATAGACTTGAGCATACACAATATTTCAAATAGCTGAAATATACGGAATGTTGTTCATTTGTTTCTTTTCGAGATTATTTCTAGGGTATTAGTTCAAATTGAACTTATCTCCTTTAACAATTGGTGCTACATTTTGAGAATAATCTTTCATCCGAAATCTTTCTAAAACTTTCTTGATATAGGTTTCTTGAGACAAACATAAAATACCCTTATGTCTGTCTCTATGTATCTTAATGCTAATGACATAATATGTTTCACCCATATCTTTCATATCAAAATTTCTAGAAAGAATTATTTCATTTCATGTAGAAATCTTTTATCATTTGTTGTAAGTAGTATATCATCTACATATAGAACAAAGAAACAAATTTTACTTCTATTAACCTTCTGGTATATACATTGATCCATGATATTTTTTTTCAAAACTAAATGAAAAAATAATTTCACGAAATTTTAAATAGCACAGTCGGGAGGTTTGTTTCAACCCATATATAGATTTCTTAAGTTTACAAATCAAATGCTAATCATCATTGGAGAAGAATCATTCGAGTTGTGTTATATAAATTTCTTCTTCCATATCACCATTAAGGAATGTCGTTTTCACATCCATTTTATGTAACTTTAAATCAAAATAAGCTACTATTGCTATAATCATACGAAAATAATCTTTTTTAGACACAGAAGAAAAAGTATCTGTGTAATCGATTCCTTCTTTTTGAGTGAACCCTTTGACAATAAGTTTAGCCTTGTATCTCTCAATATTGGCTAATGAATCCTTTTTAGTCTTAAAGATCCATTTACATCCAATGGGTTTGAACCCTTTAGGCAACTCAATAAGGTCCAAGACTTTATTCGTTGACATAGAATTCATCTCATCTTTCATGGTATTATACCATAAGTCAGATTGCTGACAACTCATGGCTTGTGAAAACGTTTCTAGATCATTTGTAGCTCCAATATTGTAATCTGACTTTTTGTAAATACACAATATAATCACTAGAAATTGGTGATCTTTTTACTCTAATAGATCTTTTTTATGTTGTTTCAACATTTTTCTGAGGATTATGTTGTATAACTAGTTATTCAACAACCTGATCTACTAAAGCATCACCAGTCTATGAAATTTGATTATCATTTGATTGAATATCAACCGTTGTTGGATCAACATCTATTTGTACTGAAGGAATGTTGTTGATAACAATCACTTTAGTACATGAAGTGAACAGTTCTGAATGATCATTGTCAGAAACTTTGTTTTGGGATTAATTCCTCCCACTAACCAAGTCATTCTCAAGAAACTTAGTATTTCTTGATTCCACAAACTTAATGTGATATGATGGACAATAAAATCTGTATCCTTTAGACCTTTCTGAATATCCAATGAAATATCCACTAATAGTCCTAGAATCTAACTTCTTCTCTTGCGGATTATAAACTCTTATTTCATAAAGACAACCCCAAATGCTTACATGTTGCAAACTTGGTTTCTAACCTTTCCATAACTCAAATGGCATTTTAGAATCTACCTTAGTTGGAACCCGGTTTAAATGTACATAGCTGTCTTAAGAGTTTCTGTCCATAATGACTTAGGAAGATTGGAGTTGCTAAGCATACTCTGTACCATATCCAACAATATTCGATTTCTTCTTTCTGCTATACCATTCTGGTCTAAAGAATCAAACATAGTATATTGGGCAACAATCCTATGTTCTTGAAGAAATCTCGCAAATGGCCTAAGTGCTTGTCTATTCTCTGTGTATCTACCATAGTATTCACCACCTCTATCGGACCTCACGATTTTTTTTTACTTACCGCATTGTTTCTCTACTTCAGTTTTAAATATTTTAAAAGTATATAATACTTCATCCTTAGTATTCAGTAAATAAAGATACATAAATTGTGAAAAATCATCAATAAAAGTGATAAAATACTTGTGACCATATGAGTTTGTACTATGACTACAAATGTTTGTGTGTATTATTTTTAATAAGTTTAAACTCTTCTTGGCACCTTTCTTTGACTTATTGGTCTGTTTATCCTTTATACAATCTACACAAATCTCAAAATTAGTAAAATCTAAAATACTAAGTACTTTATCATTTACTAACATTTTAATTCTTTCTATGGAGATATGTCATAATCTCCGATGCCACAACATAGAAGAATTTTCATTCATAACATTTTTTTTACACCAGTATGAGTATGCATTGTATTATAACAAGTATTATTTTGTAAATTAATATAAAAAAGACCATCAGACAATGTACCATTTCTAACAAAATTTGATTTATAAAAAATTTTCACAAAAGAATATAAAAAATTGAAAGAATATCCATAGGGTACAAGTTTAGAAATAGAAATTAAATTCATAGAAAAATTAAGAATATAAAAGGTCTTTTTTAAATTCATTACAAAACTACTATTGAGAATTAAACTGTATATTTCAATAGCCTCCACAGTTGAGCTTATTTTATTTTTAGAATAGATAAAACGCTCAGCTTCCACTGGTTTTGTTTAGGTTTTGCAAGCTCTGCAAAACGTTCATAATGTGGATTGTAGAACTAGAGTCAATCCACCATGTGTTATGATAAACTTCAGCCATATTAGATTCAGAACTTACAAGAGAAAAGAAAATACATTTCTTATTTAGCCATTACTGAAATTTAATGCAATCCTTTTTTATATATATCCCTTTTTCTTACAAAAGAAACATTTGAATTCATTCTTTATTTTAGCCTGGACATGTATTTTGCCTTTCCCTTTTTTGTTAATCTTTCCTTTCGTTGCCAAATGTGCAGTTTGAATATTTACTCCTATCTCCGCGATCAACCTCCCTTCTTCTTGAACATACATGGTTAACAATTCATTAATTGACCATTTATCTTTAAGTGTGTTATAAGAAATTTTGAAGGGTCCATATGATTGTGGAAGTGAATTTAAGATATAATACACAAAGAAATGTTCAGACATTGTCACATCTATAATTTTCAGTTGAGTCGCAATATCCCTTATCTTCATGATATACTCTCGCACACCAGTAATAGTAGTGAGTTTTATGGAAGAAAATTGTATAATAAGGGTACTAGTTAGTGCTTTATCTGAAGACTCAAATTATTCATCAATAGCCTTCATCAAAGCACGGGCATTATCATGCTGAGCGATACTGAGCCACCGAACCACATATACTAGTAGAAATTTTAGTTTTTATGAACATTACACTAAGGTGATTAGATCGCTTCCAACAATCATAAAGTTTAATTTGTGCCGGAGTACTAGCATCAGTAATGGATGGTGGTTCATCTTTTCGTATAGCATAATCTATATCCTGCCACCCTAAATATAACAATACTTTCTCTTTTCATATCTTATAATTATCTCCAACCAATTTAGGAACATCTAAATTAATATCAGATATTTTTGTAAATTGTGATGCTGCAAAAATACATACTTATAATGAATTTTATTGAGGTTTAATCATTATCATATTTTATCAATATAAAATATGTACAAAATATGAATCACATGACATAAATTACTACTTGTGGGCTAAGTATTTTATTTAAATAAATTCACATATTTTAATGATAAAACTATTATATTATATCAAATTTTTTAACTCCTGTAGGTAAATTAAGAAAAATAATATAATATTTTATCCTAATTAATTATATAAATATAATAAAAATTCATGTGAG
Source organism: Khaya senegalensis (assembly GCA_032402905.1). NCBI lineage: Eukaryota > Viridiplantae > Streptophyta > Magnoliopsida > Sapindales > Meliaceae > Khaya > Khaya senegalensis. The sequence continues at coordinate 8,531,735 of CP135556.1, read as the reverse complement.
ATAAAATTTGTCACATTTAATATGATTAATTACAACTAATTTCTTAAACTTTATGTGATTCTAATTTAATATAAAGTATCATTTAACTTAAGGATACTGTGGCTACTCCCTATTGTATTAAATTTTATGGATTATTAAGACATTCTAATATATGATTATGTTTTAATATTTATGCCTTATAAAAATTTTCTCCAAAATATTTCTATATTTATTGTACAGGTAACAGAGAGTAATCTATTTAACTAATAATCATAGTAGGTCAATTCTCAGAAAAGATTGGAGGGATCACAAGCGGTCCCACTTAAAATTCAACCTCCTTAGACAAAATTTTTCCAAACATATAATTAAAAACAAATAAAATACTACAACTATACCTAACAATAGTACTTAATATGATATTTTATCATTTGCTTAAATTTTATGCAATTTTTTTTTAATAAATCTGCATACTAACTATTATTTCTATAATGTATGCATAAATACATAAATCAAGCAAATTATACTATTGCATATACAAAACATAAATTATATGCTTAAAATATACAATTAAATTGAATATAACATAAATAATATGTACAAATTCAAATATTTAAATTTACATATAATAAACTTAAATAATATGCACTTAAAATTATTTAAATTCAATTTAAAATTAAATGGCATATAAAATATATAATTATATCAAAATCATAATAAATAAAAATAGATTTTCATATTAAATTCATTGAATAATTTAATTTTGTCAAAAATTAAAAATTAAATTAAATTTTTAATTAATTTAATTTTAATTTATTAAAATATTTATAAAATAATAAATATATTTTAAATACAAAACATTAATTTAATTATGGGCATCTCAACTTTTTCATACCATTAATATAGAGCTGAAAACGGTTAAAAGCATATAAATGCGTTTTTATAACATAGAAGTAAGGCGTGACCCAATGGTTAGGGTTGCATACTGAAGTATAAAATAATAAATATATTTTAAATACAAAACATTAATTTAATTATTGGCCTTGCCCTAACAATTTATTTTCCAAATAGAAAAGAACTGACATGTCATCTACTAGTAAGGGTCTTCTTCAACCTTCAATTGAATGTAGACCTGCAAATCCAAACTATATTTTTAACCATTTTTAACGTCGTTTTCAATGTTTTTTATGTCCAAAATGTCATAAATTTAATGATAAGATGATTTATAACATAAATTTACATAAAAAAAAAAACATACAAATTAAAGTTGCATGAAAAATTAAAATTTTCACAAACCCATAACTCTCATTTCGTGTTTTCTTCAAAAACACCCATCAAACTAAATAAGGTAGAAATTATTAATATGCTTTAATACCAAATGTAAGTTTAGAAATTAAAACTATTGTTTAAATTTTAATTGCGGAAGTTTAAATTGCTCAAAGGAGCTTACCTCTTGTTATTACTGTTGCTATCAAATTTAAATTGATAGAAAAGTTTTTCAAATTCTCTTAATTCTCACTCAATAGTAATTAACAAGAAAAATATGTTTGAGAATCATTTACCATGCATTCTCCTCTTTATACAAGTTTTTCCATCAAAAACTGTATAAAAGTTATAAAACATTAATCATGACAATTTTCACTTTCAAATGGCAGGTTTTAAAGTTATGAAAATATAAGAGAGAGTTTAAGATAGTTATTGAGGGTTATGAACCACATTTTATGGTTACTACCATTCACATGATATGTATTCTCTTAGGTAGTAAGAATAACACAATATTGTACTCTGAATCTTCACAATTACAATTCATTTTGGGAACACAAATATCATTAGATCCAACGCTAAACATCAACAAAACCATATTCAATATAAAAATCACAAATTTTGTGAATGCACTAAAGAGAAAACTCAACGTGCTTATTGTTTGGAATCTCTACACAACTAACATGAATGTTGGGTAGATACCTGGACCACAACACAGCTCGTAATACAATGGAATTATAATTAAAATCCTAAATAACAAGAAGCACAAATTTAAGGCGACCAAAAAAAGCAAGAGCTACAGGTTTAGACACATCATCTCTAGTAGTAATATATATATATAAGGCACACTAAATATTCTTCTAGAAGAAGAGCCACCATCATCATCTTTATTAGACCAATTTTGACTTGCATCTATATACCCCATGGATCTAAATCATGTAACCAAAAAAAAACCCTTGCTAATACATTGCAATTACCATTATGCACTTAAAATATGCACATTACTCGTTGATTAGCAAAGGACAATTTCTTCTGTCGTGTGACTGACCAACTTTTCCTCATCTATTGCAACAACTACCTTTTATCTTTCGTTGTTTCCTTAAAAGTCTTTTAAGTGGTTCCCTAAAGTGTGGTTGTTGCATAAACAACTTTATTTATTATTATTATTATTATTATTATTATTATTATTATTATTTTTGAAACTCCACTTTTGCAACTGTTTATCAAGTAAAGATTTTACCTGCCTCTTCACTTGAAACAACCTTATCAATCTCATTTGAAACAATATGAAATAACTTGTTCCTCCTCAAGAATTAAGATCTGCCTGACAAATCATGAATTTCTGCGACATCATCGTCCACAACCATGTCTAAAATCACTGCTTTAATCCATCTTCTCAGACTATAAATGTTAGATAAAAATGCAATTTGCAATTTGTTTAGAAATTCCAGAAAGTGTCTACACGGGGATAATACCATCACAATAAAATTTATTGCAAGTGCATGAAATAAAATCAACATCTTGTCATCTTCGTACACGTTGAAATCGTCTTCATTTCTCTTCACAAAACAATATACCCATTTCCATTTTGTGTTACAGAGTCAATTGAATGCAGCAAGTTGTTCTATTAGTTGAAGGAGAGAAGTCGACCCTGAAGAGTATGTTTCAAAAGATGGACCTAATGCTAGTGGTTTCTCTGCAACTGAAGCGCAGATATTTGTTACATCAAGACCAAACGAAGTTCAAGCCCAAACTCAAGGAGTCTTCTTCAACAGGATAAAAACAGAATAACAAGACAAAGGAAAAAAACGAGCCAGCTACTATAACGGACGAGACTATCTTCAAGGACACCAGAATTATAACGACAACAAAATTATTCTCCTTACAGATGATAGCACATTAGTCTTTAATTTAAATTGTAAATATTTACAGGTTGTACTGGAACTTTCTTCTTTTCTTTCTTTAGTATAAATAGGCACTTGTACAACGTAATAGGTGTGATGTATTAATACAAAATCTCAAGAATTCTCTGCAATTTTCCATTGTTCTTCTTTAAATTTAAGTTGGTATCAGAGCTATCATCTCTCAATGGCTTCGAGCAGTAATCGACAACCATTAAACACAACCTCCTTAACATAAACCAACATTCCCTTCGTTTTCACAGCACCCATTAAGCTAACCAATTCCCACCATCTCCTGTGGAAGACGTAAGTGTTGCCTGGAATTCGAGCAGACAATCTCGAACATCTCATTGATGGCAGTAGAGAGATACCAAAAAGAATGATAATCGGCATGTACCAAGATCAAAACATCACCACAACGAACAACCTTGAATATTTGCTTCGGGAAAGGTAAGATCAAACCTTCATGAGCTGGCTGCTTTCCTCCGTGACTGAAGGGTGCTGGGTTTTGTTATGGAATTGAGGAACTCCAATGAGTTGTGGTCAGCCTTGGAAAGACTCTTCACAGCACAGACCACAGCAAGATCTATGCAGTTAAGGTCTGAAATCCAAAATAACAGGAAGGAGAGCATGTCAATGAATGAATATTTTGTGAAGATGAAGTCTTTAGTTGAAGGGCTTAAGTTTGCTGGCAACAAAATAACTAACAATAAGCTAGTACTCTTTTTAATGGAAGGATTAGGCGCAGAGCATGACTCTGTGGTAGTCAATGTCACCTCAAGGCCAGAAAAGCTTCCTTTGCAAAATGTATAGGGTATGCTCTTGAGCCATGAGAGCAAGATTGAGAAGAATATGTTAGCTGGGAGAAATAACTTACCTTCAAACTACTCAGCTAATTTTGTTCAATCTGGTTACAACAATTACTAGAGGAATTGGCCTAGAGACACAAACTTCAACCAGAATCAGTCCTCAGAACACCAGAACCAATTCGGAAACGACTTAGTCTATCAAAACCAAGCTTATGATGGATCTTAGCAAAAAGGAAAAGGGAAAAACAATTCGAAGGGAGGCTTTAAATCTACATGCCAAATATGCAACACGGTGGACCATGCAGCTACAGCTTGTTGGCATAGATTTAATAAAGAGTTTATCCCCTCTACAACAGCCAAGAATGACCAAAGAGGAGCTTATGTCGCAGCAGCGGAAACAACCACCGATCCCACCTAGTATCTGGATAGTGGTTCGGCAAATCATGTGACTAACAGCATGGAGCTGAATTCAAGGGAAATGAACAACTGATAGTAGGTAATGGCAGTAAACTCACTATTTCTCACATTGGTCACTCTTCTTTCCCCACCTTGCACCCACTAACCACCGAACATTTGCTCTTCAATCACATCCATCATGCACAAAGAGCCTTCAATTTGTGAGGGAGCGTTGAATAAACAGAGGAGTCCACCATTGAAGAGTATGTTTCAAATGGTGGACCTCTAATGCTAGTGGGCTCTTTCCAGTTGAAGCCCAGATACTTGTTAGATCAAGACCAAATGAAGTTCAAACTCATGCCCAATCTTTAACAGGACAAAAACAAAATAACAAGACGAAATAAAAAAACCAAGTGGCTACTATAGCGGCCTAGACAATCTTCAAGGACGCCAGAATCACAAGGACAGCTAAGTTATTCTCTTTACAAATGACATCACATTTATTCTTTAGTTTAAATTGTAAATATCTACATGTTGAACTAAAACTTTCTTCTTTTCCTTCTTCAGCATAAATAGACCCTTGTACAATGTAATAGGTGTGATGAATAAATACAAAACTCAGAGAATTCTCTGCAATTTCATGCTGTTCTTCTTTAAATTTAAGCTCTATAACTTGACATGAAACATCAAAAAAAAAATAAAATCAAGTGTATAATCGTCAGCCATTTGCTTCTCCATCTCAAGTGGTAATTTCAACATTGGTTTTGCATTCATTTCATCATAGCTCCTCAAGAAGTTGTACCAATGCTCTGTTAAACCATAATGCAAAGTCTGATAAAGAACTTTTAAAAAAATAAATAAATAAAATTGATACAACATGCATTAAAAAGTAACACAATACTATTCAACTTTTATGAATAGCTTACTAAGCTAAAGCACCATTACCTCATAAAATTTTTTATCAGATAGGTATAACTTTTTTTTTTTATGCCCTCGTACATAGGATTACTTGCATGTAGTTATTTTAGTTTTAGCGATACCACAATGTCATACAATATTGCCGAAAGTTAACACTGCACTATTCATCTCTTAAAATATCTCATTGAGTCACAATATTGATACCTTCATCCATTTATACTTAATAGAAAAGGAAAAAAAAATTATTTTTATACTTAAAGAATCTTGAGTTATAATTTTTACTTTCTTTAAAAATCCTAAATCATAATTTTAAAACTAACCATAAATTCTAATTTTTAAAATAACTCTAAAATCTTAGTTTGCAAATAGTTGTGAGGATGAAGGAAAAGAATCATAATTTCTTTGAAAAATCCTTTGCTTGAATTTTTTCTTTATCGTAGGATCCCTTCATTTGAATTAATCCTAAAAGATATGATAATTAATTTGTTTGCTTGCATAAAAAATGAGAGAATAGAAAAGAATTAGAAATTCTCAATAAGTAGAATTGTTATTCCTATTCCGAAAATAAGGAATCATGATTTCACTTTTTTAAATGATTGAACTTTTAATTTGATCATTTTTTATATATTTAATGTATTTTTTTGTTTTAAATAATTATATTAAATTATTTATTTATTTAATTATTTAATTTCTAATTAATAACTTATTTTTTAATTATTTATAAAAATAATTGTATAATATTGCTTAATAATGACAAAAGACAAATTGATAAAAAAAAATTATGATTATTAGTGTATTTTTATTTTAGTTATAAATTGAACATCATTTTATTATAAATTTTATTTACAATTAATTTATAAATATTAGTGTTCATTTTTGTTTTTAAATTCAACATTATATTGTTATTATTTTTGTCAAAATGTTTATTATATATAAAATAATTTTTCATATATTTCATTCTTGATATTCATTTATAATTGTTTTATAACTTCATATTTATCATAATATATGCAATTAGTCATATTTATTTAATAATTTAAGTTTTATAGTACAAGAAATAATTGTTGAAGTAATCATATTTTTATTTTTGTTATTATTTTTTTAAGAATAAAGTGACTGCCAAATGAAACCAATAATAATAATAATAATAATAATAATAATAATAATAATAATGTTAATTATATATATAAATATTGAGTTTAGATTGTGTTAAAAATTAACTTATTCATGAAAATTACATTTTAATTTATGAGTTTTGAATAAAAATAAGAGATTCATTCAAAATAAAAAAAAAAATTATATGTAAATTATAGCTTTAATCAAAAAATATATTTACATAATAAGTATTCAAATGATTATTAATAAATTAACTTTTAAATTTGTAGTATTTAACTAGTTTACAATTAGAAATAAAATTTGAAGTTGATTTATATTTTTTCGTAATGAAACACATAAACTCTTATATTTTATTTTCTTCCTTTGTTTTAGTTGAGAATTATTAATAAAATATTAAATAAATAAATATATCTTATTTTTAATTTAAAATTATTTATTAAATATTAAATATAACATATTTTAATATTAAAATGCATTTCTAAAAAAATATATTTATCATCCCGTCCCATCGGCTATTGTATGTCTCAAATAAATAAAAGAATTCAATTTTGCCTTGTATTCTTTTTCTACCCCGTTTTTCTTTTTATTAAACTTTCAAAATTATTTTCATTCTCTCAACCAAACTTATCCTTAGAGTATATTTGTTTTGAATATAATTTATTTGTGAGTGGTGTTATTGAACCTCCCTCAAGTTTTCTTAAAACCCCACCTTTCTTTATTTATAGTATTTAATACATATTTAAATTAAATTTTTTTTATAACACCATATCTAATTTTAAAAATAATCTCCATTGTCTTCATTTTTCATTAAACCCTATTATTCTAATAATTTTATTGCTCAACTATCAATTAAAATAAAATAAATTCTTTAATTTTTTCTCCAAATTTTTTAACTCAGAGAAAAGTATAACAATTCATTTTCAATTTCTAACAATAATGAGAAAAATTTTATAAATATATGTGTGTGTGTGTGTGTATCTTTGCACTCATTAAGAAAGAAGATAATGATAAGTCAACTACTTATCTCTATCCTAAGAATTAGGAGTATTATTTTAATTTTATGTTATCTCTTTTTTTTTTTATCTCTAATTTTACCGTATATCTCTTTTTTGTATTTTTTTTATTAAAGTATTGTTATAAATACACAATAGTATGATTAAGATGGATGACAAACAATATTGTGAATTCGCTAATAAAGAAAAATTAAAACTTAATAAAAATAATAAAGTAATGACAATTGCTACTTAGTTTATTGATACCTTTTGGATTATCTTGTATTATAAGATATTTTTTAAAAATTATGCATATTACTCTTTAAAGTAACGTCAAAACTTATATGACAATGAATATTATTCACTTTATTAATTAAATAAAAATGTTGACAAATTATATCACATAACCTTCTATTCTTTAGTTACAACTTAATCATTTTTATTACATTTTTTAACTTATAAATTTTATTTATAAAAAAAACTTAAAATATAACATAAAATTTTGAATTTATAATAAAATAAAAAAATTTAAAATAATCTTATTTTTAAAATTATTTGCCGATATAGTCAATCTTAATGGATTCTTACTAAATTAGTTATGTGCACAAAATTTGAATAGTTTCGCTCTCATAACCAATCAATTTAAATATAAAATTTTTTATTTTCTCTCACTTTCACTTTCAAATACATTCTTTTTCAATTTCCATTGTATTAAAGACAATACCAAAATAGAGGTGAGTTTATAAATACTTACAAAATTTTTAATTTTATTTATTAATAGACATTAGATAGATTACTTTTGAGTTATTTAATTGAATGAAATTAAGAAAAATTTTGTGATACACAAGTCTTGTACAAACTTTTCCAACTTGACAATATTATTTGTTTTTCATATTTAATTAATACATAATTTCTTAATTGTTATGTAATCAATTCTTTGATAATATTTAAATAAATTTTAATTAATAATTTATTAATTAATTAATTGTGATCACATGGTCGCCATCGCATGGTAATTAGTTCCAATTGCATGTGATTGTGACAATTGCTACCATTGTAACCTTTTTTTTGTTAAATAAATATTAATAATAATATAATTAATAATTAGTAATTTTAATTAAATTACTTAGAATTTATAATAGTGATGAAGAATTTATAATTTATAGTTATTACATTTAATAAATAATTTAGATAATTTATAATTTACTAATATTATTAATATGCTAATATTATTTAATTAATAATTTATTAATTGATTAGTTGCAATTGTAGAAAATATACGTTACAGTTAGACGTGAGAATTTGAATTTTCATATCGTATTCATGTTAGATTATAATTGTATTATATTCATATTAAATTATAATTATTCATGTTAGATTATAATTGTATCATATTCGTATTAAATTATAATCGTATCTCATCAAATAAAAATTAACCCAAATCTATTTCATCTAATAATTGTGTTAAGAATTTAAAACTTTAATACGACATAATTAATAAACAATTAAATAGGTTGAATTGTATTATTCATTTAATATTTTTTTTAGATTTTGTAATATATTTTTATAATATTTATAATATTATATACACAAATACTAATTAATTTTATTTTAAATATAATTAAATATATTTTAAAATGTAATAAATATAATTAAATTATTTAATAAATAAAAATATAAAATAAATTTATTAATTATAAATAAATTAATATATTATAATTATTTAAATAATTAATTTTGTCATAAATGAGATAATGTATTGAAATTTTAAATTTTAATTTAATATAATTATTAATTATTTATTTAATATAATGTTATTTTATTAATTTATATTATATTATTATTAATTTTAATACTATTTAATTAGTTATATTATTTAATTTTATAAAATAAATATGTTATTAATTAATTAAAAAGCTGCTATTGCAACAAATTACTGCGATTATGGCTGGAGCGTAGGTTTCCCTCGGTCTATCTTCTTTCTTTCTCCCTCAAGTTTTTCAACGACTAACTCTTCTCCTATCAAGCAATAATAATGGGCTTCCTTTTATTGATTTACATTATCCAATCAACTTAAATTTCAATGCCATCAAAAGTTTATGGAGTCTAAAATTTAAAATATGAAAAATAAATAATATTGTCATGCTGATAAAGTTTGTACGAGGCCTGCATTGCAAAATTGTTTTAATTAAATAATTCAAAAATAATATATATAAATATAATATGTCCAATTAATAAATAAATTTAAATTTTATAAATATTAATAAATAAACAATTTACTTTTATTTCAATATCGTTGCTGTTTTGTGGTTTTTTTTTTTTTTTTGTTTGATTTAAGAATAAAAATTGGAGAGAATGAGTTTTAAAATGAAAATCAAAATGAGAGAAAGAAAGAAAATTTACAAACATATTAACTGAAGATTTGGTGGTGTGAAACTCCATCCATTCCAGCTACGTCAAAGTCAATGTCAGCGACAGTGTCCTTAAAATAAAATAAGCAATATGGGAGGGGGGAGGGGGGTGGAGGGTGTAGCAAGTCAAGTCTCCAGTCTGAACACATTAACTGAATGTAGTCCAAGTGTTTAATTAAATTAGGTTTAATTTTACGAAGCACGTGTGAAAAGGGAAGCTGATAGTGTTGATGGATAAGACACTGTCAACAAAAAAAATGCTTGGCAGGTGGGCAGGCCCGGGTGGCCTCAATATAATTTCTTAATTTTAATTAGAAAATCTGATTTAATTTGACCGTAGAAAAAAGGAGCATCAAAACTCTCCACACCCCCAGGCCTATCTGGGTGGTCATGCCGACCTAAATTCAAATGAATTGTTTTAAATTAATCTGTCGGTCTCTTGCCCTAAATTCAAACGGATTTGTTTCAAATTAATCTTATTTACTACATGTAATATAATGATCATTGGTTTCAACCTACCTTTAGAATTTCTTTTCCCTAAGATATAATAATATTGCTCTCTCTCTCTCTCTCTCTCTTTCAGTCTACAACAATGGTTGGTTATAATCTAATCTTATATATATATATATATATATATATATATATATATTGTATGGATCTACCATTGTATTTTATGTTAATGGAGATTAAAGCTGTAACGTTTCAGAGCACATATAATTTTTAATATATTACGATTTTATTTAGAATTAAAAGAGTGTACTTTTACAAAATAAAATATTATATATCAAATTTTAATATATAAAATTTTAATGAATTCCATTAAATATTAATTATCAAACACATTAATTTTTAACCTTATTTTTAAAACACACTAAAAAAATTAGTGTTAAATAAATTAGTATTGCCATATATTAAAATTCTTAAATAAATTCATTTATATAAACTGATGTAATAGTATTTTATAATTATTATATATCTAATATTTTTCACAACATGAGAGTAAAAGACAAAAATTAACATGTAATTTGTATCAAAGAATTTATATAAGGATTTGTATCTCTAGTATTATTTTTTTAAAATTTTAAAAAATAACTTTTACCTCTCTATTTCTTACTTAAACCTAAATCTAATTATTTCATCTCACAACACTTATAATTTTAAAGTTATAACATCTCAAGTTTAAATATATTTTTTAATATTAATTATTCAATTCTTTATAATTATAATATATATTTACATACTTTCAAGTATGAATTTTTTTGAATTTAATTTTTACTCCTCACCTTTTTAATTTGAATTTAATATGTAATAATTTCATCTTAAGGCAATTGTAATTTTAAAATAAAGTCATTTCAATTATAAATATATGTTTTAGTATTAATTATTAAGTTGTTGTAGTTATATTATGTAGTGTGTGCAATCATATTTGGAACCTCTAGCTAATCTTGCTTATAGTACTACTTAAGAAGTAGTTATGCTTATCATTGGTTTATAATTTCTTTATTATTATTATTATTATTATTATTGTTATTGTTATTATTTCCTTCTCCAGTTAGCTTCAAGCATAATAGATTATAATTAAAAAAAAAAAAGTAATTAAGGTGAATGGTTTACATTGGTCAACCTTTGTTAATGATGTGTGATGTCTCCTTTTGCATCGTGGAGACACGTTTTTAATTAAATGATTTCATGAGAACAATCCACGTTTTAACTTTAATTAAAAGATTAAATAATCAGGGGATAGGGATTTGAACGGAATCAAACTAAGTCAATAATGTCATGCCACATGATTAACAATGAAAACGAAAACGAAAACGAAAATCGTTCACTTCAATTAAAGTAAGAAAGACGAATAAGAAATGATGTAACATCTTTTAATCGAATTGAAAAATTATCCTAAATTAGTAGAAAGTGTTCATATAACAATGACTATACTTTCTGTCAAAAATGCATACATAATTTCAAGTTAAATATTAGAAGGTAAAAAAAAAAAAAAAAGAGTTTAGTTTGAAGTAATCTTACTTTTAAAGTTAATCAAAAGCAAGAGATGCAAAACATACTTTCAAGTTTCAATTAGGGAGTGAAGGTGTCTAATAGTTTGTTTAGAATCATAAGTGCCAACAATCGAATTAAAAAAAATTAATTTTAAATTAAAATTATTATTTTTTGAGTAAATTTTAATTTTAAAAATTGTGAAACTAGAATCAAATTAAAAAATTAGTTTAATTTTCAAATTTTATTCATAATATTATATTTTATAGAATTTATTTTTTGAAGATAAAATAAATATTAATTTATATTTAATAAGTTGTTTAATTAATAAAATAATAATATTTAAATTTTTTTTATTAAAATTATAAAAATTAATTTAAAATAAATATTTTAAACTAAAACATAGTATATGATGTTAAAATTTATTACTAAAATTATGTAAATATAATTTTAATATAAAATATATTTATATTTAATTATGCAAATGATTTATTAAAGAGAACATTCTTTATTTATTGAGTTATATAAAAAGAATTAATTAATTTATTTATAATATTTTATTTATCTTAATTTATTATGTTATTTTTTTATAATAATTTAATAAAATTATTATATATATATATATATTAAAATTATTGAATAAGTTAAAAATCATAATAAATAAATATGTACGTAATATAATATTATTAAATATGATTATACTATTATAAAAATAATTAAATTATACTTTTTTTTATAATATATACTATTAATTAGGGTAATAATATAATATTTTCTTATATAATTTATCGCATATTAATTCTCTTTGATAATTTATTATTTTTTTATTCACTTTATTATTTGTTTATATATTTTATTACTTCTATATTTAATATTATTGACTTTAATTTTTTAAAAATAAATTTTATAAATTTATCTTACTATGTTAATTTAAAATAAAATTTATTTTAACCTTCCTTTATCTATCATCAATTAATAAAAAAAAAATTTCATTCATTGGTGGTATATGAAAAGAAATTAAAAGTAAATTTTATAAATTTCTCTCATTATATTAATTAAAAATATAATATATTTTAATTTTTTTTATTTAACACTAATAAATATTTTTTTTATTAATTAAATAATTTTATTATATTATTTATATTAATATAATAAATTATTTTATTTAAATTTTTCTCAAACATAAATTCTAAATTCTAAGAATCTCTTTTATTTATAAATTTATGAGAGGGTATTGTGAGGGTATTATTGCCTTAATTTTACAATGCATCACAGCTTAGGCAACAACAATTCAAATTGCTATCCCGTGTTCACATATGACCATTTAACAAACTGCATTTTAACCTATATGCCTGTCTTTTTCAAAAGTAATTACGATGAAATCGAAAAATAAAACAAGTAGGGCAAGACACGTGCATCATGCCCATAAGCTATTTTACTTTTTAAGTCAAAAGATCATTTTACATTACTTTGAACAAAGGACAAAGGTGAACATCCATCCATCCATCATGGCTCTATAGACAATAATGGGGCAAATGTTATCACAATAATAATTGCTATTGTGAGTTTTATAGATGTATACAGTAACAATTTGAAACATTTACTCTAAAATAAATGTATACAGTAATTTAATAACTATAAAATAAATTCTCTACTTATTATTTGCCGTTAAAGTAATGCATGTAAAATATACACGATCGGATCGGTAGAAACTGAGACAAATCACTTGCTTAAAAAGTAGAGTCTTAACTTTTATGATATTGTAGCATACACCAATAATACAATTTTATAATAAAATTAAATTAAGTATAATCATATTTATTTAAAAAAATTATAAATTTTTTTGGTATAATTTATTACACCATGAATTATTTTTTTTATTATTAATTTTTATTAAAATATTAATAGATAATAAAATTAATAATAAATAATTAAATTATATTTTAATAAATTTATAAATTAATATTATATTTTATAATATAAATTATTATGTTATGTATAAATATTTAATTAAATTCATAATAAAAAAATTAAAAAAAAATTTAATTCGTATACTATCCTGAACCAAAATACACGTTGTCAGTCTTTTTGTCAATAAAACAATAGTAGCCATTAATTAGCAGTGCCTGTGATATATATATATATATATATATAACACATGTCGCGCTCTCTTCCACCCTCTCCAGGTCTGAATTACACTGCAAAAAAAAGAAAATATATCTCTCTCTGCGTCTGAAAAAGAAACACACACAGGCGTCCACAAAACCAAACCAGATCAGATCAGAACATGACAGACCAATTACCAGTTACTTCTTCTCTATGGGCGTCCATAACCAGCTGGTTCACCCCCACTACTCTCTTTCTCTTTGTCAACCTAGTCATCGGAACCATTGCCGTCACCTCTCGTTTCACTTCTAACAAAAAACCACGACATCGTCAGTACGACCAACTTCGTCAACCCGATTCACCGGGCCAAATCGCCCGGGCTCCATCTTTGTTAGACCGAGTTAGGTCAATCAACTTCTATCAATATAAGTTTCTCAACCCTAGCGAAGAAGCAGAAAAAGAACCACAGTTTTTTCAGCAGTACACTGAACCCGCACACGATACGAATCCGGTCCAACCGCACCACCCCCAACTCGCCCGATCTCCGTCTCTCCTGGACCGAGTTAAGTCCATCAACTTCTCCCTCTACAAGTTCCCCAACTACAGCCAAGAACAAGAACAAGATCAGCACTATTTTAAGCAGCACGCTGAATCCGCATACGACGTAAATCCGGTTGAAGCGGACCGGCCCCAACTCGCCCGAGCTCCATCTTTCTTAGAACGGGTAAAGTCTATTAATTTATCCTCTGTTTATAGATCCCAACAAACATACACAGAAGCGGAAATGGAGGTCGTCAACAACCCAGGAACAGAAACAAATCAGGAGCTTAAGCCGAAAAGGAGCAAATCGGAGACGAAGAAATCGACACCGAGAGTGCATGAGAGTATGAAGAAGTCGGTAAGCGAGAAGTCGATGATGGCGGAGAAGGAAGAGGAGACGGAGATGGTAGAGCGAAGGAGACCCCAAACGGCGAGACTGGAGAGAACGGTGACGATCGGTGACGGAGATCATGGTGTTGATGCGAAAGCAGATGACTTTATCAACAAGTTCAAGAAGCAACTCAGGTTGCAGAGACTGGATTCTCTGTTGCGCTACAAAGAAATGCTTCAGGGAAGGTGAAAAAAAGTTTTAAAAAAAGAAAGGGAGAGAGAAAAGTAAAATCCCATTTGGGTTTTTGCTTTTTCTTGAAGTTTCTTGTAAAGGGGCGCTTTGTTGGTTGTTAGTATTGAGTGTTCGGCTTAGAGGTGGCCAATTGTGTTCGGTGGATGGGGTTCAGATTTTAGACTGTTTAGTTGCTTGGCAATGGTGGTGCTTTTTGGTCATTTCAAGTTGTTTTCCTATTCTGGTTTGTTAATCAACGGCGAATGACAGTGACCGGTGAGACGGAGCAAACGCGAGAGGGAAGAAGAGAAAGGAGGAAGTATGTTTCAAGGTTGTATGACTGAAATATCCCTGTTGTGTCCGTTGGAGTTAATAGGCCATTCTGTCATTTTATGTCTTTGTTATGGTTTTTTTTTTTTTTGGTTCTTTCAGGAAAAACTCTCTAGTGAGTAGAGTTTATTATTAGAGTTACTAGTATTAGTATATTAATAACTGCGGTGTAGAGGCGCTTAAGTTATATATATCAATGGGGAGCAGTTATAGAATTGAAGTTTCTATTAGTAGCTCTGCGTGTTACAAGAATAATCTTGGGATTGAAGGCTACATACAAGTGCTTAAACGCTTTTGCGTGGCCATAGCATCTTGGCCTGTGGGTGCCATTATTATTAATAAAAACAGTACAAGTAATGGGTTTTCAATAGTTGAAGGAAGAAGTCAATGAGTCACGTCAAGAGTATTTGGTAAGTGAGGTGTAAACGTTCGGAACTGCTAGAATATATATCACGATTCTTAGGATAAATTTTTTTTATAATCTTATAATTTTGAACGGTTTTTTAAAAATTATAATAAAAAATATTAAAATAAATAATATTTAAAATATAAATAAAAAATTTAAAATATATAATAAATAATATTTAAAATATTAATATAAAATTTGAAATTAATGTACATGAACTATAGACAATCCCAATCCTTTCACGTGGCACACGCAATGTTTATTCTTGTTCACTCTGATTGTGGGACAGCCAAGGGTAGGAAACTTCATCATGATATTAGCCGCACAAAGATGGCACATGTTTCTTGTCAATTCAATTGCATGTTTGGTTAACACAAGGAAATGAGTGTTGGCCCTAGGATCAAGCAAAAAATTTACAGTAAGCGTCATTTTGGTGGGTTCGGCTGCAAATTTGATGTTTGGGATTTTATAACTACGATAATGTGAAATATGATATTCCAGTTGGAAAAATTAAAAAAAAAAATTAGAGAAAAAAGGAAATAAGTCGTAATGTCTCTAGAGTAGTTTTCTTTCTTTACTCTTTTAGAAAATTAGAGATAAAGATGTCATTTATAATCATATTCTATATATGGGTAAGGCAGAAGTAAAGTTGCATACATACGTGTCCATATTTGGATTTAATGGAAAACGTGGAGAAAATGGAAGGTAATATATCTAGACTCGTAGCAATTTGGGTTCCGATCCTCCTCAGAGGTAATTGACGTTGGCCCAAGGAGCTTAAGGTAAAGACGGAAATGAATAACGTCCAAAATTAGGTATATGTTGTAGGACCTTCCAAATGCTCGGTTTTGAAAATATGCATTTTGTCCTGATCGCCGTATTCCAGTTACTTCGCTCATTCATCACCATCATCAAAGGGCAAAAATTCCAGCTTATGCGGAAGAAGATGCTCCCTTTAATTACATCCTTACACGTATGCCTATCTAATGGCTTTGATTTTGACAATAATCATGAATTTGTGACCTTCAGCACCATTGCTTTGACATTTTGCGTTGGGGATTGGATGCCTCATCATTTACCTCCACTTGCAAAGCACTTGACCTCGAGTTGTGTTATAACTATGTTAAATCACCCCGAGTAACGAAAAGAGAGAATTACTATGTTGAAGGTTTTGAAAATTTACATGAAGTTTGAGAAGTCCATCACACAAGTATTGTCATCCATCTTGTTAAGGATTTTGAAGGATTCATGCTTCTTTTACTTAAGCGTGTTATGAGCACTGGTTGGCAATCTCTTCTTCTTAAGAAACACTGTGACTTTCTCTACAACATCAAGTATGTTATATCTCCTGTGCTTGTCTACTACTAGCTCGTAAATCTTGTTGGCCTGTTGCAACTTTTTCTTGATATCTTCCTGAGCTAATTGAATTTGTCCTGTTAGGTTCCTTGCTGCAATATGAAGGCCAAGAATCTTTGGCAGCTTTACCAAATCCAAAGCATGATTGAGATCATTTACATACACAATAGAAAATGGTGATCCACTTGTAGAATTGTGAACTGCACTATTGTAGGCAAACTCCACTTGAGCTAGAGCAAAATTCCATTATTATTGCCTTTCCATGCAAATTATCCGAATCACACTCTCCAATGTTTTATTTACCACTTCGGTTTGTCCATGGGTCTATGGATGAACTGTACTATTAAAGTTCTTTGATGAATCAAACAAATGCCATAAAGTTCTCCAATAATGTCTCGAAAGCTTTGTGTCATGATATGAGGTAATGGTCTTTGATACTCCATGTAACCTTAACACCCTCCCTGAAAAATAATTTGGCTGCGGCTGTTGCATTCGTAATCTTACTACAAGGAAGAAAGTTTGCCATCTTGGAAAATTTGTCAACGACAACAAATAGAATCCATACCTCATTAAGTTCATGGTAAGCCAAGCATAAAGTCCATAGAAAGATCTTTCCAAATAGCGTTAGCAACTGTAATTGCATAGAGAGGCCTACATTTTGAGATTGCCACTTGGCTGACCGATAAACATAAAACCAGATTATGATGTTAGTCACATCCCGTCTCAACCTAAGTTAATAGTAGCAAACCTTGATAAACTTGACTGTTTTATCCCTTCTAAAATGTCCGGCTGAACCACCACCATGCAAATCTCTGATAACCCTCTCACAAATTGATGTGCGAGGAAAACAAAGTTGCTCACCTTTCTCAAGAACCCATCATGAACATAGAGGTCATTCGAATGTTGTTTTAGCTCGCATTGCTTACCCACTTGTAAAAGATCAATATCTTAGGCATATAAGTCTTTTAAACAGTCAAAATCTCAATCTTAATACCAATGGTTTTCACTAAAGCTACTCACCTACTCAAAGCATTAGCTATCTTATTTTGCTGCCCCAGGTTTATGCAGTAATTCGTAAGAAAACTTATCAACAAAGGCTGACCACGTATCATGCATATTAGTCCATTATTTAAGCACCTCAAAATTATGAATTAATACAAAGGACAAACTTTTTTCGCAATCAAGTAATGTTCTCATGTCTTTAAGGCCCTCACAACTACATACAACTCTTTGTCACAAGTAAAACTTCCTCCACCACTCACATAATTTTTCACTGAAAATGCAATTGACTTTGTCTCATGTGATAAAACTATTGGAGATATGTTCTAGAATCAATTATGTCATAATGTTCGTGGATATTAGTCTTTTTGTATTTATTTTTGTAATTAGTTGTAAAATTATTTACAATTAATATAATAATAATTATGTCATTTTGCATTTTGTTCGATTGTTTTTCTTTAATTTATATGTAAAATGAGATCCTACAATGTATATGTGTCAGAATTTTATTTGCAAAGAGTTATAAATACGAGACTAGAGTTTCTGATTTAAATACATTATAATTTGTTTGTGGTTAAAGTGATGTCATTAGGGATAATAACATTGCATGATTGGTATGTTTTATTATTGTCGATGATTAGTATATGATGTTAATAATTGAGTGACGAGTTTTATGTCATAAGAGCATGGACATGGGTAATTAGATAGAGAATGAATAACTTCATTGGCTTGATTTAGTTTTTTTATCCCTATTATAATTTACACCAACTCATAATAATGTTCGTAATTGGTCAGTGATCTCCACCAATTATTGTTCTATATTTTGATTTATTGTTTGCTACTTTTTGATTACTTTCTAAATAATCTGCAACTTTTAATCTTTGTCAAACGTTTGGTTGCCTCTGCCACTTTCAAGGTAGCATTTGAATGGGAGAAACATGTTATGATACTACTTTATATAGTGTATAGTGATATTGATATTAACTTACAAATATGAAGTTTCAATATAGAATCTTAACATAAACTTGAGTAAAAAGTCTGTAGGTTTGTTGAAAAGTTTATTGAAATAATAATAATATCAAGAATGTTCTCATATTAGGAATATAAAGCACTTTTATATGAAATTATAAATCTAAAATAACTTTAATTAACCTAATTGGGCCAAACTAAAGACTATGGTCTAAAACAAAATAAAATAAAAATTAAAAATGCTAAAGAAACAAAACAAAATAAAACACTGTGTTCATATGGTGGTGGTGAGTTTATTACTTCTATTTTTCTCTAATATAGTATGGCATATTATATAGATATTCCTTTGCTCACACTTATCACCAAAATGGCATATCATATAAATTTTGGGTTTATTTGAGGCAATATATATGTCACAACCTCAAAGTTTTGTTGACTTAAAATTTGCCAATATTTTATGCAAACTCACTAAGGCACTTTATGATCTAAAGCAAACTCTAAGTGCTTGGTATGACAAGTTAAAGACTTTTTGCTAATTTGGACATTTACTAATTCAAGAGTTAATTCTTCTCTTATTTTCAAGAAATCCTCTCTTATTCATTACTATTTTAATTTATTTAAATGATGTTCTTGTTACTAGCTCAAATTATTTACTTACTAAATCCTTTGTTACCAAGCTTAGTTTTGAATTTGTTGTAAAATACCTAGGAACTTTCAATTCATTTTAGTCATGGAGTTCGGTACCTTGTCTTTAGGTAAGCATTTATGCTAAACAAAGCATTTTCAAAACTTGTTACTTCAAGCTAATATGGCTTCATGCAAAAGTTGTCATATTCCCATGCATTCAAGTATGAAATTGTCTACACATGATATTGATCATTTTCTTGATCCAACTCTATATAGAAGTCTTGTTGAGGGCTTGTAGTATGTTAAACTTATACGTACTTAGATTGCTTTTGTAATTAACAAAATTAGTCATTGCTTTCCTACCCTTCCATGTTATATTGGTAAGCTTTAAAAGTAGTGCTAAGATGCTATAGGCTACTCTTACTCTTTGTATTTAGTTTTTCTCGACTAATAGTTTGAATTAACAGCGTATTCAATGCTAGTTAAAGTTGTGACATTAAGAACAGAAGAAGATTAGAAGCTTATTATTTATGTCTTGGTGATAGTTTAATTTGTTAGTCATAGCAAAACTAATAGGTTGTAACTTATCTAATTCTAAATTAGAATATTGTGCTCTTACTTTAACTACCTGTAAACTTGCCTGGATTCTCACTTTTTTGCATGAACTTCTTTATTGAGTCGCCATTAGTTTTTATTGCTCCTTCGCCGCGAAACAAATGCAATCTTTTTCTATTTCAATTTCACAAATTTGTTTTGGTTGGATTTTGATTGTGTTTATAGTCTCCAATTTATTTATTTTGCTAGAGAAAATTTTAAATTTTTGGCAAATGACAAACATAGACATTTTTGTCAAAAAAACTGACATTTAATCTCAAATATAACACTTTAAAATTTTGTCATAAAAAAAATAGACTTAAAGTTTAGGCTATTTCTGTCAAAAACCCAGTAGTTTTCTTATGAGACATAATATATAGAATTTTGAAGATAAAATTAACCTAAATGATAAAATACCTTTGTTGGATTCGATAACTTCTTATTATTGGCTAAATCACGCCCATTATTGGTGGACGTTTGACTTTTTAAAAGTCTTTGTATGTGTTATGTTATTTTAAAATGGACAAATACTTAAATGTTTTTGATTGGTTATATGTGGAGGAATAAATTATCACATATAAGCTACTCATCCTTAAACCTCCTGTTAAATATTATTCTTATGTCTTTCAATTTTTTTTTTAATTTGGACTTTAAGCTAATATTAAAATATCAATCACATCCTTTTATTTTTTCTATTTATACTTTAACCTAAACTTCACAACACGTTACCAACATGATCTTGTTCATTGAATATGTCAAATCTCACAAATTCATAAATTTTTGCTTTGAATGTATTGAGATATAAATAGCTTTAATGGTTCTAAATGCAAATATACACCTCTAAGCTATGAGCTTAGAAGGCATAATCAAAAAGAAAAATTAATTCTCCCTCTAAGATAAATCACATGCCATAATTTTTTTTCACTGTCATTTGAATGCGAACTTTAAAACTCAATAATTTGTAGTTAAGGATTCATTGATGTTATGAAAAACTTGAAGGAAATATATAACCATTAAAGAGATGTAATTCCTATTAAAACCAAGGTAAGAGTGGATGAATATGAGATTACATGATTACAAAATTGTTGCTAAATATAACTTTGCTATGTTTTAAATTGCCCTATAATTAAAACTGTGTTGAAAAAGTTACTAAGTAAGATATGATAGAAAAGATATTCTCTAGTTTTCATGTCTTTAATATAGTTTTACAATAACAATGTTATGAACAAAGATTTAAAAACTATTCAAATGTCATCTTATGCATTTTGGTTACTGAACAAAATAATAAATTTTTATTAGAAAATCATGAATCATGTTCACTTGGCTCTAGTAACATGGATGTGAGAAATACAATAAGTCTTACAAAAATTTAATGATACTCATAATCTAGGAAAATGTAAGGAATATTGGTCATAAACATGTTAATGCATCAGGGCATAAGGAATGAATATGGAGAATAATTTTATCAACAATTAAGATCTTATAGATTAAACTCATCTTGGTGTTTCTTTCTTCTTTGATGGCAAATATGGGCTAATAGTTCACTTAATTAGTGATAGCAATGTCTACACTATATAAGTACTTTTATTTAATAAAAAGATATAGATTTTAATGAATTATATTTCTTAGAAAAAAAGTTGTGGACATATACCTAGTTGTTAATGCATTTAGTGCATTATGGTTGCTAATCTTCAAGATAAGAAATATTTTTTTAAACTGACAATAATTTAAGATAACTATCACAGTGTTATTGTAGATTTAATTGAAGGCTTTAGAAAATACAATCGTATTAGCAATTAGAACTACATTATGTGTTCATAATGACTTATACTCATCCAAATCAATAAAAAAATTTGCTTAATTTTTCTAGGTATTTGTTAAAATAGGCATCAATTTGAGACTCTAAATAAAAATAATACAAAATACCTATACATTATTTCTAATGTCTCAGGCAAGAAGTACATGTTCAAAATTTTTTTAGCTTTATTGTTTGAATTGAGTTATATAATTATAAATACAATTGAGAAATACAAAATAATGAACTAAAAGTTCATTCTGAATTGGGTCAAAAACTTTTACTTTTGGTAAAAATACAATATGGAATTCCAAAACTAGTTGGGACTCCAAGTGTAATTAATATGTGACAATTCAAAATTTCTAATTGTAAATTCAAAATTTTGTGCTCTTATAAGAAAAGTATAAAATATGTCATAATGACTAATTTTCTTAAAAATTTATAGAATTTCATTTGTAACTCATTTCAATAACTCTTTTTGGACTAAAAACTTCATATTTATATGCTCTTAAAGTGTTCTAAAACTTTTGAGCTCATGTTTATTTATCATTTATTAGGAACACATGCTTAAGCTAAAATTTATGACTTTACTCTTTGAGAGAGCTTTTCATTATGTAGTTTTTTCTTTCATTTTATTTTAGATTTATGAGTGTTGTGAAACACAATTTGGAAAAAAGTGTGACTAATAACTAACACGATGAGAATCGATTGTTGTAAATGGTTAAATTAACCGAATTAAATTGATACCTAATAAACTACTTGATTGTAAGATATTTAATTGACATCTTGAAGTCAATTAGAGGTCTTTGGGGATAAAACTACTTGTGATAGTGGAATCCTTAAACATGATTGGCTTGGAGGCATAGACTTAGGTTAGAGTTACAGAACCACACAAAAATATTGTATTAGATATCTCTATCCAAATTTCTTTATTTTGAAACTATATTTATAATCGTTGATTATTTTTACTAACATGCTTGGAGCTCAAATCGATATTATTTATTTATTAATTTTACTTATTTATTAAATTCTTAAATTACTTCTTGTTGATTTTAGGTCTCATATTTGATAGATAAATTTTTAAATACCAAATTCACCTCTCTTGTGTTATCATTAAAATTTAGTTTTTTTTTGTTATTTTTATGTTAACATTATAGTTCCAAAAAACACTAATTAGACCCACATGTTATATTATTTCAAGTTCACAAAAACAAAAGTATAAATATAATGAAAAAAAATAAGATTTAATAAATATTTTGAATGGTAAAATTTTGTTTATTATATCTTTTGAATTATTAAGTCAAACTCAATGGAGTCAAAGAAGAATTTTTCCTTAAAGTGCTTATACTTTGTATAGATAATAATTAGTGCTTCAAGTTTTAACTTGTCATTGGAAGCTCTTATAGGTATTTTTCCTTCAATAAATAAAAGTATCAAAAAAATAAATAAACCAAATCTCTCTTTTATTTTAATGAGAATAAAAATTAACTCCAAATCGCTAGTACTATTTAAAAAATTTTATCAATTAAAATTGAGAAATACACTTTAAAATGACATTAAAATACTACAAAATTAAAGTATCTACTATTTGAAAAAAATATGTAAAACACACTTTTAACTGACAATTAAAATACTACAAAATTAAAGTATTTACTATTTAAAAGTATACGTGTAGGATGAATTTAAATAGGATTATAACACTACAAGTTAATTGATTTGTTATTTCGTCCATTGTTGACTCTTCATAGATAATTTCAATCGTGAAAATCATTAAAACAAAACTTTGCAATAAAATATGGGATGAATTACTGAAAAATTTTATAATTATCTACAATCAAGAGAACATATTGACTCTATGGATTCAAATGCGATAATAGATGAATTTTATGCTTATGGAGTGTGACAAAACACTGCTTCAATAATATTTGATCATATGTACATTGTATATTTTTTAAATTATTTTATTGTTGCCTTTATAACTTTTATTATATCCTTTGAACCAAATGTAAATTACCTTTCTATTTTATTATTAAAACTACTTCCTAATATCAAGTTTTGCTTCAAATGTCTTATTCTTAGTATTAAATTCAGCCCAACGACATATAAAAGTTTGGCAACGCTACTATAAACATAAAAACTATGACATTAATAATTACTCTTAAAAAAAATTAGCCATAAAAAGAAAATTAAGAAAGAAAGGGACATAATAAAAGTTGTTGCATGCATAAATCTCAAATTCACATACATGATACACGCATGTATTATGCTACTCTCAAATACATAAATAATTCAAACGAAGTAATATTTATGATATCGAGATTTATTATGATGTAATTGGAAGACAATATATATTATTAGCAAGTTAGAGAGAAACGTAATGGAGACCATGTTAAAGGTCAGTCCGTTGAAATAGGGTACCAGCCCTCAGATTACGTAGCTGCAAAAATATTGGTAGATTCTGCAAAAAGTTCTCATTCAGTAAGCATAGGAAAATCAAGGAATTCAAAAGATAATGCACGATTGTTGCTGTTGTATATTGCACATTGTACTCCTCTAGTTGCTGAGATTAGTTCAATAATTCTATAAATACACATTGATACAAAACAAAGAAATAAGCTATTTATCCAAAAGTTTCGTATTGTATCACTTCAACCCTTGTATATTATCACTTGGTAGAAGAGCGAGTAAAGGCCCACGCTTGATTCTAGTCACAACTTTCGCACCACATATACCATAACGTATTTGCCTTCTCCCGAATCCATTATCTAATAATATTGTCCCTTCTGCAAGCAAACCATCAAATCTGTTTCCCACCCTATCGGCCATAAACTTGAAGGACACAAGTACCTGCTACGGACTATTTAGTTTCAAATTTTTCTTTGTAATCACGATTTGATTGGCATAATCAATGGCTCAGAGATAAGTTCGTCCAAAATTATCTTAGTTGAGGGCTCTCCAAATCCAGTCTACGCAATGTGGTTTAAGAAGGACAATTGTGTTTTAAGCTGGCTTGCTACCCTCAATTTCTAAGAAGCTAGTATTTAATAACTATAGTTTGAAGACTTTCAAAGAGGTTTGGGATTCTCTTTAAACACGCTTCTCCTCCATATCACAATCCCATATTGCACTCCTCAAAAGACAGCTCTAAACAATCACCTCATTGATCAACTTGTAGCAGCTAGAAAACTTATCAATGACAAGGACTTTATCAATTTTTCGATCGGTGCCCTGCGGACCTCTTTTTCTCCTTTCATTACGTCTTATAAGTTTGCTTTCAGGGGCAAAGAACTTGCGATTGATGACTATCTATAGGGACTTCTAAGCTTTGAAACTCATGTTGAGGCTCTAACTCATGTCCAACAAAGCAATCTTGCCTATGCACTAGACCATGGGCCTCAACATCAGAAGAAACCTAAACCTTAGGAAGGTCTTCAAAAATACCAGCACCAAGCTTCTTCCAACCTCACTTGTGCACATTCATATCCTGCATATAACCTTGATCATTGATAGGTTCATCATTTTACATATATTTATATCATAAATGTGTTAATCTTACTAGTTAGTTTTTGTATTTTGCTAGTTAGTTCTTGTTCATTGTAGTTGTTTTATTTGTTTTTATTATTTTGTAGGTTTCTGTAACAAAAATGAAGAATTAAGCTTAAAAAATGTATTTTCAAAGATGCATTTACTAGTTAGTTCTTGTACATCATAGTTGTTTATTATTTTGTAGGTCTTTACAAGTAAAGATGAAGAATTGAGCTTAAAAGATACATTTTCAAAGTTTTCTTTATTTTTTTAAAAATTGTGGTAATCTTTCCTAAGAGAAATTGGAAAGCTTGTTATGGCACACATTATTGAATATTTGAAGATTTATTTTGGCAAGAGAAAAATAAGGCTAGTTCTTGGAATAAAAGAAAATAAAAACTTAATTGTAACAAGATTTACAACCTAAGTAGCGGTTACTAAAACATCAATAAAGTTTTCTACAAAACTCTAAGTCTTGCAAGATTTTTTTTATTAGAAACTAGAGATCTAGAGCTTTTGATTGTTATCTTATTCATTGCCCGATTCAATGTGGTTCAATTGTAATAACTAAAAAAATATGTCTAAAATTTTGACAAGTTAAAAAGAGGTTAAATTCTAGTCAAAAAATGATTTATATAAAGCTACTTTTCTTAGAATTAGGAGATCCAAGTAAAAAATTCTTCTATATAAAGAGAGCACATTATTACTTTTAAAAGGATAAAAGAGAGCTCTTATACTAGTGAATAAATGTTAAAAAAAAAAAAGTTCCAAGAAGGTTAAGATTAAGAATGATGCCTTCTTCTTCAAACTTTGTAGTTTTTTCCTGTATTATATTTATTTTTACCATATTTTTTTATAGCTAAATTTTCTTTTTTAGAGCTATGAATGAAACCTTAATTCGATCTTTCATGGTTTTATATCAGTTTAAGAAATTTTTAAACTTAATTGTGGTGATTTTCATTTATATTTTTCTTAAAGATTATTATTACTTGTTTGAATAATTAGGGATTGCAAACTTTATGATTTATGCATGTGATATATTCATACAAGATTTTGATGATCATACCAATCACTTAGCTTAGATACTTTTAATATAAATGAATTGTGGCAATCTGATAACTATATCCATTTATTTTTGTTACATGATCTTCTTGTTTCATAGTGCTTAACACCAAGCGTTATTTGCTTTAGAATAGATGAGTTTAAATTCTCCACTAAAATTAACTCATAATCAATGAAAAATTAATGCATAAGATTAGATTGCATGTTAAGAGGATTGTTACCATATTAAATTATTGGAATTTCTTGATTATGTAAATTTACCGTGAATATGATTATTGGAACTTTAATAGTTTTCTTTCAATTAATTTTTTGTTTTTGTTTTGTTCTCTTGAAAAATTTTTATTCTATTTTATTTGATATTCTTATTTTAATTTAACAAAACCTCTATACTCTTTATTTGCTTGCATGCAAATTATATAAATATATATATATATATATATATATATTTGTGTTAGTTTATTTTAGGATTTAGTAATAAAGAAACATTAATTTAACTTATTCTCTATAAGATTGACTTTATGGGAATACTTACTTAATATTACAATTAATTTGTACACTTGATAATTTTAATTTAAATTCTAGAATATTTAAATTAAAGTAACTAGAATTTCACAACAATCGTCAATCTCAGATGAACAATTACAAACCCATCTACTAGGTATGTGATAAATGAAATCATATAACTTTGGCCCTTTATCAGCAATACAACATATCATTTTACAGCCAAATACCATTCTTTAATTGGCAACAATGGCTGCCAAAACTAAGAATGTCATGCCTCAACCCAAAGCCTGGCATGTAACAATCATTGTGCACATTCGAGATATGCCCCTTTAGCTTGGAACATCATCTAAGAACCCATTAGGCTTTTAAGAATTATATACATTATTCGAATAATTAAAACACATATATACACTTAAAAATTATTTACAATATATGTACTTATAAAGTCTTGAAGAAGAGAATAAATGAAGTATTTAAATTTTAAATGATATCAAAGGTATATATTATAAAATATTAAAGTATTATATGAAAATATTTTGTTAGTAGATTATAAGAAACATAGGATTAGTTGAGGAACTTATATTAGAGAAAATGCAATGCTAGCTTTGTCTACTCCTATAGCGACATAGCAATTATAAAACTTAACTTAAAAGAGGGAAAGTAAGGGTGGTGAGTACAAAATATACTCAATGAGTGAATTATGAGCAATATATAACACAAAATGTTTAGAGATAATAGGATGTTAAAACAATTTAAAAAACTATGCTCATTTTTTGGCAATCTTACATTGTTCTCAAAATTAGCTATGTAACTTAAAATATATAATATAGGTGTTTAAGTTTGTGTTTATTTCTTTATAAAAGATTCAGCTTGCCTATCATTTTTCAAGTTGTCACCTTGATTCAGGTAAACATTTAAGACCACTAATGAGTTTATTAGATCAAAATCATGTAATTATTAAATTATATATAATAATGCATTAAGGGTCATTTCATAAATCATAATTATCAGTATGCAAAACAATAGAAACATACAATCCACAGGTCTAATTTGTTGTCAATTCACTTATATATACTAATCCAACATCCCAATAGCTTAAAAATGGTTTACAATAATTTATGAAAATAAAAAAATATGATTCAAAATAGTTTTTAAATGAATCAAATATTGTGTATAATTTACTCACTATTATGAGGAGGGTATATACTCTTATACTGGTGCTCGCATTGACTTGGTTCTTTTCTCGAAGTGCCTATGTCTAATGAATATAATATGTATTTTTATTAGAAACTAAACTCTAATAAAATACTTATCTACTTCCAATATGATACACACACACACACACACGCGTGCATGCAATAAATATATATCCCTAAATTAACCTTAGATTAAAACTCGAATTAACACAAAATAATTTATACCAACTAGTAAGGCGTTTAGTTAAAATTAATTTTTAAGGGTAGTTTGATAACTTTGAAAATTATTAGAATAAAAATTTGAAAAGTGTTCTATTTATAAAATAAACTAAACTTTTCAAGTTTTCTAATAGTTTTTGAATCATTCAATTTAGAAATCATTTGGGAGTTTAAAAGTGACTTACAAAAATAGAGAACAAATTGCTCAACTCATACTTTAAATTTCAAACACTACTATACACTACAGTAAATGTACTACAATATCTGTGATGTAATAACTTCCTATAATTAATCAAGATTTTAGAAACAAAAGCTCTAGTGTCAAATCCCAAGGCTGTCGCTCTAGTTTGTAGATTTGCACAGTATAAAATAAGGAAAAAAAAAAGATATAGGAATTTTTAACATAACAATTGAACTCTAAATTAGTCGCATGAGTACACGTTGAAAAGTTTTTTAAGAATATTATAATTTTGACTATAATAAAGTTTGCTTAAAAGTGGCTCCATTTTTGGTAAAACTATAAAAATTACAAGGGGGTCAAAATTAGTGAAAATTGATTTACTATCAACATCAAATGCAATCCAAATCAAATTGATTTAAAATTTAGTTTTAAACTTAATTTATAAACCTCAAATACAATCACTCTAAATTTAAATTAAGCCTCAAAATACCAAACCTACAATTCAACTCAATATATAAGAACCCCAAAAATCTATTTTAACACCAAAAGTTCTTACCATTTACCAGATTTTTATATAACAAAATCCCATAGTAAAGTCTCTATATTCTCACATACCTCATTATCAATCTCCAAACATCTTGATTAAGTTTAATTCTAAAACAAATAATAATCCAAAATTCTTAATTTACATAAATGTCATAAATTCTTAAATGAATTTGAAATTGATGTATTCAAAGTTAAACAAACATACCTAAACTCCATGCAAGTGATGAAAACGAATTTTTGATAGTGAACTATAGTGTTTGAATTTTTGGTTGCTTGAAAATTAATAGACTTTGAGTTGAAGATTTGTAATTAAAATTAAAGATTTTCTTTAATTTTTTTAAGGATTTATGAAGTTAAACGCTTGAACAATAATTTTGTAAGGTTACTTTTATAATATGGTTATAATGTTGAAATTTTAAAAAGAATAGAGACAAAAATTGAGAGAACAGAGATAGAAAATGGAATGGGTTTTCTATGGGCAGGGAAAAAAAAAAAGAGAAAATTATGGCAAATAT
Source organism: Khaya senegalensis (assembly GCA_032402905.1). Lineage (NCBI taxonomy): Eukaryota > Viridiplantae > Streptophyta > Magnoliopsida > Sapindales > Meliaceae > Khaya > Khaya senegalensis. Next base: position 8,501,929 of record CP135556.1, on the reverse strand, counting down.
CATTCAAACTCCTTGCTTTTAATTTCACAAAACTTTTAACCCTTTTTCTTTTTTATATTTAAGTCCTCCAAATAAATATATAAATAAATAAATAAAAACTTCAATTACATGCTAACTAGTTATAAAATATGCACATGCGTGAAAATATAGTCTAAGTGCAAAAGAACAAATTATTCTTAGAGTTTAAAGGATGGAATTTACAATTCTTCTCTCCTTTAAAAGAATTTTGCTCTTAAAATTTTATAAATCTGTATCACTGGAACAAATAAGGGTATTGTTCTCACATAAAATTCTTAGGTTCCCAAATCATTTTTTCACTATTGTCACTACGCTACAAAATGTTAACAATCAAGATTATCTTACTCCTTAAAATCTTTTCTTCCCGACCAACAATAAGTAAAGTGATCCAATCCTTATTAATTTCGAAGGTTCGACCTTCATCTGCTAATAAGTCACACATTAAAGTACCTACTCAATTATATCATTAATCATTATTTTTCATATGTATTGCCTTTTAAGATTTCTATACATCTTGATAACTTTTGAGTATATAACAAGCCTAGATTGATACACTTCTGCTAGAATATCATCTATTACAACCAACTTTCTATTAAAAAGAAGAATCTCAATTGTACTTATTCTCCAACCCTATTAAGTTTAGGTGCTAGGGACCTATTCCTTAAAGCTAAATTAATTCTTTGCCTTAACTAGGAACATAGGTATATATTATACTAACTTGAAATTCTACTAATATATCCAATATATATAAACATTGAAAAATTAAAAATGTATAGAAACTAAAATAATTTATAACATAAGTTTTTAAAATTCCTCTTTAGAAAACCCTAGTATGCTCTTAATTATAAAATCTTGGGTTTAACTCTTTGATCTTTCATCAAGAAAACTCAACAAAGTTTCTTTCGTATTTTGGACAAAATCAGCTTGTAATCTAAATAGAAACATTTAAAAAAAATTTAACTGTCAAACTTATTCCAAGAGCTCATTATTTATAAAGCCAACTTCATACTTCCCTTTGTATAAATGTAGATATGTTGATGTGATTAATTTAAGCTACCATAAAAAATTTTTAAAAAATCATTAAATGATAAATCATGTCTACTTATATCAAAACACAATTCACAATAATCAAATTGTTAAGCTTATTCATTTGGTTAAACTCGTAGAATTTTGACTTTCATTTGAAACACATAAAAATATAGATAATTTTATATAGAATTAATGAATATATTCCATGAACACATCATCATTGGAATAATAATTGTTACTCCCAATAAATCATACTTTCATTGCATAATTCTAATAATAAACTCTAAAAATTTGTATTACAACAAATTGTGTTTCTTATTGCTTTATCCCTTTCATCATGATTTAACTTTATCTTATTCATTTGATCCATGAACATCGAATATGAAGGAATAATATATTAAATTATATGCATTAGACAATAAACACTTAGAGTGCCAATATTATGTATGTTACATAAATACAAAATATCAACAAAAGATGAGTTTATTTCCAATTTAAATTAATTATATGATGAAGATAAATCTTCAAAACTACGAAAATGCTATAATCTACACTAACCAAGTAAAATAGATAGTGGCCAAATTTGGGAGAAAAGTTAGGGTTTATAGGAATTTTTTCTTATGAAATTTAGTAAAGTAAGGTTTTTATATACTTAAATATATTCATGTCTTTCATAATTACCCTTATTGTAATTAAAGGATAAATATTTAGCATGAACAAAATAGTAATCGTTAAATAATTATTATTTTATATATTTTAAATCTTATACTCAAATACAAAATATTCACTTAACTATTAAATTATATTATAATATAAAATTAAGAAAATTTTACAAACACTTTAAAGAATTATAATTTATTGTAATTTATATTAAATTATATTATAATAGAAAATTAAGAAAATTCTACAAATACTTTAAAGAATTATAAACATATATAATATTTATATATGCTTATTTCAACCAATATATTATCTTCATAGGACTAACTTTTATTAGTATATACCATAAATTCAATAGTGTTTTAGATATTTAACACATATATATTATGATATTTTTTATTTATATATATGATTTGATTATTTTATTATTATATATTTGTGTATTTAAATAAATTGGGCTTTATAAGAAAGTTCAATTAATTTGTTTAAGTCAAAATTAAAGATATAAAATAGTAATATAAATATATGATATTTGCGTTTTAAAGGTGTGCCTAAAATTTGTTTTGGCCTCTTGATTTTTGAGAAAAGAAGAACGCATAAAATATCACACACTTAAATTATAAGAGATAACACTCCGAATTAGATTCTTAATTATGTGGATACCATAGAGGTTTAGAGACAATTAATCTGTGTTTGTAGTTTGGCAAAATTGTCTAACTAGAAGTATGTATGTAGTTACTGTATTGAATTTTATATATATATATATATATATGATAACATTAGGAATTATCGTATAAATCTTAGAAAGCAAACCATATATTTGTGTATTTTTTATTGCGTATATGTACTGGTTTGCTTATAACGTTCTTACCAATAATATTTTTTCTCTCTCTTAAATATATTTCACTACCTTGGTTATCAATGTGACCATGTAAGTTTACTTTAGAATATCCGTGAACTTATTTTAAATTTTTTAAATTTTAAATTATTCAAAAATGCTCAACGATTATGATAAACATCTAAAAATGTGTTATAACTTCTAAACTACAATGGAAGGTCCATGATTTGTTAAAATTCTATACCAATATAAATATAAATTATCAATTAACATGTGCTAAACTCATCACCACAATATTTTTTGTATGATATTTAATTAATCTGACCAAAAGTTTACTATTTTAACCATTTATTAACGTTTATTTAGAAATTCAAATTTGGATCAAGTCAGTGAAAACTCCAATACTATATATATCAAGTCAAGGTCGTCTTGACTATTATTCATCTCTAAATATAAACAACATATGACCAAACTGAGTTTATTGTATAAGACGTGATTAGTCTCGTACTTATATATTACATGAACTGCATGCATGTACGTCAGATTTAATTACAATGTCTTAGGTCAAAAGATAACATTACACATTAATATAATTATATGATAAATTAGTGACTCTATGCATTGCCATGTGATCTATTATTGTGTAGTCATATTTTAAAAAATAATTCTATAATTATTTAATCCATACTAATATCCTAATAATATGACTCTTACATTATTCACACTAATATCATCTCATTATATTTACCAAAGATATTTAATATGCTTAATATATGACATTGTTACTCATTTGATATCATCTTTGTTAGGAATAGTTTTAATAATATTATTTAATAATTAAATAAATTATTTGAACAATTTATAAATGTACTTTATTTATAAACATGATACAATAAAGAAAATAGTTTATATTTGTGAATAAAAAACTCTTTCTTTTATTAAAGAATAAGTGTATATGTAAGGCAAAATATTTTTGAAGGTAATAACATGAAGGACTTTTAGAACATATCTTTACAAAATCAATGTCCCAACACAATATCAAAATACACATACTAATATAAAAGATGTATACTCAGAATTTACATTCTTATAAATTGCCCCATATAATTAATGTCCAATCTTTTTATCAACAATCAATGTTCATCATTGCTTTAGTAAACTTCTTTTCAGAAAATGAATAGTATTATACTTAAATTTTCATAACATCACAAGTGAATTTTTTTATTTTATAGACACGCATACAAATTTCCTAAGGGTTCGCTACTATATAGCACTTCTCATAATCCCAAGACAATTTCTAGCCACTTTATTCACATGTCCATGAAAGTGATCCTTTTAATCTAATCAAAGTTTAGAATATTATAACAAAACCATTGTTCAACTTATGAAACTCCAATAATAAACATTTATCAATTGAAACTAAACAAATAACCAAAATTTATAGATACCCTTTTCTGTACACTATTCTAAGACTTAAAATAACACATGTAAAACATAGTAAACCTCAAATAATTCTAAGCATTTTTTATAATACCTCATAATCCAATACATTGGTCTTTAAATTCAATTACAAGCCAATGTATCTATACACTACATATGAAATAATTTAAGGTATCATTTGGACAAGATCATTAATCTATACTATCAATATGCCTAACTAATGCACCTCTTAAAAATTATTCACCAATTTAAAAAATCTTTGCAAATTGATATTCCCTCAACCATAATGATTCAATGACTTTACTTATGCCAAATGCCTATTAAAAAAAATACAATAATCACCATATAATTAGTAATGGTCAATACTAAGCTTGAAGGAACAAATGACAATCTTAATACTTCATAAAAATTTAAATTCAAACTATCTTCATTCAATCTTCAATTTATAAAATCAAAGATCTATTGAAAACTTATTAAGGTTCAAATAAGTATAGCAAGTTACCATGTTACAATCTCTACTTTATTTTATCCACTATAATAAACTGCAAAAATGTAACTAAGTGATCCTACACTTTAATTAACTTGATACACCGCTAACTTCTCATTCATTTTGTAAAATGTAACCTTCTTATTATGGTAGTCAGCTATAACTCGATAACTATACAACTAATTCATACTTAGAATTATACTAAACTTATACCAAGTATCACAATTAAATTAATAGTTAACTTAGATGTTTGATAATTGCATAATTAGATTTATACTAAGCAAGTATTTCATAAATATCCCTCATTTTGCAATACAAAAGTGGTGGCATGATTCCTACAAAAGCAAATAATTCTTTAGTTTTATATATTCAAAGACTTTTATTATACATACCTAAGACTCAACTCATTTAAGGTCCATTGGAAGTATTCAAAAATATTTTAAAATAGTTTAAAACCTTAGGATTTGATACCAATAAAATTGTTACGCCTCAACCTAGACGTCGACACGTGACAACTATCGTATATCCACGAGATATGCCTTATTAGCATGGAACGTCCCGTGATATTTCGCTAGGCTTTTAAGAATTATTCACATCATTCAAATAATTAAAACACACATATATTATTGCACTTAAAGACCACTTATAACATACGTACTTATAAAAGTCTCAAAGAGGAGAATAAATAAAATATTTGAATTTTAAATGATATCAAAGGTATATATTATAAAATATCAAAATATTATGCGAAAATATTTTGCTATGGGATCATAAGGAATATAAGATGAGTCGAAGAGTCTATACTAAAGAAAATACAACGCTAACTTTGTCCAATCTTACAATAACATAGCAATTGTATGATTTAACTTGAAAAAGGAAGAGTGGGGGAAGGGGAGAATATAAAATATGCTCAGTGAGTGAATTATGAGCAGTAACTAACCTAATGATTATTTAATTGTTATTGAAGTAATGATTAATTTTGTAAAATAATTAGTAAATAATTAACTAATATTGTAAATATTTTCCCTTTTATTTATATATTAGGATATTATGCTACATTAAAGTAATTAGTTAATAATAATATAATTAATAATTAAATATATTGATTGTTAATTAGTTACATTTTAATATTTATTTAACATATACTTACTAATTTAAAGAATTAAAATTTAACAAAATTTAGTTAATCAACTATTTATATTTCATAGTATATTTTATTTATTTATGTTAATATAATTCTATGTAATACATTCAATATTTAANTAGTATATTTTATTTATTTATGTTAATATAATTCTATGTAATACATTTAATATTTAGCATACTATACATTTAAGATTTAATATTTTTGTAAAATATTTAATATTTATGTATGTTAATATAAAAAGTGTTTTTATAAGTATGCTTTTAAATATAAGTATTTATTGCTTTGAATATTTTTTATTTCTATTTAAAAAATAAATAGAAAATAATTATTGAAATCCAAATTTAATTAAATTTTTGTAAGCCATTTATTTTTTAATTTATTTAAAATTCATTACAAATTAATTAAAATATTATTACTATGTCAACTAAAGTTTTTAACATTTTTTAAACGTACTTTTAGTTAATCTTTAAATTTTTTGTTTAACGTTTATTAATAGATAATTGAATGTGCAATTTTACAAGTATAAATGGCATGGAAACTGCAATTGAGTAACAACATCCCACGAATCTTGTAGTGAAAAAAATTTAAACGATCTCTTGAGTAGAAGATCATATATAAGCACTTGTTCTTAAAATCTGTTGTAAGTAAATACTTTGAAATATCAAATTAATTCAATGTCAAATTAAATGTTACTTGGTTTGAAATATTAAAATTTATCAATAAATTTTTTTAGAGATCATTAGTGTTTAATATATGATAACATGATTTTTATGAAAATAAATTAATGTATGTAGTGCATTTATTTTAAATTATTCACCCAAAGAGTGCATACGATAGTAGTTTTGAGGAAGACTTTTGAGGCACATGTTTGAGCTGAAAATTCCCACATGAGTATGATAAGTAGAAGTTATAAGCGCGATATAATTTAATTTTTCTTCTTTTTTTCAAGTAATATAATCTTACTCAAACATATACGATCATTTGTTGCAGCATATAAAATCATGTTAGTTGCCTGTTTTACCACTGCAGTACATGCCTATACTACATTACTTTCCTATGCCATTATCGCATTATTTGCTTGTACCCTTACAACATTATTTTGCCACGCATTCACTTCACTATTCGCATATTCCCATGCCATATTACTCTCTGATGCCATTTGCTTTATTATTTTCCTACACTATCGTAGCATTATTCATCTGCGCTATCGCCTCATTCCTACAATGAGTTTAGTAGAAATGTGATAGATCGACTTAAGGCATTAAGTATGGATTATCGTATGATGAGAGAGGATATTTAGTGGGTTGAGTATAATGTGATGAACCAATTCGATGCCCTAATGGTAGACTTTTGTGAGATAAGAAAGGATATATAGTAGGTTAAACATAATATGATAGACCATATTAATATATTGGTAGTAAACTTTCGAAAATGGATTTTGGGCTTTTCTCTTTTGCAAATGATACCCCCTATCTCACCCATTCAAGAAATCATAGTTAAATTGCATTATTTTTATTAATTTTTTTTATATATGTTATTGTTCCGTTGGTATATTTACTTTTTATCATAGATAAAGGATTTACAAAGTTATGCAGATGATCCATCTATACAAGCATATCATAAACTTACACTGGTCCTTTATGAGAGTTGATTCAGTCAGATGTATTAAATGAGTCCATATGCTAAAAATCCTTACACTTATTCCTTAAAGAGAAATTGTGAGGATCTTTCCAATAGACCATTACCTCAGTATTTGAGAGACTTGATTATAAATCATATTGCTGTTTATCTAAATGATTTATATGCTCAATATTTGTAATGGTTAGAAGACTCGAATATTTTTATAGAGATATGTTCAGTTATATAAATACCTAAATGGCTTCGCGAAATTTTCGATCTAAATTTGTAGTTAAAGGATATTATATTACAACATTTATTTTATATTTATTTTTAATATTTACATTATTATTTAATCAATTTATGGATGAGTATATTTATTTGCTTGCACACCAAAAAATAGCATGTCCTTATATGATATTACAGAATTCGATCATTGTCTCGTTACATTTATATATATGTTTTATATTAAAAATTATTTTTTAAATGTGTTTATGTTTTTGCTAAATTTTAACTTTATTCTAATGATATTTTTACTAATGTGCAAATGAAATTGCTCTATACTTAGAAACAAATTAATAATAAGATAATTAAGTTAGGAACTCTTATAATGAATTTAGACATATATGAGCATGTGAGTAATGATTCTGACGAAGTGTGAAGACCTTGGAATACTATTGATTTCAATTTATTTCCTGCAAGTTTGATCTTGTATTGTAAAGGCTACACATGCACATCACAATAAGTAGTAACTAATATAGCGGTGTTAATGTCTCATCTATCTCTTTATAGGAATGATCTTGTGGTGTAAAGTTGTATATTTGCATCTGACGTTCGAGTAAATTAATGTTAACCATAGGCAGCGTAAATTATGGGATATTTACATGTAAGTTCATAGAGCTTATGTTAGATGAAAAGTGAAATTTCACATCTCAGTATGGGTTATTTTTTAAGATAACGATGGCACTTGATTTATACATGAGTTGATTGCATTGATAGTACTTAGTTTATATTAGCTATATTATATTAATTATTATATATAATAAAAATGTATAATATTTTACATGTGTCATATTTTTTTTATGTTTTAACATAAAATTGTGTAATGTTTAACATAAAATTACATCAATATCATATAAGATTTGATATAAAATTATAAATTCACTAACTATATCAAATAAGTGAAATAAAATATAACACACTATATAAAATACAGAGTTACATAAGACAAATAAGTAATGCATTTTAAAATGCAATAATATACAATCATTCATTTACATTGTCATACAATAGATTCCTACATATTGTATGATTGTGTCCGCATTACTTACAACGAGAAAATCTTTGAACAATTGCCTTCTTTCCCATAAATGGGATGCGTTGATTTTTTAATTGACTAGATAAAACATGGTTTATCAACGGTTTAACAACAGTGTTTTGCAACTCATTTGGAATCTCTCAAAAACTTGGGTCTCCAACTTGATGAATTTTCTATACATATGTTATTATAAATGTGCCGTTATTATAAATGTGCCATTCTTATGGTACTTTGAACAAAAATTATTGTAATAGCTTCTAACATATCTAATTGCTGCCATTACATAAGTACACGAAACTTGCTGTAAATTAAAGTACGGACATTGTCATGTGTTTGTGCTTAGATAGACCACAACAACTTTACTTCTATCTATTGCTTCAAACTCATACCCAAAAAGGGGATACATTGATAATGTAAGAGATGAGTAATCTTTCTTTTTAATCTTATCTATTGCTACTTGAGTTAAAGTGTCTTCATCATATTTAGTGATTTCTTCTTGTCTATTATAAAATCAATGCTGCAATACTGATTGTATCCAATCCACCAAGACTATAATTGAAAAGATACATGTATTCTTTAGTAATGCATTGATACTTTCTATAATGTTAGTAGTCATTATACCATATCGTTTTACCGAAAAATAAGATCTAACCTATTTATGAAACACCACTGCATTTTTTAAATAGTTTGCTACATTAGGTGTATATCGACCTTAACTTATCTATGTGTTTTTTAAAATCACCATAAACATATGTTTTAGCAGCAACATAAAACTCCGTAAGAAAAATATATATTTTATTTTATGGTCTTTGAACTTTTACTTTACTTTAAGATTTCCTTCAATATGGTAAAAATACAAACTATGGTAAAAGTCAGAAAGTACTTTATTTATCCCCTTAATGATGCTATTATGTCAATTTCACACGAATATCGAATTTCAAATATGTCTAAGTGCATATCTTAATTTCTCTAAAAATCACTTTTATGATGCATTATTTTCAAAATCCTTTACTTCAAATATCATAAAAAAAATTTGATAATTTTCATCAAAAGTTGTGACAACAAATATGGTTCTTTAGTATATACTCTTTAAAAATGTGCCAACAATAACAATCATTAACTGAATTGATAAACGAAAGCCACTAACCAAAGCGTACCATGAAAAAATATAGAAAATTATCATCTTCGTCTATTTCTGTATGTGTGATTGTACCCAGATTGTGCTATTTGAAAACATAACAAAATTGTAACACTAGCTTAAACAACTTTATTAGGTCTTTAAGTGTTAATCATTATGCCTTTTCTCTAACTAGTCATGTTTTGTGATAGGATACATGAACTCCAAAGTCATAGTATATGTCATTTCAAATATTATTTGAAATATAAATTCTACTATGATCCTAAAATTTATTCATCGTATATTCATCAATAAATCAATTACTAACTTAATGGTGACCGAGTTATAGTTGGTCATTTTGACAAGTATGCATTTCTTCAAAGCATTTAACAAATCAATATTCACTATTTTTCTTTGTGTTAATTGCTTAAATTCGTTATCTATATTTGTCAATTACACACTTTACCCTAAATTGGTCTATTTTAAATTTTGAAACTCGAAATTGAAAGTGGTTCTTCAATGCCAATATACTTAATGCATCTTGTAACTCTTTTTATTGAATTAAAAATATGGTTAATAGATATGATATTATAGACAAAGGTAGATAAGGCATCTTACATTTGAACAATTGATGGTAGAATTAGCAGCAAATGATGAGAATTTGATAGTTCTGGCATGTACGCTTGAGCTACTACTCTAACCTAGTTCGTTGCTGTCTCTGTATCCTCATCACAATAATTTTTACATGAGGTTTTAAATGTGTTGCCAAAAATGTCAGTGCCTTCACCTTCCATACACAGTTGACTATAAAAAATAATCATATATAGGATCCTTATTATAATCACATGGCGAGTATTGGCTATAAATTCTAACATTTTTATGATGCATAGGTGAAAGCTCTATAGGATGTGTCTCTTTGATAAACAATTTTAACCAAAGCTGAATTAATTATCTCCCAAAGAAGAAATAAATGATTATACGTGAACTTCTAGATTAATAATTTTGAAAGGAGGAATGTAAGATATTCTATAATCATTAATAACTATCTGCTTTATAGTGACATAAAGGAAAGTGATATGTCTAGTCACTGTTGCTACAATATTGATTATAAAGGCTGATACACTATAGTTATTACTGATATTCACATATCTAACGAACTCTATCTCACCATTTATGAAACTTGTTTTATTTTAATAACAAATTCTATTAGATTAGTTTTAGTAACATTATATAACATTATCAATAATTTATGATACTTGATGTTATTTGGAATTGATAAGAGTTCGATTTTTCCACCATGGTAGTTTTTTGAATAATCTAAAACTATAATGCATAATGATCCTTTATGACGAACATCAACTGGTATAATTTTAGCTATATATTTAATATATATATATATAAAATATTTAAATATAAATATTTGAACATTGATAATTTTTTTAAATAAAAAAATTGACATTAAAAATAAATTAAATAAATTCATATGACATAATAAATTATCAATTCAAATTAAATAAATTCATAAGATAAATATATAATAAAAATATACAAATTTAATTTAAAATATAAATTAAAAAAATTCTAAATTTAATTTCATATTATAAATAATCTTAATTTAATTTAATATATACAAATTCAAAAAATTATAAATATAAATTCAAAAAAATGATTTGTTTCAAATTAATAAAAAAGCACATTATAAGTACCCTTGTGTCAACTATACTAGGCATTATTGGCATTCTAGTGTCAACTACGTGAGGACAAATTTTATATGTTTTTAGTTTTTAATCAAATATATTGTTCTAATTTAAAAAAAAAAATTATATTTTAAGTATTTATTCATAATTTTAATAAACAAAAATTAACTAGTTAATATCATATAGATAATCTAAATCTAATTCTAAAATATTAATTATAATAAATTTTGTGTCATTTAATTTTAAATTACTTAAATTTTATACATAAAATAAAGGATAAAAACTCATTTGTCGAATTAAGTCTGTAAACAAAATGTCAAAATATTTATACGGTTGAACGAAATATTAATAGAGTGAATATTAAAAAATTTAGAAGAAAAAAAATTTATTTATAAGTTAAAATTTGATTGTGTTTTTTTTTTTTTTAGTTTTATGTACTTTTTATTTTATAAATATAAAAAGTAATTATAAAAATAGAATGATTAAAAAGTGATTATTTCGGAAAAAAATATTTTAGAATTGATTAAAAGTACAAAGGAGTTAAAGGAAATTTCCATTGAAAAATTTCCCGTGAAATGGCGGAACGCCTTCACGTTCAATAACGATTCGGTTGTTAAAACGCGTCGTTTTTCTCTTCGTACAATCTAACTTCGCTCTCGGTACGGAGAATAGTAGTCGAGCTCCGTTTCAACTTTCAAGTGATGGTTGAAAAACCCCAACCGGTTCGCGCACTGTACCGAGCACTATGCAGTTTAGCTGCTGACTACTGTGAATTTGGACAGTCGATTTCGAGAAATGGAAACCCTGGTTGATCCAAAACGCGCCGGATCTTTATCCCGATCCCACCAATGGTTTCCCAATTTAATTTCCGCTATTGACCTCGATTCCTCTGTTCAGTATTTTTCTTATTTTCTTGTTAATTATTTACAGAGACAAGTTCGAAGGACGTGGATAAAGTGACGGAGCTGTTATAAACCACTGACATTGCCTCTACTGCTTCTTCTGGTTGGCTTTCCTTACAACCTATATTGTTCATCTGATTCCTCTGAGATCGCGTTATTGGTATTATTTTTGTTGTTATTATTATATTTGGCATTCAAATATTTTAAGTTAAAGTTTAATTTGATAATATTTATTACAAACGGGGTTAGTTTATGAATATGTCAAATTTGTTCTTGGATTAGGGAGGGGGCTAGTAGAAAATCTTAATTGTTTCCTCGCAATTACCGCTTTTTTCTGGCTAAGTATGTTAGAATTTGTGATTGATGGGTTTGTCTTTTGAAGGATTTATTTCATTTTTTCTTTGTCTAGTCTGTATACACCAGGCAGAGGTCATTGGCCATTGTGGGTTGCAATCTATGATATTTGATCATACCTGTAAAAGCTGAAATTCAGGATGAAGGTACTGTTTGTGTCAGGGGGCCAGCCGACAAGCCTTTCAGAAGGCCAAATGGAAACTTAAATGCAGTCTTTGTGCTACAAAGGCAGTCTAGGCAAATTTCTTGAAAAAAGGGAGTAGGTATCTTCATTGCCAACTAAAAGAAGCAACGTGGGAAAAGAATTTCCGGTTATAGGAAAAGGAGGTACAACAATCGTAACAATTCTTAGAAGTGAAGATTCTTTGCTCTAGTCCGTCTTAAAAAGCAAGTCAACAGAGCAGCTCCTTGATCTTAGCATCAACGTGGTATGAATTTGGCTGTAGAATAATTTAGTGAGAAAGTTAGTTGAAGAAAACATAAAGTACCTAGGATACGTGCAAGAAGCCCATCCAGTTTTTGATCTGAAAACATCAAAGAGTAGCTTGAGCAAGACTGAGCATGGAGAAGGGACGGTTATGATTAGTGTTGAGATGATGAATTTTTGGTCTCTCTACTATAAATATTCCTAATATATGACAGAGAACTAATGTCTAAACCAAAGGTTGCTATTTTTTAATTTCATAAAGATCCTGCAACCCTTAAGTAGTGACTTTTGATTTCATAAGAATGATTGAAATTGGGACTATACTTTTTCATTAGACGGAATCATACCCAATAGGTACTATACTTTTTCATTAGACGGAATCATACCCAATAGGGTGTTAGTCATGTTTTACTATGCAGAAACATGCCTTAATATGATGTCTTACATACGTCAATATTATTTGCTGTTGCTGCATCTGTTTTAAGATATTTAGTACTTACAATCAAAGTCAGGTATACACTATCTTGTAAATATTATTTTGTACTTATGAACAGAATTTATTATACCCAATACAATAGACTATGAAGAGTATTGAAATTATTGTTTTCTAAATGAAATTTCTCTTAAATGTTTTACCAGCTAGTTCCTATAAGGATAACATTTATCTTTTTTTGTTTACAGTCAGGGTGTTATTTAATTGCATCACTTTTTTGGCCTCTTACTTTTACTTGACAATGTATGGAATGATGTTATACTTTAATTTGTCTATCTTTAACTCTGGGCTGCTGGGGTTACTTTATCACCTAAGGAAGATGAAGTTACATGCCTACTTGGCAGAAAGATAAAGAAAAATGTAAGAGTTACATGTTTTTTTCTGTGTTCATTGCATTTGCTCTTGTTTTGCATACATGCAATATTATTGCTTGAGTCTATCATAATTGAATTTGGCAATCAATGTGTTGTAGGGGAATAAAGAAGTTGTTGAAAAGGTTGTATGTAACAAACAAAAATGTATAACTAGAATAAAAGGCCTGGACCTTTTTGGTGAACTATATGCTGCTTTGAAATTTTTTTTATATTTCTTTATGTCAAGTTCTTGCCCTACAATGATAGGTGACTCTGCATCTAGGATTTCCTTTCAGGTGTTAAACTTAGTGATGCTTCAAAAAAACTTGGCAAAAAGATTGCTACAGGGACGTCAGTTGTTAAGGTGTATTTTTTATGGGACAGTAAATATGTTTTTTATAATGCTAGAAATGCTAATGATATATATTTTTTTTTCTGAATGAATGATTTCAGGGGCCAACTGAGAAGGAGCAGATTGATTTTCAAGGAGACATATCACATGACATCTTGGAGTTTGTAACAGAAATACAGCGTGATGTAACACGTTCTTATCACTATCCATCTTTTTCAATCTTATACATTGAGTCAAAAGTGTGATTTTTTTTTTGCCCTTAAAATTAAAAAATAAAATTCCTCAACTACCTCTGCATTTCAAGAACTGCTTTGCGGATGCAAGATACTTGAGAAACCAACAGACAGTTCTTCCCTTTGTTGTGATTATTTTTTTCCTCTTTGGAGAGGAAGGACAGTTGTTTGGGAAGTTATGTGCATGGCTAATTACTTTGCATGTTTATCAAAGATTTATTTGTGATGAGTGTATTGAGGGTTTTAACTTCAGGTGAATGTTATTTTTTGCCAAATAGCTGAGTAAGATTGAGCTGACAAAGAAAGTCGGAAACCATTTTGAATTCCCTTGGCTGAATTATGCTTCTATGAGAGACTGAAACTTGAATTGAAAATTTTAAGTTATGAGTTTGGTCACTTTTGAATTAGGATCAATGGTTGTAACTGGGAGACAAAGGCATTCAATAAAAACATCATACATCTAGGGAATTTATTTTGTCAGTGACACTGTATTCATAATTTTGAAAACCTTGGTCTTAGAGGTGTGCTGCTCAGACTTCACAGTGGCTGTCCAGAATTCCACATTATATTGTGGCAAAGTCTGGGATGATCTTTGCGTGGATCTTTATTTGTATTGTTTCTCAAGTAAGTATGATAAGACTGTTACGTTGATCTCCCTCTTAGTTTTATGTTCATAGTATTACATTTCAAAGTAATTAGACATGGAATCTGATCAAATCAGCTAAAGTTTTTTAAACCCCATCTCTCTTATTTTAGGTCCCTGCATCTGTAATCTTCTTTGTTGAAGATGGAAAAAAGGTTCCAGCTGCTTGATTGAGATTGTGGCTTATAGACAATGTGGGAAATGGTGTCTTCCTTGCTGTTCAGAATGCACTCGTGAGATTTGCTATGCATTACTCACAAAGCAAAGGGATGGATTTTCATGGGTACTGAGACTTTTCTCCTCTTCTATGGTCTCCTGTTATGTTGGTTGCCAACATAGTATCTTTATCATCTGTAATGTGTTTTGAAATTATTCATATGATTATGTAGGATAATTTTGGATGTTGTTACTTTTCTCATAACATGAAAGCATTACATGTACTTTTAGAAGCTGCTGAGTTGAATTTTTCATTGGTAACATATTCTTGACTGTATTTAATATTTGTTTACCCTAGTGATCTTGCTGCTGATACCTGAAATTCTTCTGTTGCTGGCTCCTATGGACAAGTCCCAGTTATATATGTCATGAAAAGTTTGCGCCTATCAAAATGTATTTATTACTTGAATAGTATTTTGTTGTGTTATGCTCTATGCATGTCACCTTCTACTCATGTTGGCATCATAATGTTGGGCGAAATTAAATTTGAGAAAGCCTTGATAGCTGCAAGTAGGCGTGGGCAGTTTTGACGACTGTAACTAGATTGGTATGAAAATGTAATGTAATACAAAGGCATGCGCATTGTATGTGTTAGCAAATACCCCTTGCAAAAGGAAATGCGTGATGCATCTATGCTATTTACTGGTGTTATGTGACTATTTAAAATAGTGGAAGTGAATTTCTTCTGGGTGAATCATATCGACCACTCTTCAGGTTTAATGAAATTATTACATTTCCTCGTTTGGATACTATGTTGACGTCCTCTATTATTAACTTCCAATTGTTTTCCACAGCTGCAAGTCTCCAAAGGTTTCAACCAAAGTTAAATTAATATTTTGCTCCATATTAACAAAGATAAGAGACTAGGAAGTTTGTCTGGTTCCATTTGATATCGTCGCTCTTTTGTAAATAGCAGCCCTTTAATGGAAGAGGTAAAATTAATTTTAAGAAAAACCATGATTGTTGTTGTTGTTTTTTTTTTTTTTTTAACTAATATGTCTAGTATTTAGAATATATAAAGTACAATGGGATAATGGAATAGTAGACAAATAACCCTAGTAAAGGGAACACTTTCAAAGTATAAGTGGGAGATGGGGATGGTGGTGGTGTGGAGCTTTGGAGGTTTATATTTTGTAATGTGGTTGGTAGTGGTGATTGTGTGGCAAAGCTATTGTGCTATTCTTGTAGTAATAGGTCAAGGTGCATGAGCTTTGTAGGTTGTGGCTGGGGCTGTTGTTGACATTGATTTGGTTTCATTGGGATTTCAACTCTCGAATAAAGACTATGGAGAGGCAAATAGCACTTGTGGAGGATGAAGACAAGGTGAAACAGCATTAAGTGGGTGGCAGCACGACTTGGAAAATCTGATATGGTGTGAAGCCATGTTTTGGCATGATATGGACTACCGAAAGAGACCACCCTGTGCATATTCATTTTCCTATGCAAAAAATGAAAACGGGTAATAGGAGGGAGTGGAATGAGAAATGAGAAAGAGAGAGTAGGGGGGGGGTGGGAGGGGGAGATAGAGATATAGGGTAGTTTTAGCCATGGAATACTTAGTTGAAGCACTAGAAAATTATTGGAGGCAAATTGAAACTTTGTGTCTTATCTAAGGAAAGGCAGTTTGAAAATGAGCCTTAAAGACTTCCACCTCATGTTCTAGTTGTGACATTTCTATGAAATCTTTCATTAGAAAAATGCTTAAAGATTTTATATCTTGGTGTCTGTCAAATCAATTTGAATTAAGGCAGTATGTTCTAGAAAAAATTTAAAACATTGAAATGGATTTCCTTAATTTGTTGCTATACACTTTATTCTTGCTAATGTAGTAGAATAATAAGAGTGAGATAATATCTTATGGTTAAGCTTTTGTGGAGCTTGTGGATTCTGTTTGGTTTGATGGTAGGTGACTGGAATAGCTTTCTTTTTTCTTTGGCATTGTGATCCCGATGGGGGCTGTGTGTTTTCTTTCCCTTGTATTTGTCAATCTGATGTTCCTCGGTGAGAGGTAAATTATCTCTATTAATGAGGTAAAACTTGTAAATGAAATTCTCTCTCTTGCTCTGTCGAAGAAGATACTTGGGTGGGGCTCGCTATCTTATGAATGATCATGTGAGTCCCATTTAAACACAATCCTGTTTCCGATACTCTGGATGCAGTGACACAATTTGTGCTTTGAAGTCTCTAAGCAATTGGGTAGATTCAAAAGTGCCGATTTTGGCCAGCTTTCTTATTTCTGTCATCCAACCTATGTCATCATTGTATATTAAGAGGCTGGTTCAGACATGATCCCATTCTTGTTTCTAGTAGTGTGAATATACGCTTGCTTATGTTCTTTACTCTTGAAATTAGAGATGACTCTAGCACAAGCTTAATTTGTCCCAATCACTTGAGTTGTCCCACATAAATAAAAATTTGGTCCGTAATTCATGTGTTTATCTTTTCTCTCTATGTTGGAATCCGAATTTTTGTTTTCCTTGCATGTGTTGTAAATTTCTGATTGTTGAAGCATCTTTTGTGGTTATCAACAATTCATGCTCATTCACTGCTTGAAAATGAAGTGTGTTGTTTTGTTGCATACGTGCTGGAACATGGAGTAATGGCCCCAGGAGAAAATCGATAAATCAGTCACATAGGTTGTCGGCACCTATCTTGACATGACCACAAGACCAGACTAGATTTTGTTGTTTTTGAATTTGTGGGATGCTGGAATGACAGTATTGTCAGAGGTGTATCTTATATCATGTTTCAAAAAATTTTCATCTTAAAACATGGAAAGCATCAACAGTACCATTCCCCAAAATGAATGCGTGACAAATTCTCCATTGGGATGATATATGAGGTGTTTTTGAGTAAAATAGTCCAATATTAAGGCCCAATTAAAACTTTAGTCTAATTTTAAAAATATTCATAATACTATTAACTAATTAATTTACTTCTGGACAAAAAATTCTCGACCCTCTATCTTCATGACAAACAATTCTCTAACCCTTTTATTGCCTGATCTTTTGTTTTCCCTTTAAACCCATAAATACTGTCATTTACTTAAAGCACAGAAAAGTTAAAAAAAAGCTTGCATCTAAGAAGAGAAATTTTGTCGCCCAACTTAAGCAGGAATTTCAAACCACAATAGCTAAAGGTACGATCTGCATTTTGAATTTTGTTAAACCTCCTATATGTTAATATGTTAGGGTTAGACTTTTTTGGTTTGGCGAGTTAGATACCAAATAATTGATCGTTTTGTGATTGTAATTGTGAAATTTGAAACAAATGAACAAATGGACAAGTGAAGGAGATGAACAGTTTTAAATTTCGTTGAGACAATTTCATGTTCATCAAAGGAAAGCAATTATGAACAAGTTTTCTTTTGACGATTTCATTGCAAGAAAATTCAAATAATAAATTAGTATTCTCTCAATGAAATTGTTGAGGAGAATCTTGTTCGTAACTATTTTTCCTCAATGATTTCATTGAGACAAGATGATTTCATATTTGTTGAGGAATAATAGTTATGAACAAGATTTCTCTTAATGATTTTGTCAAAGAAAAAATTGCTTTATTATTTGAGTTTTCTTAAGATGAAATTGTCAGAAAAAACTTGTTAATAACTATTATCTCTTAATGATTTTATTGAGAAAAAATTTTCTTTTAACTAATACTAAATTAATTTGTTGATTCTTTTGATTCAGAATAACTGAAAGAAAAACTCTAAATATCATTTGAGTTAGCTTTTAGGAGCAATAATAGGCTGAAAAGAACATGTTAAGCTTAATCGAAGAGTATAAAGTATGCAGTTTACTTTCTCTATATAGTTATAATACAATTGTAGCTTTAAGTACGGTGATGTATTCGGATTGTAGAGAAAAAAAAAAGAAGAGGCTTTTAGTTAGATTCTTCAATTGCAAAAATAGTTCCATGCAAAACAGAAGTTTAAAATGGAACTTGATGAGTTGAATGAGAAATTACAAGTAATAAAACATTTTAAAAATGAAGCTATAACAAATCAAAAGATGAAAAAGATAAGTGACGGATTAAAGTAAAAAACTAATGATTTGGATGAAATAGTCTTTAAATTAGACTCTTATAATCAAAGAGCATTAGAGAAATGATAAAATATAAGAGTACGCAAATAATTTATTTAGGTAAAATAGTTTTATTTGTATATATGTCATTAATGTTGATGAAATATAATTTGAATTAAATTATTTTTTAAATGTAATTTATTTTTTGGTTTGTTTAAGGGGTTTTAAAAGCAAATGTCAGGTGTCCACACTAATATTAAATAAAGAAAATGGGTGAGAATAATCCAAAGCCATCTTATAATGTATGCAGGCAAAGATTTTCACCCATGGAAGCACAAATATAGGCAACCACTCTATCCTCCCTCTAGAAAATCTAACGAACTCTAAATGCTATACATTCAATATAATAGATATTGGAGGGACTTCTTAAGTATGCTATTTGCACATCATTCTTATTATATACTTATGCAATGTGTATTTTAAACATAAATTTATGCAAGTTCTTGTGATGTAGAAAATTATAAATGAAGAAAACGAGAAGATACAAAAACTCAAGAAGTTAGGGGATGAGATATGTACGGCAGTTATTACAATTATAAACGAATTAAATAAATATAATTCAAGTAGAAGATATATAATTCGTGAACTTTAAAACTTTAAAGAAGAAAGGAGAGCCATATTAAAAGAAACCATTGCTTATATTGCGACCAATATCAAAAAATAAAGACAAAATCATAACAAAATGTTGTATATTTGATTTGTGTTTGTGTTTGTATTTGTTTTATTTGATATCAAATTATATATGTAATTGTTGTACTTTTATAACAATGTAACACTTAATAAGTTACAATTATATATAAATTTATTTAAACTTTGAGTTTTTATCTTTGTTTTTAAGGTTTTTAATACTGGTCTACTTCAAATTGAAACAAAACAACAATGCAAGAAACTCCAACTATGAGTTTTTAAGATGAATGCATAAAGTCCCTTGACGAATTCGTTGAGGGTATTTAATGCTTTTGCAAATAGTTCTGCAACGATTTCGTCCAAGGATTTTACTGTCAAGTTTTTGAAATGAAAGCATAAAGTTTGTCAAGTAATTCGTCGAGGAAAGCATAAAGTCTTTTGACGAATATGTCGAGGGAATTTAGTATTTTTTGCAAAAAGAAATTTTGAGAAATCATTGAAAAATTGTTTCCCAAAAACTTAGGTTTCAATTCCTTGTTCTTTAATCTACATTTTCTTTGTATGTTTTTTCATGTATTATTATGAAAATCAGGTATCTACATTAGATTACTAATCTCAAATCCTTTGATTTAGACGAAAATTCAAGTTTATTTTCTCTTCTCTCTCTCTCTGTTTTTTGTTTTAGTTTAAACAAGATAAGGTACAACAAAAATAAAGTGTTTGTGGAATTTTTGTTCGACAATAAATTCTGTGACTAATAATATGAAGATTTTTAAAATTAAACTAAAATTTTAAATGAGCCTTAATATTGGACTCCTTTGCTCAAAAACCCATACGAGTACTTTCACGAACGTAATGAAATATGAATCCTATTTTTTGGTTTATCAGAAATTGTCATGTAATTTGTGCCCCACAAGCATGTAAAGCAAGCATTTGATGAGGAACGACTCTTTTTCAAATTGCTGGCCCAATGACTGCTCCAGCTGGAAAAATATTTAAAAAATGGAACAAGTTGGTGATGGCTAGCTAGCTTGGAACGATGGATCTGACCAAGTCTTCCCTCGTGCCTGAACTCTGAAGTAGACTTCTTTCCAGTGCTCTGAACACCAAGTTGGAAGGGCGGTAGCTGGATTGTTTTCTCTAAGAAAGCCAAGGAGATTTCGATTTCACTGGTCGGCAAATGTCTAATCTAACCTTCCATTACCTCTTTGTTAATGCCTAGACCTGATGACATATAATATTAATATATTTGTTAGAACATGTAGTATTACGATAGAATAAAAAAAATTTAAATAAAATAATTTAATTACATTAACATTAACAACATAATAAAATTATTTAATTAAAAATAAATATATATTAATTAAAAATAAAAAATAATATATAAAATAATTATAAAAGTAAAATAAATAAATCAAATTTTTTTCTTAATTTTTTTTAAATTTTTGATTAATACATATATTTTTTTCTTCTTTGTTAATTGATAGTCCCACTACTTTATCAAACTTTGAAATAGTTCATACAAAAAGTTTTAAGATGACTTATATAGTAAAATTATTTATTAATGAGGAGAGAGAATGTTATTAATTAATAATAAATAAAAAAAATAAAGATGAATTTTAGTTAAATGAGATAAAAAAATAATTATATATTAAAATTTATCTTAATTTTTTTTATTTATCACTAATTAATAATTTTATTTTATTTTTATTAATGGTGTAATCTCAATATATCATTATAACAAGATAATAGGATCTTTTCACTTAATTTTTTTTTAATTTATATCTTAGACAATTAATCAATTATTATTATCTTCTAATCCCCAATTCGTTTCAGTTTCCCGTATAAAATTAATTAACGGTGTACATAACCTAGGTTTTTCACCTTTTCTTCTCTCTTCCCTGGATAATCCTTGGATATCTTATCCTCGAATGATAGGCCAATCTTTAAAATACAGTAGAAGATCCTGTAAATGACAGTACATAAGAGGTGAAAAGCAAGGACAGACTATAAAAGAACAAATTCAATTACGACAACGCGCTGGCTAAGAACTAAGCAGATGACCAGAAAGTACACTACAGAACAAAAACCAACTTCTGATTCACGTAGTAAGAAGAAGAAAACACGAGACATGATAAGAGATGGTGCGCAGAGTATCTAAATAAAGCAAGTAAGTTACTTTCCACTTATGTATATAGGTATCAAATCTATCTAGTGGACTCGGGACCCGACAATCTTACGTAAGTATGAAAGTTGATAGATTGAACTGATCATATCAGATCCTCGACGATGTAGATTCACAGATATTCTTAGAATCTCAAAGATCTTGTACGTAAAAATTTATGATACTTATGACACTGTATTAAAACACCCATATGAACACGATAACAAGGAAAAGGAGCTTTTATTGTGTGGATAGTAGTGAATTCTTACGATGCATGCTTTTAGCCAGCGAAGGACGTTATTTGGTTGAGGATATAAAGTGTTTTCGCGGGTAAGGAATATCGAATTCATCACTCATAATAATCATGGCTTAGGGTTTACATAGTCAAAAAGAGATACCTCTTGTCTTGTGTATAATGAGATGGGGATATGGACGGCTATGCTAGCTAGGGTATTTAATTCGCATATCTTGCTAGAAAGAAAACCTACATATAATATAATATTACTCTATAATGTTTTGTGATTGATGAAGTTTGATTTGTGTTTGGTTTCTAAGAACATGTACAAATGTGTTAAAGCAACAAGGAAAGAAAGAAACATTAATTAATTACAACATAAAAGAGATATAGAGTATTATACACGCGCTGTGGAAGGAGGGTAATGGGTCTAACTCTATCACCAATAAATAATGGCAAGGAAGAATCCTCCATTCTTGCTGCACAAAATCTCTGTCAGTAAAGCAAAGCACCCTATAGTACAGACAGTGACGAAGCAGAAATTTTCAAGTTGCACCCGGAAGTGGGAGCGTTTTGTCATGTTACCTTCTTCTTCTCCACGGGGGGTGGGCATCAACACAACTCAATACTTCTTCTAACCAATCCATGGCTAGCTTAGCTATCCCTGCCACTTGGCTATCCATCGATTTTTCTGCAGACTGTTCAAACCTAAGTTAAATTTTAATTAAGAAGGAGAAGATTATCTAATCCAGTATGTACATGAGTTGTTGTCAAGACTTGTTTACTATGACTTCACATGATATATTCAAGAGGGAATTACTTATATTTTAATTAAACGTCGTCATTATTTAATTAAATATTATAACAACTCGTAAATTAGTCACGTTTAATAAATAATAATGGTTGACGACTTCATGCCTGATGATAAGAAAATAAAACAGGAGACAAGCGATTTTTTGTTTTTGTACTTTACGCCAAAGAAACTAGTTCTAATAGCAAAATAATGTACACAAAAAAATATAAATTCTAAATAACAATGATGACAACAACAACAACAATAATAATAATAATAAAATATATCTGTTTATTATTATTTTTATTAATAATAATAATAATAATAATAAAAGATGGAACTCTTTTGTTATGCTTATTATGTAGAGATTTCTTTTCTTTTCTTTCCTAGAGAAAATTAATTTTCTCTTAATTATGTATTCTCCAACTCTGTTCCATAATGTACAAAAGAATGACGAGGGATGTATGGTTATCAATAAATGCCATTCTACAAACATTTAAAAGCATAAAATACCAAAAACAATAATTGATTATGTATTCTATTATATTTATAGTATAAAATAACAGTAATTAATTAAGATTAATGGGTAATGTCGTCGTTCCTTTTGGAAGTATGGAACATGCACAGGATCAAAAATAAGAATGACAGATTTGGAACGGCGGTGCGTGTTAGGGTACAAGTTTATAATTAGGATTCTTTTTAATTTTTTATATTTTTAATTAATTTTTATTTATTAAAAAATAAAAATAAATAAATTAAAATAAATCGTAATTATTTATTATTATTTTTTATATTTATATGTTAATAAATTTTTAAAAATTAAGCATGAAAAAAATAGATAGACGATCCTCATACGTAACAATAATACCTGTTTGGGTTTTTGGGACCACGTGAGACTGTGGGCAGGCTGGAGTGGCTGGTTGGCTTCCATCCCCATAAAGATTTTGAATATCTTATAATAGTCCCCCACCACCTTCTCCCCCTCCCGGGGTCCCCACCCGTGTTTTTCTGAACATCTCTCTCTCTCTCTCTCTCCCCCTTTCTAGTGTTCATCATGAAGAAGCAAGCAAGCATCACATGTTCATCATGAAGAAGCAAGCATCACATTATTCATGAGCAAATAAATAATCAAATAACTAATGCGTAGCATTTGAAAATACAGGGTAGAATTTGTTGAATCAAGTGGATTTTGCCGCACCAGGCAGGCAGGCAGGCAAAATCTGTGATCTGATTTACTACGTACATAGATCGCTCCAGGGCCAAAGCCACTCTTGACAATTGTCTTTATTTTGTTTTCTTTATGATCTTCATTGTCATCCATGTTAAGACCATCGTTCATCTCATCAAACTAATTCTATACGTATTTTTCAATTCAATAATTCTTTGTTTTTCAAATGATCTTGCTTGTTCCTAATAAGTATTATAGCCTAATTAGTTAACTGATGCTAACTATTTTTTGGAAAACTAATTATTCAATGCGAGAAAGATGCAATTAAGAATAGATATTCTTGAAACTTAAATTATATAATAACGGTTTCAATTTATTTATTTTTATTCGATCATTATTATTATTTTTTTTTTAACAAATAAAAGAAATATATGTTTTTTATACATGCAATTTGAGATATAAAATATTAACAACAAATATATAAACAAAAAATAGCTAATTATTGATGCTATATATATATATATATAAAGTAGAAACATAATTCCATTTTTTTTTTAAAAAAATAAGAGTAATGATAAAGGTACAAAATTTGAATTTCAGATTTGTATTTTTATTACTGCAGCCAATAATAGTATTATTGAAAAACAATACCAAATTGTCTCTAAACAATTAGAGAATAATATAGTGGAGATAAAAGGATGTAAGCATGGTCATATGGAGACAGAGAAGAGACAGAGAGACAGTGAAAATATGCTAATTAAGGTTAACTAATTGGTTTCTCTCTTGCACCAATTGGTATTGAACTTCAATTGATTGTTATTAAATTGACAAATAAATTTTTAAATTTATAAAATTAAAATACAGTGTATTAAATATAAAAATTAACGATTAATAATATTATCTTATTAGTTAAGCTAATGATTGTATTATTTAAGTTTGGGTAATTAGTATGGAAAACCATTAATTTTCTCAGTCATGTTAGGTAAAGACCTAACAGCAGTCACTCTTTTGGCATGTGCCAAGGCATGCTTAGTTGTATTCACGAAGTTTCCTGATGAATATACATGTAAAGTATATTAAAACTTACATATATGGTCATTTGCCATAGACAACTTATTATGTGGCTGAACACGTAAGCCATTGTCTTGCTATATAATGGCATGCATTTTTATTTTGGATATTAATCAAATAAATAAATAATTTAGTATGAATGCATGGTGAAAGGTATGCTATCTGATAGGTCTTCGTACCTGTAATATCTTTGGGTCAAAGATTATCTTTTGAACGAGAGTTTTGTTAGTCCAATTTTGATTTCTAACTCTATCTTTTGCTTAAGAGCTCGATATATATATATATATATATATTTCCTGGCATTCTTTCTATGAAATTTTAAATAAAGGATGCTTAAATTTTAGGAAAACATAAACAATATTAATTAATTAACGAACTATTAATTTATAATAAACTGATAGGTTATATACGTACAGAGATATAGGAAGAGGCAGAGGCAGGGCCAAATTCTTGTGATTGAGATTTGATTATACATAAATATACCGTCCCCGTGTGCATGGCATAATCGTGTTCTTTTGCATTGCAAGTTGCTTAATTATTAGAAACAGCCTAATTGAATTATAATGTTTTGTTGGCATGCTGTTGGTAAAAAAAAACATATCTGTAAAATTATGAGGAAATTAGTTCTTCTAGTTTTGAACTAAAATTGGAGCTATCAATCCGAATAGATGGTCCAACAATAAACGATTCATGTGAGATCATTGAATTTATAAATTGGATCCCGTCAAAATATTAAGAGGAAAATTAGAAAATATAATCACCCATCCAAGGAACTTCAACTGGTTAGATATAATGGGATAGTAGTAATCATGGTCACAAATTGACTTTACCTCTTGCGTGTACCCTTGGATACGTACAAACAAAATCTTCCAAGGGAAGAAAATCTGGCTGATGTTTCCCTCTGTTTCTCATTACAAATCTATGCATTTCAAGTTGGAACACAAATGATTTGTGAAAATTCTTCCAAACCCATAAAGAAAATCCTGGTGATCCTTTTGATGATTACCGAATTTTGACCACTAATGCATCCTGAACTAGGAAACGAGCGATTTTTTTTTTTTTTAATTGCATGTGGAAATTGGAAAATCGGGTAGGATTCCGATTGACTAAACTTGACCTAATCTTGGACCATTTGATCACTATCATACGGTTGAAATCTATTTTGATTGGTCTTATGGTAGGACGTATTAACAATTAAGAAAAATCTTTTAAATTCCTTAGAGGGATCTCTAGTCTTTGCTTCCAAATCTTTGAAAAGTATAAGCATTCCTACGACGTCGTTTGCATAGCCAAACAAAGACCACGAGCGATGACAATATTGCTGTCCTGGCTTTCACTCTTTCTTAATTCTCTGCCTATTTATACAAGTGCCTCATTTTTCTTTCACCTCACCTCATCTGCTTGTCCTTCTTCGTCTTAAATCCTCATGTTACTGCATCTTCTATCCACAAAAATGGCAGAGAAGTTTCAAATCCTGTTATATATACTAATCCTATTTATCATAAGCCGTTTGATTTCAACCATAGGGAATTCGAAGCCATCGAGTATTTTACTCTCACATAAGCTTCAAACCCGCAATATTGCAGATAGGCTTCGTTCGGATCCAGCTGCCATCAAATCAGCCTCTAGCGATTACGGCAACATCGTCAAACAACATCCTGCAGCGGTTCTTTATCCATCATCAACAGAAGATATCATGACTTTGATTAAAACAGCATACAATTGTTCTGCTCCTTTTAATATAGCGGCAAAAGGCCACGGCCATTCTGTCCGAGGACAAGCCATGGTTCGAGATGGAGTAGTAGTGGAAATGTCGTCTCTGAAAAATCGTCGATACCAGACAGGCGTTACAATTTCTGGCAGCCTTTTGTCCGGTTTTTATGCCGATGTTGGGGGCGAGCAGCTTTGGATTGATGTGTTAAATGCCTCCTTGGAACATGGACTTGCACCGGTTTCGTGGACTGACTATCTGTACTTAACCGTTGGTGGGACTCTCTCGAACGCAGGAATTAGCGGCCAAACTTTTCGCTATGGTCCGCAGATCAGCAATGTTTATGAATTGGATGTTATTACTGGTATGATTAATCTTCTCTTTTTGCAAAAATTTCTTTGTGGAATTGTCTTGAGAAAATACAAACCGGTGCTGTTTCTCATATATAAAAGCACTCAGTTAAGTTTAACACATTAATTAATCAGTTAATGTTAGAATTATTTATATGTTTATCACATTTAGGAATGGTTAGTTGTTTGTACACACAAGATCGAACGGTGATTCATGCCGGATGTTTTTTCATACTAGCTAATTTTGTGTTAATTCTAATAAAAGGATTAAATGTAATTTGTGAAATCAATATACAACGAGTAAGAGTTTGCATGCATGCAGTTACTGTAGGGTTTGCTTATGGTCTTGGTGTATTCTGATTCAGGAAAAGGGGAGCTAATGACTTGTTCCGCATCCCAGAACTCTGAGCTGTTTTATGCAGTTCTAGGAGGTTTAGGCCAGTTTGGGATTATAACAAGGGCAAGAATTGCCCTGGAGCCGCCGCCAAAAAGGGTACCTTAATTATATAAAGCGCTGTCTCATATATTATTGAATACTTATACTTTTCTCGGCAACCAGAATGAATAGCATTGATTATTTACTCGTGTGTATCACTAGATAAATTCATAATTGCTAACTTTTGTTCGTAGGTTAAGTGGGTACGAATGCTTTATAGTGATTTCTCCACTTTTACCAGAGACGAAGAGTATTTGATTTCAATGAATGGAAGGAGGCAAAAGCAAGCGCTGGACTATTTAGAAGGTTCACTTCTAATGAACCAAGGTTCTCCAGATAACTGGAGATCCTCATTTTTCCCACCGTCTGATCATTCGAGAATAACCTCCCAAGTGAAAAGACATGGCATCATTTATTGTCTTGAAGTGGTCAAATATTACGATGATCAGACCCAAAATACCGTGGACAAGGTACGTCATTATCAGATTTAAAGTTGGTTCCACTAGGATTATACATGTTCAAAAGAAATGTAATACTTTGGCCATTATATTTCTACAGGAACTGCAATTATTGTTCAAGGGATTAAACTTTCTTCCTGGACTTATATTCAACAAAGATGTTACCTATGTTGAATTTTTGGATAGAGTTCGAGGTGGGGAGCTGAAACTTCAGTCACAAGGACTGTGGGAAGTTCCTCATCCATGGTTAAATCTCTTTTTACCAAAATCTCGTATCTCAGACTTCAACAAGGGTGTTTTCAGGGATATTGTTCTTAAACGTAACATTACCACAGGACCTACTCTTGTTTATCCTATGAACCGAAACAAGTAAGTCTTCTAAAAATACAACATAAAAAAGAGAATCATTTAATTACTCAATTGATTCCTAATTTACCTAAATAATCATCTTTCATATTTGAATTGTCTGCAGATGGGATGATAGGATGTCGGCGGTTATACCAGATGAAGACGTTTTCTATACCGTGGGATTTTTGCATTCAAGCGGGTTTGATAACTGGGAAGCCTATGATGATCAAAATGAAGAGATACTCAAGTTTTGTGAAAATGCTGGTATTAAGGTTAAGCAGTATCTCCCTTATTACGAAACTAAAGAAGACTGGATGAACCATTTTGGCTCAAGATGGAAGACTTTTGCGCAAAGGAAAGCTCTTTTTGATCCGAAAATGATTCTATCTCCGGGACACAGAATTTTCAATAGCATTTAAAATAAGCCATAACTGGGACTAGAGAGAATAATTTAAGTAGCCAGTGTTCTTTTTTGTGTGGGTAGTAGGACCATATATGGGTTTAGCATATATACTATTCATACAAGTAGAGAAAAACTGTAGTTCCTAAAAATGTGTTTATTCAATGGAAGAAGAATAATTTTCTTGAACGCTCTAAATTAAATTATATGATATATGGCCAAAAATACAGAAAATGAAATGCTATACAAAGAAACAAGACCAAAAATGAACAGGGAATGGGAAGTTATTCTAAACATAAACAAGAAAGGATTACTAACCAATATATTCCCGTTACCCGAACAGCTCAGGGGATGATTAGAATTTGTTCCCCCTGGACCCAACCAACACAATTTGCTTCACTCCAACAGCCTTAGCTGTTCATAAATATCCTATAATTCAGCCACAAATGATAATATTTTCAAATTTTGATTTAAGAAAAAAATAACCAAGTATTTTAAATTAATGCAAAGTAATAAAGCAGACGCTCAACAACATCTATTTCATTTTTTTGTCCAATCCCATCAGCCTAAGATACAAAAGTTATTCCATTAAACTTTAAGAAAAAACAAGAAATTGAATAAAGAAAGAAGAAAAAAAATTTAAATATTTATGATTATTCATTATAAATATTTATAAATATTTATCTGTATTAGTATATATTTTATATTTATATTAAATTTTAATTTTTTTAAATTTAGTTTCAAATTTATTATGAAATATAGTAAATTTATAAAATTTATTACATTAAAATTAAATACTAATAAATTTGTAATAAAATTATCGATTCTAATTATATCAATTACTTTTAAATAAAATAATATTAAGTAGAATATCTTAAAAACATCTTTATTGTATAACCAAGTAACTGAATGAAAATACTTATTTATTTATTGTCATTAAAATTAAACTAAATTAATTATTTTTCATATATTCTTTTTTCCTTCTGATTAGCCTGTCGAGAAAAAAGGTCCTTTAGACAAAACATATATGATTGCTACAGCCTTTCACTGAACGATCATGGAACTAGTTCTTCTCTTGCACGATTTTAATTGTTGTTTTTCTTCCCCGCTCCGAGAAAAGGACTTGACAGGCATAGTTTTGAAAACGACAAATAGCTAGTTAGGCTCTACATTAGGTCATTATTAGTTTCACTTTTTGTTTTTTCCTTTGGGGACAACAAAGTGTCCAATTGTGGGCTTACAAGTATATCCATTTTATATTTATGAAATTATGATAAAGCATGCATGCATCATATGGTCGCTAGTGAAGTTGCACAAATGTTGATTGGGGCATTATATATATTCTCATCCCCACGATATTCCCAAATGCCCACCCCGCACGGGCACCGCCGCACGCATAATCATATTGTTGCCTGCTAGCTGTTGCTGCTATCATCATTTGTAATGCTGCTGGCTTCCTTCGGTCTTTAAGCAAACAAGCCATAATTATACTAGATTCGAGTAATCAACTTTTGTTCTGCTTTTCAAGTACACATATTTGCTCTTCTCTATTATGCCGGCTACAAATTAAGTACTAGATTTGAGCACTGGAATCATGATCCTAATTCGCAAGGAGAGTACATATTTATACAAGTATGTACATGCATTCATCATTTTCATAACAGACTTGGGCTCTTTTTGAGTTGGACGAATACTGTAAAGGTAAGCGACAATACGAGAATTGGGATGATGTATTATTACAAGTCTGAGATTTCTATTGCTATATCAAAGACCATACCCATAACATTATTTTAACTTTAAATTATAAAAAAGTATGCCTTACTTACAAAGGGAATATGTTGAAAGAGAAACTTTTCAAGAAAAGAAGTTTGCATACTTTTTTTATTTTTTAATGAAAAAATAATGGCAAAAGAATTAAAAAGTAGAGAGACCTAAAAAGAATAATATCTGAAGGAAAAAATGAGCTCGTGTAATTGAAAAAAGAAGGTAATTAATAAATAGTATATGAAAGGAGAGAAACGGAGATGCTTGAATCGCAGCCTGGAGATGGGCCTAATCAAACCGAAACAGAAGACATCATCATACCTCATTTATGAATTTAAAAGAGTTAGTAATCAGAATGTTTGCTTGCTGCTCTTATTGCGGCTTCCGCGCAGGCAAACAGGAAACATCACTAGTAGCCGTCCTCTCCCTTTGTTTTCTTTTTTGTTTTTGACTTTCTGTATGTACCCAAACGAAGTGATGTAATTGATTTAGGCAAAGTGATCCCCATCTACTCATAAAGATTAAAGAAAATTTTATTTATAGTAAAGCTTTTTCTAGAGTAATAAATAAATAAACAACAACTTCAATAAAACCAACAACTTACCTCAGTTCTAATACTCTATTAGAGAGTTTCCTCCACTCAAATTACAAGCTCACTAGTAAATAGCATAACTATACACTTATCAAAAAGCTTACCAACTGTCTTCATTGAATTTTATTTTATTTATAAATTATAACAAATAACTTAAGAAGATCTAAGGGTGTTTTGTATCTTTTCATTTAGTTAAAATTTTTAGAAATAGAATATTCTTATCTAATCAATTTATAATTGTTATTCTAAATTAATTAGTTTTTAAAACGCATTACTAAATGAAATTTTACGAGAGGTTATTGAAGGGGTCTTTAATTACTTGACCCAGGATATCTGTGTACACACACAAATATATATATATATATATATATCTCAAAGGCCCTAACTACTGGGTTTAAGACTTTAAAGGGCTTAGAATGGTTATTGGCTTTGGGTGATAAGGAAGGGTAATACTATGTCCTTCCGTTCATTTTCTAAGAGCACCCAAATGATATACCTACACCATTTAAATTTAAAATTGATACTATTTTCTAAATAAACTCCCCAAAATACCAAGTATATTCTTTCTCATATTTTTTATATTCCTTTCCTTTTCTAAATTTTAGGGTATACAAATGATGTGATATAAATTCTTATACTTACTCTTTAAAATAAATTAACCTTTAATATTATATTATTGTCACATATCTAATATTTATTTATTTTTATAAATTCTTATTTACTCTTGTAAAAATATAAAATATAATATCATTATAAGATTATCATATTTGTTTCTATGAATGAGTCTATATAAAATTTATATCTATTACACTACTGTATGTGAGTGTGTGTGTGTATTCAAATGTATGAAATAAAGACTTGCCCAAGTGTTTATTGCATTCATAGCTACAAACAGTAAAATAATCTATGGCGATTATATGGCATTACTTATAAACTTACATGTGTT
This sequence comes from Khaya senegalensis, assembly GCA_032402905.1. NCBI lineage: Eukaryota > Viridiplantae > Streptophyta > Magnoliopsida > Sapindales > Meliaceae > Khaya > Khaya senegalensis. The sequence goes on along the minus strand of CP135556.1, from coordinate 8,469,443 downwards.
TGTGTATGTATTTGCTATGAATCATTTCTTGTCTTTTTATTTTTTTTTTCATTTCTCACATGACTTGTAAACTTTTTTCATTTATCTTTTATTTGTAGGTTTAAGTGTTATTTTCACAAATAAAAATATTTAATGTATGATTTTTTTTTTTTAGTTGTATAAATTCCACTAAATCATAGGGAGGATAAAAATGTAATTGTCAAAAAATGCAAGGGGAACTACTACGAATGGTCTGGGGGAATTATCACCTCCCAATAACACATTCATCCCATTTTCTTGGAAATAACCATTTAATTAAAAATAATATTTTATTAAAGATCGCTTACCTAGAAAAGTGGGCCGAATTTTTCATCAACATCCGTCACTCATTCAATGGATCATGGCATTTGCAACGTGTGGTTTAACACATTGAGCTTGGGCCTACTTTACTAAAGAAGAATCATATTATCGACAACCCTTTACATTGTTAATGAATTTTTTTCTTTCTTTCTTTTTTTTTTTTAAATATATTTATCATAAAATAAAAATAAAAAAAATTAAAAACAAAATAACGTATAAGAATTAATCATTTCCTTCTTCAACAATATTCTTATATCTTTTAGATATAATAAATAATATATAAAAATAAATTGATTCTCATATTAAATAAAAAATATGCTAGTGTTGGACTTATAAGGACGAGTAAAAGTGTTACTTAAAAATAATATTAGAAGCAAATTAAGTTCTTGATTACATATGGTCCAATAACCTATATCATGTGCTTTAATAAGTGATTACCTTGAGGCTTTTAAGGGTCATAGGGTTTGAATTATTGGTCAAAAAGGCCTATAAAGAATAGGACTAGCATTAAGAATTGACTTGTATTTGGATGGGTATCGTTTCCTTCTTCAACAATATTTTTATATATTTTAGATATAACAAATAACATATAAAAATGAATTGATTCTCATATTGAATAAAAAGTAAGATAGCGTTAGACTTACAAAGACAAGTAAAAATGTTACTTAAAAATAATATTAGAAGCAAACCAAATTCTTGGTTGCATATGGGCTCAATAACCTATATCATGTGCTTTAATAAGTGATTACCTTGAGATCTTTAAAGGTCATAAGGTTTGAATTATTGGTCAAGTAGGCCTATGAAGAATGGGACTAGCATGAATAATTGACTCATATTTGGATAGGTAAGAATGTCACAATTTTATATTGGATAAAAATGAATTGATTTTGGACTTATAGGGAATGATAGGCCAACATATAAAAAATGTGCTTAATGTAACATATGTATCATGTGTTTGAATAGATAAAAATATTAATTAATGTTGGATACAAAATAAGGTGGTTTTAAGCTTATAAAATGAGTATAAAACACTAATAAAATGAGTATGCAACGCCATCTAATTGGCCAGTCTTTTCGGTTAATTTAAAACATTTGAACTGTGACACTAGCCTAAGCTGTAATTGACCAAATAACGAGTGTGTTTACCCTTCTTGTTGTCTCTTTGTTGCAAAGATTTTGTAACAATAGAATACAATGCTTACAGCATTACAGCAATATAACAAAGGGTGACATAAAAAAAGAATTATGGCAGTGATTTTACCAAAGTTAAATAGTAACAAAATGAGTTCTCTCAAACACCATCGTTGGGGTTAGTTTTGCTACAATAGTTTCTTTTGACAAATGTTTTCACAATAGAATGTAAAGCTTATAATGTTAAATATTGATGCAATATAGGATAAAGACAAGGGGACACATAATAAAAAAAATTATGGCAATGATTTTAAAAAGTTAAATTAGCAATTGTGAGTTCTCTTAAAACTATTTTATATTAATTTTACTATTATTTTTATTTGAAAAACTCATTGGGCAATTTTCAAAATAAGTTTAAAAATGATAAATATTATTTGATTATTTAAATTTTAATTTAACATAAAAAGATAATCACATGTTTAAAAAAGTAATATACAAGTATCATAATTTTTAACAAGTATAATAATAAATATTTTAGACAATGTTAATTTATATCTAATAATATTCTTGTTAGGCTCATATTTGATATTGACACATTCCGTGTCAAAATGATTAAATTTGATCAATAGTTAGATAAACAATGCAATATAAATAGTATTCAACAAATATTAATATATGCAAATAGTGATAAATAGTATCGAGGGATAGAAAGCTAGCACTTGTCATCCGCTTGATTTTTGCTTGGGTGAGATAAACAAAGTCATAAATAGTGATAAATAGTGCCAACAATAGTATGCTTGAGTTGTGCTTGTGGTAAACAATGATTGTAAATAGTAACCAACAGAAAAAGAAAAAAATATAAATTCTTAAAGTTTAATATAATGTAGTGACAATCACTTTATATTTTTTAAAGTTTTCTGAATAGAGATATTATCTTTTGAGTTTCTTGAGAGTATTACTCATTATTTTTCTGAAGAGAAAATACAAATCACAATCTTATAAGTAAGATTTACGTGGATGTTTTTTCTTAAGAAATTTTCAAATTTTTTCTCTTTACAAATTTAACTATAAAGCCTTCAGAGTTTTGATTGTTATTGGTATTTAGAGGTTTTAACTTTAGGAACGTATCGTTCAGAGATTCTATTGAGGAAATAAAATTTCAGAGTTTTATAAACATAATAACTCAGAGTGGGTCATTTATGGTAGTTAGTTAAGATTAGGTTAGAAGAATTTTTATAAGAAATCAGCATTTGTAAGTTTTTTTTTTTTACTAGTGGAATATTTTAGTGACCTATATTATTAGTTTAGAGAGTTTTAATCCTCTGAAGAGGTTCTTCGTAAAGTTTTTATTCGATAACAAATTCTCATATTCAGTTTATTTTTATTACTTTATCAATTATTGATTAGATTTGTTATTAGAATTTGTTTGTGGTAGGTTTAGATTAATTAGTTAGAGATTTATTTATTTTTTGGTTCATTTAGAGTGTAATAAATTTTAATGTATTTTGATTTGTTAATTTTAGTTTTTAATTTTTTTATATAAACACCTTTCACTCCACCTCAGGTATTCTTAGGTTTAAATATAGATAATTTTCAATTGGTATTAAAGTTTAAACTTGATCTTTAACCTTCGATTTTGTTTAGATAAAGTATATATCTCAAAATTTATTTGTTCCACCTTACATTAATTGGAATAATTACTCATACTGAAAAGTTAGGATGAGAACTTTTCTTAAGTTTGTAAATGAGAAAATATGGATATCATGTTTGAAAACTCGACGTCTTTCTATAGTTATAGTTGATAAAGTCACTAATGCTAAGAATTTTAATCAATAGAAAAAAAAAAAGTTGGTTGAGTTTAATTGGAATAGTAAATTTGTAAATATAATTTTATGATTATTTTCCCCAAAGAATGCAAAAGAATATCTTTGTATGAGATTGCCAAAGATAAAGAATATCTATGCATGAGATTGTTAAAGATACTTGAAATGTTCTTGAGACTATTCATGATGGCATGAAAACTGTTAAAAACTCCAAGTTTCAAATGTTAACATTTAGGTTTGAAGAGGTTAGGATGAAAGATCATGAAACATTTGATGATTTATATGCTAATTTGAATGATATAGTAAACTTGAGTTTTAATTTAAGTAAAATAATTCTTAAAAGTTTAATAGTTAGGAAAATTTTTAAATATTTACTTGAAAGAGTTCGTCCTAAAGTCACCACTATAAAGGAAAATAAAGATCTAGATTATGCTATAATAGAAGAATTAGTAGGTTCTTTCTAAACTTATGAGTTAAATTTTCCTAAATTGAAGAAATCTAAATCTATGACTTTCAAACTTGTTAAGAAAAAGATTGAAATTGACTTTAGTGATGAATCTTCAAATGATGAGGAGATAGAGTTATTTGTTTATAAAGTTCTTTAGATTTAAGAAGGGATATTCTAGTAAAAATTAAAAATCTTTTGAAAAAGAGAAGAATTTTTCTGAAAGTAATAGGTATGTTAAATATCACAAGTGTAAGGGGTTTGAACACATCAAATTTGTGTGTCTTAACTTTAAGGATGGCAAGAAGGCCTTGAATGCCTCTCTTAGTAACGATGACTCAAGTAAGGATGAATGTGATAAGTCGTCTTCTGATAAAACTAATGTTATTACTTTTATTTCCTTTATAAAAAATGGGTATGTTGAGTCATAAGAGAATAGTACAAGTGATAAGGAAGATATTCATGATGCATTTGAGGAACTTTTTAAAGAGAACTTGAAACTTAAAAAGATAAATAAAAATATTTTGAAAAAACTCAATGTAGTTGAACATAAAAAGGAGGATCTTATAGTTAAATTACGAGAATAAGTTAGAGTTAGTTTTTAGTTTGAAAGAACAAAAAAGAGTTTTAGAGAGTAAAGTTAAAGTTTTAGCTTGTGAGTTAAAAGATATTATATCATAATTTATTAAATTCTCTAGTGATACTAAGAAATTAGAAGAGATGCTTAATATAGGTTAAAATGTGAGTAGCAAGAAAGGGTTAAGTTTTTTTATAACTAATCTTAAAACCAATTCCATCTCTAAAACTTTGTAGGTTACTCTTAAGGTAATTGCTTGTAAGGTTGAGAAGATTAAGTTTAAAACTGTAAGTATTTCTTATTTTATGAGTTACCTTTAATGGATAGGAAAAACATTAATCTTCGTAGAGATAGCCCTTTATTTAAATTTGTGCCTATCTACCATGAATATGACAAAAAATGTCATATAAGGTCAAATTGTTTTAAGTTTAGGAAGAAAAAAAGGTATAGAAGAAAAAGAATTATCTATTGGTCCCAAGTTGAGGTTAATCAAGGTAAACTTACTTGTCAAGTGGTAGAATTAGCTTAGTAAATTAAAATGATCAATGATAAGTTTGCTTACTCGTCTGAGATTACTATCAACTATATATAACCTCATAAGAATATAAAGAATTGTTATTCTATTTGAATTCTATACCTTAGTGTAGATTTGTTTCTTTTGAATTTTTTTTTTTTAATTCTGTGTTTTACTTTATGTTTCATTTAGTGTGAGTTTATTTTTATACATATTTTTAAGTTAAAAAAAAAAACAAAATATTTTAGTTTATTTTATTTTATTTTATTTTATTTTTTTGATAAAACTAGTATATGGATTCTTTATTGTGTTATCATGTAAAAATTAGTTTTTATCTTGTATTTTATGACAACTAAGCCTAAGGGTCTATTATATATGCTTTTAATATCTTTTTATGTGTATTTAATATCTTTATTTTGCATATTCTCAAGTTTATTCTGTACTAGTGATTTGTACTTTTAATTATTATGCATCTTAGTATGAATTTGTTTGGTTTGATCACATGTATGATGTTTGGATAGGTAATTATAGATTAAAATATTATGTCTTACGATTGAATTGACCTTTAATTAGTGCACTTTTTTTATAAAATATTTTATACCTCACTCTAATATTTAAAATGAGCTCGAATATGCTCATAAATAATAAAAAAAATGATAAAATTAAATATGCTTAAAGGCATTGTTAAAAGTAATGAAAACTATTGGTGTCTCTACTTTAAAGAAAGAAAATGAAAAAAATTTAAAACTTGTAATTAAAATTTTTTAAACACTTAAAAAAAGTTTCCAAGTTTAATTATTTTACCTCAATATTAACATACAATGTTTAATGATCTTTTGTCCATCTAGTAACTTAAAACTATGTACATACTTTTTTCATATTTATATAAATATAAAATTCTATAAAAAATTTATTTCGTTGGATGGCGTCTAATCTACTTTAATAATTTTCGCCTTTGCCTTTTACACTTAGAACCTGAAAGGTGTAAGTGAATTAATGCCTAGTAGATATTTATATATAACAAAAATTTTAAAAATCAAATATAAGTAACAAACAATTTTTTTTTTCTAAATTTAAATAATATCACAGTAAAATAATATTCAAGAGATTTTAAAATAACCATTCGCAAGGGACGTTGTCATAATATCAAAAATAAATTTCATTTAATTAACTCCCTACATACTTTAAAGGCATTATTCCCAAAAGCCTCCACCTTAATAACCAGCATATTTTAAGAGTATTATTCATAAAGACCACTGTTCTAATGGCTAACGTATTTTAGGAGTATCATTCATAAAGACCACTACTTTACTGATTTCCTATTTGTGAACTTTCATTGTGGAGTGGAAATCACTTTTATATCACTTAATTTCTCATTTTAGACTTTCACAATAGGATAAGGATCACATTTATGTTAAACCATTTACTAATAAATCAGTCAATCAATAAAAATAATAATATTTAAAATTTTTTAATAATAAATAATAAAAATTAAACTCACTAATTTTAAAAAAAATACTTAAATAATTTATGCAAAAATACAATACATCAAATTAAAATCTTATTGTTGAATTTATAAAAATAAAATTTTTATAAAAAATATACATAAATTTAGTTCAATAAATAATCAATTGGATCAACACATATAGATTTAGAAAATTCATGTATATATACTTAAATTTTAAAGAAAAAAAATACTCTACTTTTCAGTTTTTTAAAACTAAATTTATTCCAATTGCATATAAATACCTAACTTAACACTCAACAATTAAGAATAAAATTTTCACCAATTTATTTGTTATTTGAGATTCATCTCTTAATATCAAAATAACAATATAAATATTAATTTCAAAATACTAACAAAAATTATATCTGTAAATTAAATTTCTAATACTGAAAATATTACAACAAGCAACATGTATCTAATATCTAAAATAAATTTTTAAAACTAGTAAAAATAAAATCAATATATACTTTAGTTTACTTTTTGTACCATATTTTTTCATTTTTTTCTTTTTTTTTTTCTCTTCTTCTCCTTTCGCCTTTTTTTTTTTTTCCCTCTTTTTATTTGGTTGCTTTCTACTTTCTCTTCTTTTAATCCAATTAGAATCTAAAGCAAGCAAGTAAATTAATATATAAAAATTTACATGGCCAACATCCATCGTTTGAATGAAAGGGTAGGTAGCAATTTAGCTACTTATTTCATGCCTCAAAATTCATCCTCCACTATTAAAATTTCATCCTTAAAATTCATGTACTTATTTCAAACAACTTTGAATATTGAATTTGTAAGCAATCCTCAAATTTCCATGTGGCTTCTTCAATATTAGGGTATTACTATAAAACTTTTAATAACTTTATAGTTTTATTATGAAAAATTTATTCCTTGTGATCTAAAATTTGGATCAGTCTCTCTTCGTAAGAAACATTCTAATTTAATGTGAGATCTTTCTAGTCTAGTCCGTGCAAAAAATTTAAATAATATTTCATAAGCATCAAAATATGAAAAACATTATGAATGTTTATTAATTGTGGAGGTAGTGTCAATATATAAGATACTTCATTAACTAGTTCTGAAATTTCAAAAGGACAAATAAATTTTGGGGCAAGTTTTTTCTTCTTTACAAATTTGATTACTCCTATGTGAGGTTTAACTTTTAAAAAAATATGATCACTTACATCAAACTTTAATAACTTCTTTATTCAATCCACATAACTTTTTTGACGACTTTGAACTAATAGAAGTCGTTGTTTAATTAACTTCATTTTCTCAGTAGTTTCTTTTATAAATTTAGGACTTATAAGTAAAACTTCACCAACTTTTATTTAGCATATAGGAGATCTACACTATTTATCATATAGTATCTCAAAAAGTACCATTCCAAGACTGGATTGATAATTATTATTGTACGCAAATTTCACAAATGGTAAATGATCAACCCAAGAACCTTGAAAATCTATGACACAATATCTAAGCGTATCTTCTAGTATTTGAATGACTATTTAATTGACCATCTGTTTGAGGATGAATGGTTATACAAAATTATAACTGAGTTTCTATAGTTTTTTTACATACTTTTCCAAAACTGAGATACAAACCTTAAATCTCTATCTGAAACAATGGCTAAAGACATTCCATGTAATCACTCTATCTTTTAAACAACAATCTACACAAATCTTTTAAAGAATTTATGCATTTGATAGACAAAAATTGAACAGTTTTGGTTAATTTGTTTATAATTACCCATATGCTCTTATAACCGTTTTTTTTTTTGGATTTTTGGTAATCCTTTAACAAAATCCATTGTAATATGTTCCTATTTTTATTTAAAAATTATAGTATATGAAAATATCATTCATAAATATTACTACGAATTGATCAAGGTAAGGATAAAAAAGTCTATGCATCAAATATATAAATGTTGTAGGAGTATTTGTTAATTTAAAAGATATCATTACAAATTCAAAATATTCATATATAGTTATAGAATGCAATCTTCAAAATATCTTCTTCTTTAACTCTTAACTGATAATAACTAGATCAAAGATCAATATTTAAGAAGTATCTAAAATCACGCAATTAATCAAACAAGTTATCTATTCTAGTTAATGGATATTTATTTTTTACAATCTTAAACTACCATATTTTTTTTTTAGTAAATAAAATTAGTGCACCCCAAGAAGAAATGCTAGGTTGAATAAATCCCTTATATTATAATTCTTATAACTAAATTTTCAACTTTTTTAATTTTACTATAGCTATATGGTGAAGAGTCATAGAAATAGGTCTAGTAGCAAAATATGTTTCAACAATAAATTTTTATTTTTTTTAGATGGCAACTTAGGTAATTCATTAATTATTGGAGGTACATTAACAATCATTCTTTTTCCCTAAAATATGAAAATTTTCACCACTAGAAAGACTAATGGTTACTCTTTTCTTTTGACAATCTATGATAACGTTGAAATATGACAACCAATCTATCCCAAATATTACATTATAATATATCATTTGCATCATAACTAACATAAAAAATGTCTTATAACTATCTATATCAATCTCACAATTTTAACTGATAACTTAAGTTCTAAAGGCTCAGTTTCTAAACAAAAAAAAATTACAAGTTTCGAAGAAATAAAGAAATGCTTAACACCAAAATAAAATAATATTATAACCCAAATACTAAACAAAAGAAAGTTATCTTCCACAATGGTATGATTAGATTGATTTGCATTTTGAGTAATACCATATGCTTTACTTTTTGTTTTAAGTCTATTATGCCTTTGTGATAACTGAGGTCACTGAGAGGATTGTTCACTTTGTTAGGTTTGTTGTGGTACATTTTAAATGCTTTTTTAATTAGAATTAGCTATTTGACTTGATGCCTACCTAAAACGTGGATGCATGTTTGATAGTGACCTTGTCCTCTACACTCAAAACAAATTTTTAAATACTTACGAAAACTTTGACTATATTGATTGCTTTTTTGATTAAACCCAGTTATTTGTATACATGTTTGTTTTAAACATGGACATGTATTTCAATGACGACTTGACTTCCCATATTCAAAACAAACATTAGATATATTACAAAAATGTCATGTATCCCCGTAAAAGAATATAACTTTTTATGTCTTTTTTCTCCTCATTTTGGAAGTTTCAGATCTAAACTTTTTTTCTTAGATTCCATTATTTGTTTCATATCATCTTCATTTTATTTTATCATTAAATCTTAATCCACCACTTCAGAGTATTTTTGAAGATTCAACATTATAAGTTCATGGCGTAATATTGGCTTTAATCCTTTCATAAACTATTTGACCTTATCCTTCTCCTTAGATACTATAAGGGTAGCAAATTGGCTCAAGGTCTCAAACTTCGCTTCATATTGAGACACTGATAAATTACCTTGAGTTAGATGAATAAATTCAGTTAATGTAGCATCATGAAATATTTTCGGGGAAGTATTTTCTAAGATAAAGTTTTTTAAAAGTTTTCCATGTTCACTCTTTATCTTTTCTCGTAATCTTGATAGTATTTCATTAATAATTTGGATTTTAATATATTGAAAAGTTGCAAGCTTTATCTTAATTTCTTTAAGTGCTTGTGTGGCATCTAAGATCCACTAATTTGTTCTACCAATTTTTTAACAACCAATAGGTCAGCCTTTCCATTTAATGTTAGGGGTTAAGTTTCTTGAATTTTGTAAATGCGATATACTTATACTTTTTTCACTATTTCTGTAACCATATGGTTCATTACTGAAACCACAAATACACTAACAAATTTGGTCATAGTTTGTCAAAACTCGCTAAACTCTTCTCTTCTTTGTGAAAAAGATAGCTGTGTTTTTATAATATCATACTGAAATCCAAGATTCATATTATGATAGTTAAAATACAATAATATAATATGCATAATATTATATTATTATAATAAGTGTTATTATATATATTATTCTTACATCAACTATAAAAATTTATTGTCTTTTAAAAAATAGACAAACTAAATAGACAGAAAATAAGCTTAATTAATTAGAGTCATAAATACAAAATGATTACTTAAAATTTAAGTGTATAAACATTATTGATAACAATCTCTTAGGTGTGGACTCAACACTTCACCATTTATTAGGATCTCTCTTTATTATTGACAGTTTAAAAGATCTTGCCATCCAAGAGAAAAAAGATTTTAATGTCACAAATTCCCTTTTACTAGTCTCACTTATTGAGTTTTTAGTTAAATTTCTTAACTAAAGTTTTGCAGTCTTAAAGGTATTGAGAAACCTTCTAGTGCAGAATAAACATTGAACCACAAGTTTGTTCTAATTCACTTATTTTTTATAGAACTTAGGCCTTTAAGCACATCATTTCTAACTTATTTAAAAATTTTTGGACCTGAATTAGTGTTAGAGAAATGAATATTAACTCTCTATCCTCTATATCTCACCCTCATCTCTACTCTAATTTTATCTACTTAAAGTCTTTTAAGATCTTTAACAAAAGTCCATCAACCGTATTTTGTCTTGGCCATGTTACAAGATCAAATAAAAAGTAAAATAATGAATGCATGGGACAATAAAAAGTAACAACAATTGAAGACAACAAAAAGATTAAAATTTGTCAAAAGTGAATGTAATAACAAGTAATTCTTTTTTAATCGTTGCATAATTTAATAATCGACTAGCATAATAAATTGCATGCAACTTGTTATCTTTTCTTTGGCTAAGAACAACCTCTAATGCGTAATCACTTGGATCACACATCAACTCAAAAGGTAAACTCCAATTCAGAATAGCCATAAAAGGTGCAAATACTAACTCCTTCTTCAACACGTTGAAAGCATCCATACAAGACTCATCAAATTCAAAAATAATATCTTAATTCAACAAATTGCACAATAGTTTAAAAAGTTTAGAAAAATCCTTTATGAATCTTTCGTAAAATCCTGCATGCCCAAGGAAACTTCTAACCCCTTTCACAGTAATAGGTGGTAGTAACTTCTTAATCATTTTTATCTTAGCCCTGTCCACCTTAATACCTCTAACAAAAATTTTGTGCCCTAAAACAATGCCTTCTTACACCATAAAATGACATTTTTTCTAATTTAAGACCAAATTGGTCTCCTTACGCTGTATTACTTGAGACAAGTTAGCTAAATAGTCATTAAAACAAGATCCAAATACAAAAAACCATCCATAAAATTTTCTATGATCTTTTCATCAAATTCAATAAAAATAGCCATCATGCAACGTTGGAAAGTCGTAAGTGCATTACATAAATCAAAAGGTATTCTCTAAAATGTAAATATATCATATGGACAAGTAAAAGTGGTCTTTTCTTGGTTTTCAGAAGCAACAAGAATTTGGTTATACTCTGAGTAGCCATCTAAAAAATAATAAAACTTATATTCAACAAATCTTTCTAACATTTTATCAAGAAAAGATAAAGGGAAATGATCATTGTGAGTAACTTTATTTAATTTCTTATAATCTATACATACTCTCCACCCAATTACTATCCTCGTGGGAATTAATTCATTATTTTCATTCTGCACTATAGTCATTTTACCTTTTTTAGGTATTGCTTGCACCAAACTAACCTATAAGCTATCAGGTAAATAATTCATGCATCTAACCATTTCAAAATCTCAGCCTGCACAACTTCTTTTTAGTAAGGATTCAACCTTTGATTTTCAACAAGAAGTTTATGATTATCCTCCATTAAAATCCTATGCATGCATAATGAAGGGCTAATTTCTCTAAGGTCATAAAAGCTCCATTTTATAACTTTCTTCTTCAATCTCAACAGATGTAACAATTTCTCAAGTTATACATCAAACAATTTAGCATTCATAATGATAGGCAATGTTTCATTCTCACATAAAAATGCATATTTCAGACTAGAAGGCAATGGTTTCAACTTAATTACATGTGCTTGCACATAAGGTGAAGGTGGTAGAGGTTTACCTTCACTTACGGTTTTAAAATAGTTACCTTTTTGCTTCACACGAAAATTTTCAACTTCCAATGCATATGCAATTTTTGGAGCCTCCATGCTCTCATTCATAATTGTTCATGCTTTCACTAAGTAATTCTCAAGAGGATCTTCAAGATTTTGAATTCTAAAAAATTCTATTGTTAACTTTTCAACTATATCAACTTCAAAAATATAATAAGTGAAAGAAAGATATTTATCTGCATTAAATTCAACTTCTTCTTCACCTATCTTAAAAATTAACCTCCTATTTTTCATATCAATTACAACACTAATAGTAACTAAGAATGGTCTTCTTAAAATGATAGAAATATATGTATCCTCTTTTGAAGGATTGAAATACATTTTAACATACATTAAACATAAACTTGAGTTCATTCAAACATTTCATCAAATACTTGGAATGCTAAGTATACATACATCTCATATATGCAAAATATCCAACCATGGATGAATTGTGAGGGAACCATAATTTACATCACAAATTGCTTGGAGAGAAGTTTAGCTAAATTTGGAAGAAAATCTATAGTTTATAGAATTTCATTGTTTTGATTTGGTAAAGTAAGCCCATATATATACTTAAAAAATATTCATACTTTTCATATTTGCCCTGACCTTTAATTAAAAAATGAATATGTGTTATGAACATAATGGCAATAATCCAACGAATTTCATTTTATATATTTAAGCTCATGTACTTAAATGTAAGATATTTATTTAATTTTTAAGTAAATGTAATTAAATATATCTTCACGAGTTTAAGTGTAATTATTTAATAATTATACAATTGTATTTAGGTCCGTTAATAATCTATATTATTGATTTGACTATATAATTTATATTAAGTTATATTTTAATGTAAAGTTATAAAAACTGTTTAAATACTTTAAAAATTCATAAATATATATAATATTTTTTTATATTTATTTTGACCTAAATATTATCTCAAAAGTACTAGCCTTAGTACTAATAATATTTTCTTTCCTAAATATTTCTCTCACTACCTGTAGTTAATGGTGTGACCATGTAAGTTTGCTATAAAATAACCATGAATTGATTCTGAACTTTTTAAGTTTCAAACTATTCGAAAGTTCAATAACTATAGTTTACATCTAGTAATATGACATAGCCTTTAAACCACAGTGAAATCGTACTTCATCAAACCTTATCCCAATTTACATACTATATAGGTAAATTCTTTCGTCATTCAATCCTAATTAAGTAAGGATTCATGATATGTCAAAATTCTATACTAATATAAATACAAACTATGAATCAATATGTGTTAACATGCCACTATGAATTTCTTTGCGTGACTTTTAATCATTATAACTAAATATTTACTATTTTAGCTATTTTTTTATGTTCGTTTAGAAACTTAAATTTAAATCAAGTCAGTGAAAATTTTGATCCCAGATATTAAGTTAATAGATTTCGTCTTGGCCATTACTTGTTTTTAAATGTAAACAATATGTGACCAAATCAGATTTATTATATAAAATGTAATTAGTCTCATACTTATACACCATATAAACCACATGTATTTATACTATATTTGACTATGATATCTCAAATCAAAAGATAACATCGCACATAGTATAATTATAGAATAAATCATTGACTATATGCAATACCACGTGATTTATTGTTATGTAGTCATATTCGAAAAATAGTTCTCTAACTATATAGTTCATACCAATTTCTTAATAACGTGACTATCACGTTATTTGCACTAATATTATCTTATAATATTTATCGAAAACATTCAGTATGCCTACTATACAATATCATTTCCCATTCGATATCTTCTCCGTAGGGAACGACTTTAATTATTTCATTTAACGATTATATGAATTATTAGAATAATTCACAAACATACTTTATTTATATGTATGGCAAAATAAAGAAATAGTCAATATTTTTTATTTAAAAACTCTTTCTTTTATTGATATATAATATATATATATATATATAAGACAAATAATCCTTAAAAATACAAATAACTTCTAGGGCATATGTTAACAAACTCCTACTTGCACTAAAGCCATTCGTAATTGTATCTTATAGCCATCTTCTCAATATGTTAGTTCAGCTATTTTTGTTATCACTTTAGTCAGTGGGTTAGCAACATTATTCATTGAAGATACTTTTTGGATTAATTTTTTTTCAGCTCCAATGAGTTCTCCCAAAATGTAATATTTATATTGAATATGCTTAGACTTCTATCTTACTTTTGGTACCTTTGCTTGTGCAATAACTATAATATTGTCACAAAATATAGTTATCAGATAAGTCATGTTAATAACCACACCAAGTTTAGATACGAATTTTTGCATTTAAACAGTTTGTTTTGTTACTTCTAAAGTTGCAATATATTTAATTTTCATTATAGAGTCTGCTATCGTAGTTTGTTTGGAACTCTTTTAATTAACAACTCCTCCATTACATACAAAAATAAATACTGAGATAAACTTTCTATTAGATTGAAATCTGAATCTGAATATCCCTGAATGCTCGACTATTAAGAATTAATTTCATAGTCAACTGATGTTTCTTACCTGAGTTAACCTGATATTTATTTGTAACACTTACGACATATACTATATTAAGTCTTGTACATAGTATTGCATACATTAAATTACCTATGATTGAAATATAGGGTATATTACACATCTACTATCGCTTTTCATCAATTTTTAAATCCATATCTTTAGAAAGATAAAGATCATATATACAGGGCATGAGTCATCTCTTAAAGTTCTCCATGTTAAACTTTTTAAAATTTTTCTCCATGTACAGTTTTTGGAAGAATCTAATTATTCTTTTTGCTCTATCTCTATAGACACGAACTTTTAAAACATAGGTCACCTCTTTCAAGTATTTTATAGAAAAGGTTCTTGATAACCACATTTTTACCTCAGTTATCATTCCAATATCATTACCCATTAGCAATATGTTATCCATATACAATATAAGGAACATAAAGGCATGATAACTAATCCATTTATTCATGAGCTACTCTATGCAAGTATTTTTCTCAAGATACCTATTGAAGAATGTGATTTTTACATTCATCTGCTAGATCTCATAATCATAGTATGCTGTAATGGATAGCATAATTCAAATATACTTAATCATAACTACTGACGAAATAATTTCCTTATAATCCAACTCTTGTTTTTAAGTATATCTTTGTGCCACTAGTTTTGTTTTATAGGTTTTTACTTGACTATCCTTACTAATCTTTCTCTTAAAGATTCACTTGTAGTCAATAAGAACTATTCCTTTTGGTATATTTACAAGTGTCCAAACTTTATTGGTATACTTGGATTAAATCTCAAAATCTATTACTTTTAGTCATTTACCTGAATCTCTATCAAAGATAGTTTCTTCATAACTTTTAAAATTATCACCATGATATACTTTTCTCACTAAGTACGAGTCATACTCATACTCATGAAAAAAAACGCATTGTTCTGAAGGTTTCGATACTCTAGAAGATTTTGGAATTGGAATTTATACTGAAAGTTGCTGATTGGACAATTTAGTTACAACAGTGTTGATTTGAGGCTCGGAAGACTTTTCCTCAAACTCAATATTTTTACCTGTACCTCTTTCTTCTGAGAACTCATTCTTTAAGAAGTATACATTCTTACTGACTGAAACTCTTTGATTAGAAGGAAAGTAGAAATAATATCTTAAACTATCTTTATGATATCTTATAAATAGACCATTTTTCAATTTTTCTTTTAATTTATCTATATTAACTAACTTAACATAAGTTGGATAATTAACATGTCTTAAATTCTCGTATAATTAAGACTGGATTTTTTTTCCATTCTATATCTCATATAGAGTCTTTTGGAATAATTTTAACATAACTTTATTCAGGATATGCATAGTAGTCTAAAAGACATAATCCCTTAAATACATTGACAAATCCATAAAACTCATTATTGATTGCACCATATCTAATAGAGCATGATTTTTTCCTTTTCGTTATACTATTGAGTTGTAGAGTATACGAAGGAGTCAAGTGGAAAATAATACTACTTTCTTTCAAGAAATGTTAAAATTTTATACTCAACTATTCACCTTCACAATCTGCATGCATAAATTTAATATCCTTTTTTATTTATTTTTCTACTTTATTCTTGAATTCCTCGAACTTTTTAAAAAATTTAGACTTGTATTTTATCAAATACATAGACTCATACTGTAACATATTATCATAAAAAGTAATAAAGTACTCAAATTCTCTTCGAACTACTTTACTAAATGGTTCACTTTTAATGGGCAATTTGGTCATTTTACCTTGAATGAAAAATTTGGTCTTTGAACTTTTTAAAGAATTTAGACTTGTATAAGTTTCAATAGTTTTTTATGACTTAATCTATTTTCTCTGATATGACTTAATCTATAATGCTATAGAATTTTAAGATTTATTTTATTTCGAATTCTTTTCTTGATAATGAATTTAATAGAACATGTATTACATAACTAAAACACACAAACTATTTGTATTTACTACTTTGCCAACTAATGTGTTTATCAATTGTATCAAATATTTATTTTTATTAAATAATACATAGTAATCAAATTTACATAGTATAAAAATAAAAATGATATTTCTACTAGCCTTAGTAAAATACAACACATAATCCAAACTCAAAATATATCATGTGGCGAATTTGAGAAAGCATGATTCCTTAACTTCTACAGTAATTGTTGTTCTATTAGCCATCCTTAATACTATCTTACTTTTTACAATGTAGAACTATTTTGCATTGCCTATAAAGAGACACATATGAATAGTAATTATTGAATCAACTATCCATGATTGATTATTTAAAATAACATTTATTTAACAATCAATCACATAATAGTTATTCATATATACTATAATCTTCAAAATACTCTTAAGGTATTAAGGATAATTCATCTTCCATTGACCAAGTTTCTGATAATGGAAACAATTTTCTTTATCTTTGGCTCTTTTTGTCTTAAACTGAGTGTTCTTAAATTTCTTTTTCTTCAGATTAACTTTTAGCCCTTTTTTTTTGTTACAACTTTTTTGACTTTTTACTAGTCTCATGAGCAGAAGTTATGTGGAAATTCTCATGTTTTTTCTTTTTATTATTTTGTTTGTAAAACTCTTGAAGTTTATTGAATAACTTTAGAAGAGTCTGCTTTATCTTCAAATTGTTGTTAATTATAAATAATTTATAATTAGAAGGAAGAGATTAGAGAATCAAATTCACTTGTACATAGTGAGGTATGATCATATCATACGTGTACAACTGTTCCAAATGATTAATCATTTTAATGACATGATCATCTGGTGGCATTCCTTCTCTAAACTTTATGTTAAAAAGGGTAGCATACAACTCTTACTTCACTATCTAAAATTATCGTTATACAACTGTTGTAAGGCTTACTGAATATCATAGGCACTATAGAACTTTTTATGTTGAGTCTAAAACTCTCTAATCATCGCTTCCAACATATAACCCTGAACTTTTTGGTTATGATTGTGCTATTTCTTAAATGCTTCAATGTCATCATACATAGCATCATCATGCATTCAAGTGGTAAAGCAACTTGCACGATATAGCCAAGTTTCTCAAAATTCAAAACAATTATGAGATTTTTGATTTAATCTTTAAAGTTTTATCCTGTTAAAATGTTATTGTCCAATATTTTCATAAAAACGTTGTTTGATATTTTGTATGTATTATATCACAATTATGAGAAACTATGAGAAAAAAAAGTATTGGTTAGTGTCTTGTACATGTTCAAATAATTTGAATAATAATAATCAAACACTTTGAAAGTTATTAATAATACTAATCATATTAATTATCACTATTTAATTTGAATTCAACACTACTTAAGTCAAGACTCAAAAGTTTCGTTAGAGTTTTAATACGTTTAATATTTAGTGGGGAATCAAGTTTATATTAAAATTAATGAACCTCACATTTTAGAATTTTGGTCAATTACTCTCAACAAATAGGAAACATTCCCCTTATATATTTCATATAAGGTATGATTCATTTTTTTTTGTCTTAACCTCAAATATTTCCCATTTTAAAATCTTAATATCTTAAGCTAGTTAAATCTGAACCATTGTGTTTTCTCAAAATATACCTTTCATTTGAACCTCATATTTTAGAATTTTAGTACAGAAAATAATATACATTCAAGAATTAGATAATTGAATTATATAACATTGATACTATACTCCTCATATTTTAAAATTTTGGGATATAATACTAAATCACAGAACTCATAGTTATCCCACCATGAGAGGCATGGATTTAATAATTTTATTAGAGAGTTAATTTATAAGTTAATCTCATATATATTAAATACATATATTTAAACATGTAAATTATTTATTATTTATTTGTAACACCCCTCTATTTAAAATCAACTACATTAGAGATTATAAATCAAATATATATATATATATATTCATGTTTTATTATTATTAAAATGTTATATTGCATGTTTTATTAATAATTCTCTAATTATTAATACACATGTAATATTTTATACGCTATTTTTAGTTTTTGTTAATTTTACTTAATTTTTTAAAAATTTTTGTCTCACAAGCAATTTCTAATATTTATTGTGTTGGTTTTGTAGTTTTTTAGTAATTAGTCAAATTAGTGGCCACATTATACATGTTTGTGTTGTTGAACTAACATAATATTTTATTTTTGAAATTGTCACACATTTCAACACATAGCCATACATGTATACATCATATATATACTAATGTATGTCTATACTATGTATAACATGTATACATATATACACGTTAATCTTTTACACATATATACATATCACATATGTATCCACTCATGCATGAAAACATATTTACATGTATGAAACCAAACATCATTATGCGTGCATGTATTCAAACATTTCAAATACATACATTCACATGCATACAGTTAATACAATCAACATGCAACACATATTATCACATAATCACATGCACACATATGCATATAATCCCACTATATGTGTGTGTGTGTGTGTGTGTGTGTGTGTATCCATTATGTATCAACACTTGATACATATTTGTTTAACAAATTTGAACACATAAAACTACCAATGAAACTATTTTCATTACGAATACATATTATGGTTCACAACTGGAAACTTAGAATCAAACTTTTTTTATTTTCAAAATATATTCACACATTCATATTTCATACATATACATCTTCATAATTCATGAAAATCACATTTTCACAAATTAATAAGTTCGACCAAGCATCATGATCACCGTGTTCATGCATGAATCAACATCCTACATTATTAGATCTTGATAAAAACTTGTTTTCACCAACTTGAAAACCATGGCCGAACCTTATGATATCACATACCATATTTTATTTCCATTTAACTATTAAATATATTAAAAGAAACTTATTTTGGTAAATAAATCCACATCCCATGCGATCATCCCACCATGCATAAAAACTTAACCATTATATTCTAATCACATTAAAACATATCAATGCTTTTAAATTACATTACAATGTATTCATAACATCATAATAATGCTTCCATATACATTAAATTTGCACGGAAAACAATTTTCCATGCAAATCTCCCTTAAGGCCATAACGTCATCCTTTTTCATTCCTTTCAATTTTCAACCAAAATCCACTCATACATTTACATATTTCATCGTCATGAAACGTATAAATATATTCAAAACAATTGAGAATAATTTTTAATTATTGAAATCAATGGTGGTGAAATACATCACTTATGCATTTCTTTTTTATTTTTCTTCAAAATCAACACATATCACAATCAAACAACACATCCATTAGCTTAATACAGCACCATGTATCATCTAATCACATTAGAATTGATTGGAAAGCAAATTTCCAAACAAGAACTCATGTTGGCTAAATGGTGTATACATGTGTGCATATTTCATTTTTTTTCAACCAATCAACCATATATATCAATCCAATCACGCTTTGATACGATTTGAAGAATTGAAATATATCTTAACATACATTAAACATAAACTTGGGTTTATTCAAGTATTTCATCAAATACTTGGAATGCCAAGTGTGCATACATCTCATATATGTAAAATTTCCAACCATGGATGAGTTATGACCATATATAAAGTATGGGTGATGAATACATACCTTTAATTTTGTAAAGGAACCACAATTTAGATCACCAATTACTTGGAGAGAAGCTTAACCAAATTTAGGAGAAAATCTAGGGTTTATAAAATTTCATTGCTTTGATTTAGTAAAGCAAGCCCATATATATACTTAAAAATATCCATACTTTTTATATTTGCCCTCGCTTTTAATTGAAAAATGAATATGTGTCATGAACATAATAATAATCAGCCAATGACGTATATAAGTCTATGTACGTGAATGCAAAACATTTACTTAACTTTTATGTAAATATAATTAAGTATGTCTTTATGGATTTATGTATAATTATCCAATAATTACACAATTGCATTTAGGTTCATTAATAATTTATATTATTATTTTGACCATATAATTTATATTAAATTATATTTTAATACAAAATTATTAAAATTTTTTAAACATTTTAAAGAATTTATAAATATATATAACATTTATATATATTTATTTTAACCTAAATTTTATATTAAAGGTGTTAGCCTTACTACTAATAATATTTTTTTTTCAAATATTTCTTTCATTATTTTTGATTAATGGTGTGACTATGTAAATTCACTGTGTTATAGCTGTGAATTTATTCCGAATTTTTGAGTTTTAAACTATTAAAAAGTTCAATGACTATAGTTAATATTTAGTAATGTGTTATAATTTCTAAACTATAATAAAGTTGTACTTCATCAAATCTCATCCCAATTGTACATACTACGTGGGTAAACTTCTTTCGTTATCCAATCCTAATTGGGTTAAGGTCATGATATGTCAAAATTTTATACCGATATAAATACGAACCATCGATCAATATGCACTAAACTCGCTATCATGAATTTTTTTATGTGACAATTAATCATTCGAACTAAAAATTTATTATTTTAACTACTTATCAATATTTGTTTAGAAACTCAAATTTGGATTGAGTTAGCGAAAACTCCAATCCTATACATTGAGTCAATGGATCCTATTTTGATCATTATTTATTTTCAAATGTAAATAACACGTGACCAAATTGATTTTATCATGCAAAATGTAATTAGTCTCATACTTATATATTATATAAACTACGTGTATCTACACCAAATTTGACTATGATATTTCAAATTAAAGGATAATATCACACACTCATACAATTATATAATAAATTATTGACTATATACAATACCATGTGATTTATCGTTATGTGATCATGTTTAAAAATATAATTTTTTAACTATTAAATTTATATTAATATTATAATAATGTAACTATTATGGTACTAATATTCACCGGAGATATTTAGTATGCATACTATGTGATATCGTTGTCCATTTAATATCATCTCCATAAGGAATGACTTGAAGAATTTTATTTAATAATTAAATAAATTATTAAGATAATTTATAAATATATTTTATTTATATACATAATTAAATAAAGAAAACAATATCTATTTATGAACAAAGAATTCTTCCTTTCATTGATATATAATTTATATATAAGACAAAATATCCCTACAATCAATAATACGAATAACTACTATGTCATATCCTAACATCTCTTCTATTTCTAGCACAATAAAATTCATAGGAATAATAAATTTCTTTATCTTAACCGGCACATTTTCAAGCACTCCCAGTGGATATTTTATTGACTTGTCAGCCAGTTGCAAAGTTATGGTGGTAGGTTTTAACTCCTTTAGTCTAAGCTTATTGGAAATAAATTATGGCATTAGTGAAACACTAGCACCTAAGTCGTATAAAACTTTAGAAAATTAATATCACTAATAATGCAAGGAATAGAAAAACTCCTTGGATCTTTTAATTTTTGTGAAAGTTTATTTTAGATTATTGCATTGCATTCTCCAGTCAAGGCAATTGTCCTATAGTCTTCCATCTTTCTATTTTTAGATATGATCTCTTATAAAAATTTGGAATAAGTAGGAATTTATGTTAAAGCATTCACATATGGTATGTTTATATGGAACTACCTAAACACATTCAAGAATTTTTCAAACTGTTTATCCAATTTTGCTTGCTTAAGTCTTTGAGGAAATGGAATAGGTGGAACATAAGGCTTGTTTGATGGTGAAATTGATGCATCATTTAACTTATGA
Source organism: Khaya senegalensis (assembly GCA_032402905.1). NCBI lineage: Eukaryota > Viridiplantae > Streptophyta > Magnoliopsida > Sapindales > Meliaceae > Khaya > Khaya senegalensis. The sequence continues at coordinate 8,446,825 of CP135556.1, read as the reverse complement.
ACTTCTTTTTTAGTAGTTTTCTCATCTATTTTCTGGCTCATTTCTTCTTTTACTACTACTTCACCCTTACTCATTAAATTTTTATTACTTTACCACTTCTTAATATTATTGTTTTGCATTGCTTTTTTAGGTTGATTTTTGTTTTGTTAGGTAAACTTCTTTACCTACAAGAATTTATGAAATTTTTCTAATTGCTCAAATTGCATTTCTAAACCCTTGTTGGAATTTGCTATCTGCTTAATTTTTGCTTTTAATTTTTCAAATTTGTCTATAGAAACATGTGCAAATTTCTCAATTGTCGACTCCCATGATGGTTTGACTTCTTGTTGAGGTAGTGGTGGTTTAGGTTGGAGACTTGGTGGTTGAAATGGTCTAGGATTACTACTACTACCACCTTGGCCCTGATCTCTCTATCCAAAATTAGGATGGTTGCCTAGGTTATATGTATTAGCATAATGATTATTCAACTGATGTGGTGGCTGTCTATTAAAGTTAGATACAACTTTGGCTTGCTCCACTTACTATATACATTTAGAACTCATGTGCCCTCATCCACACCATTCATAATTTACTATAGGACTGGATATAATACTAACAGTGTTAGTATTGCCTAATTTGCCAACCACCTTTACCAAATTGTCAAACTTGGCATTTAACATGCTTATCCCATTAATGTGTCACGCATACCAATAGTTCTCTTAGCATACTCTTTTCATTGGACCATTGATAATTGTTGAAAGCCATTTCTTCTAATATGTTGCATGCCTCGTTTATCGACTTGCTTATCAAAACACCTTCTATTGTAGCATCTATGGTAATTCTTACAAAATTAGTTAGTTTATTGTAAAAAGTCTACACTAGTAACCAATCTAATAACCCATGGTAAGGACAGTTCCACTTTATCTCCTTGAATTTTTCCTATGCTTCATACAATGACTCACCTTCACATTGCACAAAGCTTGTTATATCATTTCTCTCTTTTGCAGTTTTTCTTGGGGAAAGTATTTGTAGAAGAAGGCTTATGACAATGAAATGCATGTTGTGAATGAGTATGAAGCCTGAGAAATCAACCATGCCTTAGCTTTATCTCTAAATAAGGATGGGAATAGCTTTATCTTCATTGCATCTTCATTTAATCCATTCAATTTAATTGGATCACAGATTTCTAAGAAGTTTGCTAAGATGAGCATTGGGATATTTTACAAGTTTTCCTCCAAACTGTTATTATTGCACAATTTGTATTAATCTTGACTTGATCTCAAAATTGTTAACATTTATAGTTGGTCTCACTATACAAGTTTGGGTACCAACAACATTAGGCATAGCAAAATTTCTGAGTAATCTCTGCTGCTACTGCACATTTTGTCTTCTCTGCTCCTTTTCACCTATCGCTGCTTGCCTTTTTTATTTTCTCAATGCTTCACAAGTTCTTTCAATTTCTTGATGAAAAGGTAAAAACATTCTATAAGATCTTTGCATAAACAAACTAAACTCACAAAATTTAAGAATAACTACTGAGACTACCAAAGACCACAACTAAAACAACACTAATATCACAAAACAATTAACCATAATTCATAACACATAAAACATACATAAAACCAAGAATAGAAGTACCTAATTTCAACAAAATTACAAAATGATAAAACTAGCAAATAATAAAAAAAATAAATAAAAACATGAACAACACAATAATATATTTAATGGCAAAAAGATCACCAACACCTAAACTAATAAAGGATAATCTTTCTTGTGATATTGAAAACAATCTTTCCTAACAATGGTACCAAAAACTTGATATCCCTTAGACCTTACTACAAGTGTATGGGTTGTGATTGTAGAATAAAGAAAATTGAATATATATCCGCAAGGAAAATGATTCAATTATCAAAATAATGATTTTTCTCCATTATTTAGGCTATTCAAAATGTGAGGAATTTTCAAAAATTAAAATTAAATAATTCAAATTAATTCTTAATTTGCTCAAAATTAAAGATGAATAATTTTAGAGTTTGAATTTCATCAATTGACATTTATTACTAATTTTAAATTGGATTAATGTTATCAACTTGGTTATTTGTAATGACTAGGTTCACTATTTTACTTGTTATCCTCTTTCAAGGTACAATAACCATATTCATATTAATACTATATCTACCTTCATAATTATAGTCTTAATATAAACTCATTAAACTCTATGGGACTCAAAATTTATAAATCACAATGGAGATTTTATTATTTCCAGCAAAACAACCCCAAGGTTTAACATTCCCATGAACTAATATTGAGCTTCAATTTTCATTCCATCACTCAACACCTTAGCATCTGACATTATTGACCAATTAATTTCAGAAATTAATCTTAAGAATATTAAATTACATCAAATCAAGCCAAATCACACGATCCAATTTAAAAATTAGCAATAAACATTCAAAAGACTACATCCGACTCTAGAATAAAAAAAAAAGTTCAACCAACCATATTTAAAGAAACAACAACATCATTAAACATAATCAATATCCAAAATTATAGCCATAAATAAAAACTAAAATACTCAATTACATAATATAAATACCATAAAAGATGAAGGAAAGGAGAGGGAATGTAAAAAAAAAAACTCTAGTTGATGGTACTCCACGCCTTCAAGTCCTTTTCAAGCTTTTCTCCTCTTAAAAAAAAAAAAAAAACTGTGCTTGATTTTTTTCCTCATTTTCAGATATCCCTACTAATCCATAGCTAAAAATGTACTGACTCCTTCTCTTTTTGGTTTGGTTTTAAGATTTTAAATAAGATATGGATCAGCCTAATTGGATGTCTATAACGTGAGATATAACCCAAAACAAGCTGATTGGGTTAGGATTGGATGTCAGGTGTGACAAATGTTTAACCCAATCAGCTTGTTTTAAGATTTTGAACAAGATATGGATACGCCCAATTGCATGTCTATAACGTGAGATATGACCCAAAACAAGCTGATTGGGTTAGGATTAGATGTCAGGTTTGGCAGATGTTAGACTTTAAATGCATACTCAAAATTGCACACTCAAAATTGCACTTCAAAATGGCAAAATCAATCTATAAGCTTTCCAAAAATACTTGTTTCACCTCAATTGGGTCCATGTTGCTCCATATATGGTAGAATAACCGAGAGTGGTTCTGGACCTCAGTCTGAATTCTGAGCTGTATTGAAATCTTACTTCTATCATTCTTTTGGACATCATAACAGCAAATTTGGATTTTGTAGAAAATTGTATTACCTTTCTAACAAGACCAATTTCACCCAATTTTGTGATTTATAGCTCAAGATATGGCCCAAATACCATTCTATATTCAGGTTGAAATAAAATCAGAATTGTAAGCCCAAATAAATCAGCCCAAATTTATTCCATGTATTTATTTAAATTCCTTAAAATAATAAAAAGTATTTAAAATTAAATTAAAAAAAAAACACACACAATAAAACCAAATAATAATGAAATTATGTAAAAAAAAAATAACACTCATCAATAAACACTTTTATCCCTCAAATATTTTAGGGTCTAAACGTTGAAAATTTTTAACTTTTATAATTGCTATTATACATTTGTACATGTGAAACAAGTATCATATAATTTTTTGTTTCTATTTATGCACCACATGATACTGAAAATAAAATAATTAAATGAGATAGTTAATATTTTTTCATGTTTCTATTTCATCTAGTAATACAATTTAACGAAGCAATAAATGAAAAAGAATAAACGTACGAGTCTATAAGAAAGTTGTCAAATTCATGCAAAATAATTTCATTAAAAAAGTCAAAATTTTATTGATAAAAAAATTAAAATAATAAGCACGATGAGCTCGCAATTTATATAAGGATAAACTTGTTTTCTAAGTAAACTTGTTTTCAAGAATTAAAAACATGAAGATAACATATTAAATGCTATAATTAATTAGCGAAAACAAAGATGTACTATATTAACTTTTCTCAATTTGTCCTATATTATATGTTTCTTTATTATTTTTTTATATATAATCTATAATAAATTATTTAAATTATATAAATTTATTTAAAAGTGATAATTTTTGATATGACCCACTTAATCAATATATATCTAATACCAATTTATAAGTTTGAATTGACATAAAATAACAACATTATTAAATTCACAACATGACATTATTAATAATTGTATTAAATTCGAATTCAAAGTTCTTGACATGTAAACTTATTTATAACACGATTAATTATTTGAGTAATTATAATATATTAATTTATTTATAATTTAATAATTTAATAAATTTATATTATATATTTTTATATTTTTTGAAATAATTTATTTATATTTTAAAATATATTTAGTTATATTTAAAATAAAATTAATTAATATTTGTGTATATAGTATTAGAAATATTATAAAAATATATTATAATATATAAAAATATATTAAATGGGTAACATGATTACAATCTATTTAACTGATTATTAATCATATTGAGTTAGAATTTTCATTTTTTAATACGATTATATTAAATAGATTAAGTTTAAGTTGCCTTCTATTCGACACAATAAGATTATAATTCGATATAAATACTGACACAATAATTTAAATTACCACCCGTAGATTCATTTGATAATGAAATTAAAGCAATTTATGTTATTTGAAATGGTCCAAGTTATATGTATTCTAGATTTGCAATGCAAAATTTTCTTATTAAAGCATAATAAATATTATATTATAGTTATATTTTTTTTAATAATATCAATAACTAATATTATTGTTATTAATGTATTAAAAATGAATATATTGAAATAATTTTGTTAATTGTTTGGAGTCCAATAATTATTTTCACTCATTATTGATGCCAATTACTATTATACAGGGATATAATAGTAATTACAACACAAAACTGAAATTTTATTTCAAAAAATAGTAAAATGCAATCGACTAAGGATATTCTAGGGTGTCTCTAAGACCAGTAGCACTTATCTATACATCGAGCCAATTCTTAAAACCTTACAGTGATTTACCCTTTTGTCAGTATAATTAAATTTAATGCTATTTTGTAGCAATTTTAAGGTGCCATGTTAATAAAAACAACTCACAACAGTTATAATATGGTATAAACTAAATATAAGATATAATAAAAACGAAATGCTACTACTGAGCATTTTACAAAATATTATCAGTGATTGGCATTAGGTGCTTTAAAAAAAAAAAAAAAAAGAAAGAAAGAGAAAAAAGAATGCCAGTGTAAATGCTACCAAATATCATGACTTTTGTGGTGACATTTCATTGCAAATACTGCATGAATTCTTTATGAAGAGCCTCTGTTGAAGCAACCCATTATGACCCTCTTTCTCTCAAACTTTTGTCTCCTCCTTTGAACCCTTAATAGCACACCCCTTAAGCTTAATGGTGGATTCCTTCATATTTTTTTAATTACATGCAACCTTTATATAACCTATATGTGAACCTGTACAATTAAGGAATGAAGTATATTGAGACGTAATTCTGTTTTTGTTAGAAGTGGAATAGCATGTGGGTGTTGAGTATATAATTTCTGAATAATTTTTTTTCGTCGCGGGCATAATTGGGAGTCAAAGTATGACAATGATAAGTTTGATTCCAGTTTAACCATGGTAATTATGGTCTTTCCAAGCTCTGAGTAAATCTACATCATTTACTACAACAATCTTTTTGGCAACTTGAAGGTTGTAGCTCGGCATGGATCCCCCTCTTATAGGTCAACGTCAGAGCATAATTAATATAAGATAGTATACTAGACATATTGAGTTTGCTAACCAAAATTCTAGTACCACAACGAAAAATGGCAGCTTTCATCAAAGTATCTAACTCATATCATTTTGTTTTGTGCACAACAATATGAATTATCAATTCTAATTTCCCAAAAAAATGTATGATTATGATTATCAAAAAATACACAGAAAAAACATAGCCCATATAAACACCATAAGCCAAGTACAATTATAAGTGATTTTATACTCACAATTTTTGATATCTTCGACTTGTTACTTAATTAGTTTTTGAAAGATTTATTAATCTTTTGCTTATTTATGCAAGATTTGAGAAAATTAATTAATAAGAACATTTAACGAACTTCAAAAATTATATACATGTGGAAAAAGTTCAAAAACAAAAAACAATAGAGTGGAGAGCCTAAGCATGCAGGCATTGAAACAGATTAAATAGGATACTAAATGTCCCAACTAGAGAGCCAAGCACCGAGGTGCTAAATAGTGACTTTGAAATACTAACTTTGCCACTAAGAATTTGTCTAGTGCCTAAGCAGTAGTTGAGGTCTTCACACCATTTCAAATTAGATTTTTGTCATCTCTTGGAGGATTTTTAGGGAACTTATATAAATAGACTTAATTTGTGAATGAAGAACAAAACCACCAAAAGAGAAGGAAAAGAGAAAATAGAGGAAGAGCTTTAAAAAGCTTGAATTTGGGGTTTATTAGGAAGGAAGAATTTAATTTTTCTGAGGACTCTTGTTTATTTTTTCATCAAGATATTGAATCTAATTATGATAATTTTATTTTATTACGTTATGAGAGCTAAGTTCTATATTCTAGAGTTATGATATAACCAAAATAAGATGATTTTATTTTGATATTTTTGAATTAATTAAAATTATTGATTATTATTGAGTTTTTATTATTGTTTTTAATGTTTTTAATTAATTTGTCACTAGTTAAATATTTTAATTGCATATTAATACCTTAAAAAAATATTTATAATTATAATTTTCTGATAAATACTATTAAGTTTATATAGGATAGAAATATACTTGTATGTATAATTTAATAAGTATAACGAGTTTACACATTTAATGAATCTTTGATTATTCTAATTTATATAGAAATACGGTAAATTGATAAATTAAAGATATTTTAATTATAATTTTAAAAAAATTAATGAATGTTTTAAGATTCTTGATTATTAACTATAATTTTAAATATTGAATAATAAAAATAGATAAAATCAATTTAAATTAGTTTTGGTGAAATCATATACCCTAAATTTTTTATTAATTTTTATCTTTAAATTTGTTTGCTTTGTTTTAGTCAATGATAATTTTTAGTATAAATTAATTTTTTATTCAACTCATTTAGATAAAACTATAATAGTATGAATTAGTATTTATGGCATAAAAAAATCAATTTCTTTGAGAATAATACTCATTCATTACTATATTACTTGTTTGCAATAATATACACTTATATTTGCATAATTTTTACAATACGCATTGAATAAGAAAAATCATTTCACATCTATTGTAAGATATAAAAATATGTGCTCAAATTCAAGTTTCAAATTCAAATAAAATTAAATATCATCTCCACTCGTGCATCACAAGCATAATTATAAAGAAAAAAAAAGTGTCCCTTGTCCTCGGTGGGTAAGTGCATGATATGTAAAATATTGTACATTATATGCATACATTACACGATCAACTGTCATAAAAATTTGACAACCATAAGTTTAAATACAAAGCATGCAAGAACACCAAATCAATATCAGTGTATTGGCAACAACTATGCATTTAGTTACCAAAATATACTGAATGATCTTTATTGGGTTTTATACTCATGGGCATGTACATTCACATGAGCAGAAATTATACATTATGCTAACAAAGAAAAATACGAAAGTATGCCATACAAGCCCTCGGGGATTAGAAAACATGGCAAGCAGTAAAGTATATACGAATGATTTTTTTTTTTTTTTTTTGAAAAATCAATTGCCAAAAAGAAGAAATAGTGCACATTCAACACTTATAAAGACATAGATTGGAGGCAGAAAATTGAACAAAGCTTATGCAAATAACATATGGACCTTATTAAAACAAGACATGTAGTATGGGTACGAACACGAGCAAGCAAGAAATATAATATCTTCAATAGAAAATTAAACATCTATTTATTAAAAGTTTAAAATGATAAATCAAATCAAAGATTGAATCAATTAACCAACTAACTTCTTTTCATTGCACTCACGGCTCTATATAAATTTACCATCAACTCGAGAATGAACTGTGAGAAAATCCTTAATCCAAAGTACACTCATATAACATAAGAATCTCGGCTAGTGATCATTTGGGATGCCAACTAAAAATTGAATGTAAATACTTGCATTCATTTCCTTCTAATAATTTTATATTACATGAAAAATACTTCTTATATAATAAAAGAGGTAATATCAAACAAAATATAATTAGTTGCAATCAATATGACTCATAAAAAAAATTATGCAGGAATTAATATATTATATTCGGTAAACTTTATTATGAAAAATATATAAGTAATATCAAGAATAAAAATATTTATGATTTAAATTAAAAAAATTTCTTTATAATAATAAAAATAGTATAATTTATTTAACAAGAGAAACAAGTAGAGTTCATCACTTCTGTTGAGGGCGGTCATTAAATTAGTTATTTAAGAATATATTATTTGTAAACAAAAACTATGAAGTATGATTACTGTTCAATGTTTATGTACATTTAAAATGGCTACAAATTAATGCACATCTGATAGTAATTTATTGCAAGATTATGTTACTGTACTCAAACTACTGTAGCTATCTAACTGATTGAATTGTAAGCCTTTTTTATTTTTTTTAAAGAAAAATAAATATTCTTCTTTTCAGAATCGTCTCCGATTGTGTATGTATGTATATGTATATATATATACATGTATTTGATACGCAATTATCATCTATATAAACACCTCGCAATATCCACCCGCAACAATAACAATTCGCTTTGCTAATATATATGTATGTATTTCATACGCAATTATCATCTTTATAAACACCTCGTAATATCCACCCGCAACAACAACAATTCGCTTTGCTAACTCTTGATCTTTTCCCTCGCAGCAATGTCTACAACTTGTAAAATCCCAAAATATTTTACAGTATTAATATTCATCGTAACCTCTTTTACATCATCGATCATCACTGTTTCTCTTCCACCCCAACTCACGGGCAAGATTCATACAGACCCTGATGCCATCAGATCAGCCTCTACCGATTACGGTGGCATTGTTAGCCAAAAACCTGCTGCAGTTCTTTATCCATCATCCGTAGAAGATATCAAAACCCTGATAAATTTCTCATACAGTTCTTCCGATCCTCCATACACCGTCGCAGCTAAAGGCCGAGCTCATTCCGTCCGCGGTCAGGCTCAGGCTAGTAACGGAGTGATAGTGGAGATGAATTCTCTTGACAATTTCAGAAACGGGACTGGAATTGCAATCTCCGGAAGCCGGACTTCAGGTTTTTACGCTGATGTTGGAGGCGAGCAGCTTTGGATTGATGTGTTGAATGCTACACTGAAACGGGGACTTTCGCCGGTTTCGTGGACAGATTATTTGTTTTTAACTGTTGGAGGGACGCTATCCAACGCTGGAATTAGCGGCCAAACGCACCGCATGGGACCTCAGATAAGCAACGTCCTAGAATTAGACGTTTTAACTGGTATGAATTAATTTAGTATTATTTATTTATTTATTTATTGTTCTCTTAATGATTTAAAAACAAGGGCTGCTGAAAATTCAATTTAATTTGTTTAAACAGTCCAACATAATATAATCCGAGCAGATAGATTCCAATGAATTTCGATTATTTTAATGAAGGTCACAGTATGAAAAAGTCAATATTTGATTTATTTAACTGGTTTATCGGACAATTGTTATTTTATTTTCCTAAAAAACATAGATAATCCAGTTTGATTGATTCAATCTCCTTAAAATTGAATTGTATTTGCATTGATCTCTAGTTCAAGGTCAAATTAAACCGAATTGAAAAACTGTGAACATCATTAAGTTTCGTATCAACTTAAATATTAATAGAGTGCACGTATTGCCATTTTCCAAAATATATGGTAGCTACGAATTCTAAACTTCTGAGCAGTTTAGGTGGGGGTATGTATCAGTATCATTGATTTTGCCTTATATTCTATGATGAACTAACTATATATGCGTCTATCTTATTTCAATGAAGAACTATTGATTTTAGGAAACAGTAAGAAATACTGAGATAGATACATACGGTTCTCTCTGAAAATAATTAGAGGAAGAAAGTTTTATTTTCTAAAATAATCAACAGCTTACCTCTTAGGAAACATTTATTATCTTCTTTCTTGCAAGGAAAGCACTTAATAATATCTATTCATTATTACAACTTAAATATTTTCTCCTTTTGTGGAACGATAAGAATAAATGCACAAATCATTCTTATACAAATGATAAGTGACATAGAAGTGTAATGAGTAATTTAAAAGGTAAGAAATAAATGGAGTACAATTAATGACATTTCAATTTATGTAAAAAGAATTTGAAGTAAGCAATATTATGGGCATTGAAACATCTGTTTTCAAAATAAAACAAAAAAGGTTGATTTACTCAATAATAATAATAATAATAATAATAATAATGATATGTATATTTTGAAATATTAGAATTGTAGAAAACATTTTTTTTAATGATGATACAGTAGTTTTTAGATAGATAAATAAATAAATGGTTAATTAATGTAAGAAGAATAAGGAAGCATATATACACAAGGGAATGCTAAAAACTGGGTTAGCGTGGTGTGCAGGAAAAGGAGAGTTAGTGAGTTGCTCCCTTGAGCAGAATTGTGAGTTATTTCACGCAGTTTTAGGAGGTTTAGGGCAGTTCGGTATTATAACAAGAGCAAGAATCCGCCTGCAGCCGGCAAAGAATAGAAGAGTACGTCTTCTTGCTTATTTTCTTGTTTTTGTTTTAACTAAATTTATTCTTTTTCAGTTGATCAAATATTATTTTATTAAATTAATTTTGTTCCGAAATCTATTTTGATTAATATATTCTATTTTTTAATTTTTTTTTTAAATTTTTACTTATTTCATTAATAACCTAATTTTTAAAAAAATTTGTGTATCAAAGCAATTACCTAATTTTTCTTGAAGCTGTGCAATTTTATTTTTATTTTTAGTTTTTGGTTGAAAATTCTAATTATAAAAGTTTTACTAGCATAAGATGTATTAAACAAAAAGTTTATTTTAAAAAAATTAAAAGTGTTTTGTTTTTTTGTTTTTTTGTTTTTTTTTCTGAATTAATAAAAGCAAAGCATATTGGATAAAATTAAGCTGTTAGCAATTGGCATTACCGTCAATATTTTTATATTACAAAAAGGATTTTTATAATCGAATCAAACATTACAAAACAAGTAAAATATTTATTTGCGATAAAAACACCGGCTGCACTTGCACTTCCACCCAACACAACTGTACCGACCAAGCTAGCACTTAAGCATCTACATTTCCATTTCCATTTCCATTTTACGTGCTTAATTAATGTTCAAGTATCAATATTCATGTTGCGACTTTGTCTGTGCTGTAGGTTAGATGGTTACGCATACTTTACAGCGATTTCGTTTCATTTACAGCAGACCAAGAAAATTTGATTGCTGCAACCGGACCTATCCAAATGCTCCCGGATTATTTGGAAGGTCAACTTTTAATGAACTCTAATTCTCTTGATTTTTATCCGCCATCGCATCGCCAAAACATAACTTCCCTCATTAAACAATACGGCATCATTTACGTTCTTGAAGTAGCCAAATATTATGACCATTATGCCGACACTGTGGATAAGGTATTTTTATCTTCCTAATTAATTAATTAATTAATATACACACTGTAATATACATAATGTTTGATTAATGTATTTCTTAACAGAATCTGGTGCAAATACTGATCAAAAACTTGAAGGGCTTCATCCCTGGTTTTACGTTCGAGGCTGATGTGAGCTACCTAGACTTCTTAAATAGAGTTCACAGTGACGAGATAGTTCTTCGGATGAAAGGACTGTGGAATATTTATCATCCATGGCTGAATCTCTTTATACCAAAATCTCGAATCTTAGATATCGACAATGGTGTTTTCAGGAATATTCTTCTTAAAAGAAACTTTACTTCTTCATTTATCCTTTTCTACCCCCTTCTCAGAAACAAGTAAGTTTAATTTCCCATATATAATAACAATATCCGGTTAATTATATCATCTTATATGTTAAATTATTGATGAACTGCAGATGGGATGACAGAATGTCAGCAGTTATACCAGATGAAGATGTTTTCTACCTTGCAGGATTTTTGGATGCAAGTGTTGATAACTGGCAAGCCTTGGACAACAAAAACAAAGAGATATTGCGGTTTTGTGCAACGGCTGACATTAAAGTTAAGCAATATCTTCCTCATTATGCAACAAAGGAAGAATGGATAATGCATTTTGGTCCAAAATGGAATACTTTTCGACAGAGAAAAACTCAGTTTGATCCGAAAATGATACTATCACCTGGACAGAGAATTTTCAATAACAGTTAGCTAGAGCTTAAATTGTTCTGGGGCAGTATGCTTTGCAGAAATCAATAAATTATAGATATATTGTTTCTTTTTAATTTGTTATTCTAATACAGGCAAAGCAGTACAACAACATCAATTTATATATACGTAGAGCTTCAAATTTTGACATTAACAACGGAAAAAGTATCAAAGGACGCACATAATTTAGCTTATCTCCTACTAGTTTTTTTTTTTTTTTAAATACATTATATTACATCATAAATGCGTGTTAAGAAGAATAATTGATGCATATTCAACTTCCAGAATACTCTTCTTTAACTTTACTGAATGGAATTGTCATATATTTTTATTAGTATCATGGTAACATGTGGAAAAATGCCTTCCATATGGAAAGAGTAGACTTCAGCTTTTGTTTTATTTTTACCAAAGTTAGACATAGAAGAAGTCACAAGAATAGGGCGTGGCTCTTGTATCGTTTCATGGAGATGGGTCAAAGGACTATTTAATTCTGCTAGTCAAAGGTCTATAAATTTATGTTATGTATATAGAATGTGGCAAATTGGCAAAATCTTAATGCAGCTTGAGCGCAGCCACGAAGCTGAAAAGGCAGCATTTTGAGTTTTTGCCAATCCAATTATATCGTGCAGCAAATTTCTTGTGAGAATGTGATCTAAATTCTCTGAAGAATGGTAGAAGCTGCAGAGAAAGAAGCAAGCAAGGGCAGTTGCTGAGTTGGAATGATAGAATTAAATTGCTTCTTAACAGTTACATGGTTGCTAATGACAGTTGGCATTAGAAATCAAGAATTAAATTTGATTGGCTGCTGTAAAACTAAATAACATTGAACATTTGTAGCTTGTATTCACGAGTAGAAAAATACAATTAGAAGAGAATTAATTTCTCTGCTTTCTACGTCTTCTTGAATTGCTCTTGGTTTAGTTTTTCTTTCTTTTTCACTTGCAATTAATCTGTGCTCTGCAACTGTCTGGACTGCATTTGGAAGCTTTAATTTTTCTTGAGTTCTTGTGGGTTAAGGTCTGCAAATCAACATTTCTAGACAGGAATCGAGATCAAATTCAAATCAGATGTCTTTTACTACAAGGGAATTACTTCATGTTAAATGCATAGTATATGTTAATTTAAATTTATTGTATGCGTACTTAATTGAAACACTTCCTAATAAGTACTATCATGAACATTCATATTTTAATAAAATTTCACACTATCAAATTCATTAAATTTATTATTAATGACAATTTAATACAAATATTATTATTCTTTATGTTTATTCAAAGACTTGCTTTAAACTAAAATTTAGGAGTCTTGATTCTTGTAAAACTCAAAAGAGAAACTACTAAAAGATTGCATTTACATAAGGTTTCAAGTTTGAAACACTTTCAATGGCATATATCATTGATGTATCAATTCAACCGACTTTTAATAGTCTTTTATTTCCTAAGAAAGCGCTTTTGTTCTCTTATTTATCTGCCTCAAAAATATTTTTCTCATTCTTTCCTTTCTTGTTCTTCTTCTTTTGGAATTTCTATGCAAAATAATGCCAATCAAATTTATATAGTCACTCTAAAGATGTCAACATTGATTCTTTTGAACCAATAAATTTTTGCTATTGCTTCATGTAAAAGTAATATGATCTACTTATTTTAAAAATTTTTTTTTTGAAACATACTAAATAATTTATAAAAATAAATTTTCATTTTATTAATTATTTTTATTATAACTTATGATTTATTCAACAATTAAAGTATAAATTACTATGTTTGAATTTTGATCAAAGAAAATGACAACTTAATCTCATTAGTTTGGGTAAAATAGGTTCTATGATTCAAAAATACACGTTTAAACTCTATCCATTAGTAAATTCGATTGATTTGGATAGTTTAGAAAGATTTAATTAAAATAGACAGACCTTCTTACTAATATCATTAATGACATGCCATAGGTCCACTCATAGGTCCACTCAAACTTATATAAAAAATCATATGATTACATAGATTAATAACATTAACAATTTTATCTATAAGCATATATTATGTATTTAAGACTTCTTATATGACAAAGTTCACATAATGACACTTAGAAGAGTCAATTTAATTGATATATGAGATACTATTATTCTTAAATGTTTACCATCATAAGATTATTATTATTAAGATATTCATATATCTAGTTTAGACTAGCATGTGTTATGACTATCATCTTAATAAAATTAGGTTGTCGATCCTATAAGTTGCTATTGAAAGTATTTACTTAGTCTACCACATGGATGATTGTTAGAGTACATGTGAATGGAACTAGCCCATAAAAGAATTTATATAGAGTTATTATCTATATGTCTATGATTATTCTTTGTTGCAATGGTTGACTGATCCTTAGACTTTAGATTTTCACGGTATTTAGTATATAGATCATATATGCTTTGATACAATATTTTTGTCGTCCAGAAAGAGATTGCGCATAAGATAGTGATTGGGTAATTGTGAAGCATACAGAGATTATTATGAATTAATAAAAAACTCGCTACTCTTTATAATTAGAGAAAATATTACAATTTAAGTGTGTGTTGCATAAATGATAACATAAATCCATGGCCACGGTGAAAAAAATTCCAAAAGGAGTATTCAATCTCTAGTTTGCAAGTTATCATCTTAAGACAATATTACTAAACTATGCTTATTAGAATTGACACTTTTCATACTCTAGATCAAGAAGAAATATAGTTATAGTGAAAAGATTGTATCATATGATAATCATTTACATAATAAGTTTTATAAATTTATATTCTTTTCTCAGTTTTGGGTCATTGTATATTGCTTGATACCACTCTTAATATATGAAAATAGTTTTTTGATTAAGTAGTTAATTAAGGGTAAATTAATTTTTAATTTATCTTTGCTTATAAAATTTATAACTATATTCATAGTTAGAGGGAATTTAATGGGTCACACAATAAAAGGTATTAATATATTAAGATTATATTATGTAGATAAAAGATTAAAGACTTAATTTTTAAGTACATAATCTTTAAGGGTTTATTTAATATTTTTAGAAACTAGTAGGATTAAAGTATAATTATACAAAGTATTTGTATTTAATTATGATTATTTACTGATAGGTTTTCTAATTTGATTCAGATAATATTATTTGATTAATTAAATTAATTAAATAATAGTTTATTTGAATTTGATTATTAATAAGAGTAAGAATTCATTTAGTTAAGTGACTTTTCTACGTAGTTTAGGATTTGCAAAGTTAAAATATGAAATCTATATAAATCTTTTGGGCTAAAAATTAAGAGGTTAATAAATTAAGAGAGAATTTTCTTCAAAGAGTTTAGAGAAAATACTTTATCTTGGCCAAAGTTCTAAAAAAACTCCAATTCGTCTACTTTTAAGAATTAGCATTTAAGAAAAGATATTCTACATAATTAAGATTTAGTGGGTTCTAAAAACCTTAATTATTTACCATGTGTAAATTACTATTAGAGATCACAAACTTGGACAGTTGATCTAGTAAATGAATTCATGCCATCTCCATATTTGGACCATAACTTTTGGCTCTAATATTATATTGATAAGATTTAAAAGTATCTAAATGTAAAAGTCAAGGATTTATAAATTCATATTTCACAAAAAAATTCTTATTTGGACTTATTTAGTGTCAAATTACATTGAAAGTTATGGATTTGCAGAAAATTAAGAAAAAGGCTTCAAGATTCACTAAGGAGGATTCAAGAAACTAAGAACAGTTAAAGATTTAACAAAAATTTAAGATCTTGCTTGTGTAAGGTATGTTACAAGTGTCATGTATGTCACACTAACAATCTTGATGTTATTTATTACTTTTATCATAAACCCTGCATAATAAAAAGGATCCTTGGGTAGGAATCAAGCAAAATTTTAATTGTCCACTATATGTTTATTCTTTATTTTCCCAAGTGTATTCAAATCTTATTTTAGTCATGCATGGTTTATGTAGTTTTTTTGTTCACGATAATGCTTGATCTTTTTGGTTGATTTGAGGTTTGAAAACGTGACTTTTTTATCACGAAAAGTTTTGTACAAAATCTATTTTTAGGTTATCTTTGTGCTAAAGGTTTTACGCTAAAGGTATATTTCTAGTAAAAGAAGAAATTATTAATAAAATATATTTTCTAATGGGATTAGGAAAGTTAGTTTTCGAATAGAGTTATAATATTATCTCTTAATTTGATAAGGATACCCTTTTTCTAATAAGATTAGAAAAATTATTTTAACATGAGTAATGATAGTTACCTCGAAAAAGGACTCCTTGATCACAGAAATGACAGATTTTATTATTGTTTTGTGCTCATAAAAATTAAAACACTTAAACTTTTACTTTCTCTTTCTTTCTCGACTCTTTCACAAAAATTAAAACCACAAGCTTTATCTCTTTCTTTATTGATAAGCATAACATTGTATACCATTATCAATTTTAAGAAAAGACCTTGAGAAAAAATACGATGGGCAAGACAATGCGTTAATACCTTGTAACTTTGTTTTTGCATCTTTGCATAAAATGGGTGTATTACACAAAATTTTCTCTGTGATTGAAATTCTAAAAATTGTGGCTTGGCATTTTGACAAAAATTCACTAATATGGATAATTAAAAATGGCTTGTCAGAACCAGATTTTGCTTTTAAGATAGGCATAAGGCACTTGGCCAATAGGAAGCTTATGAGTTTTAATTTTTGTGAGAGAGCCGAGAATGAGAGAGTAAAGTGTAGGATTTTGTTGTTTTAATTTTTGTAAACACAAAACGACAGCAAAAGCTATCATTTCTGTGCTCAAAAAGTACTCTTTCGATAAGTATCGTCACTCTTTTAATATTACCTAATAATATTGGAATTGCTAATGCAAAAAATAGAAAATTAAAAATAAGTTTAATTTGATTGAAAAGTATTAAGACCTTAAATTAATTAAGAAAAAGGCTTGCTAGTAGAATGAACATTCTATAAAATTACTAAATTTTAATGTGATTAAATAAATTTTTAAAAAAATCAAGATTATGTTAGTAATTAAAATTTTAAACTTAATGGATTGTCATAATTATAATTGAATAAACATGGCTCTATAGTTATTTTTATTATATATGTGATATATATGTTTGAATGCATGAAAAAATGATTATGGACTAGACTAATAGAATTGAACAGAAAAGTTATATATTACTTTATTATTTAAATTTTAAATGAGATTTGCATGTCCTATCTTTATTTTTTATTTTGAATTATAAAATTAATTTCTATAGAATTATGATTCTATTTAGAATATAAAATTGATTTTTTGTAATCCTTGGAGACAAATGGAGAAAAGAAGACATACATGAAACATGGTGGACCAAAGAATCAAGGAGATCAAATTCGAAGCATTTAGAATACTTTGTAATTGGTACTTCCTAGTATTTGAATTAAAAGCCCAAAATCATCTTACTAGTAACCTATGATCTTAAGACATATTAGATTATGCATGAGATGTATGAATATAATTGCATATGTGAGACCTAATAAATTTAGAATTTAGTTTCTTAATTGATTGATGCATTTCTAGAATACTGTCAAAAAGGCCATAAGAGTTTAAAGAGTTTGATTTTTAAATGAGACCTGAGCCTAACTATCGCTATTTTCATTCAAAATGTTTTGTTCTAAAGTTTAAAACAAATTAAAACTAAAATTCATTAGAATAATTTTAATCTATATCATTGCCTTCTATTATTATAACCAAAACTAGAGTTTTGTTTATTTTTTTTTTATTTTTTGATTACTTGGCCTTTGTCAAAATCAAGTTTAACATTAAATATATTTAAACCATACACTACAACAAAAATGTGATATAGTATCACTTAAAAAGTTCTACCAAAAGTAATCAATAGTATTTTTTTTAAGTGTTATGGTAATAGTTTAAAAAATACATATTTAGTAGTAGTTATATAATGCCACAAATTATAGTTTTTTAGCATATAATAAAATCTACACTTATAATTTTAGTTGCATTGAGTAAAAGTTGCCATTATACAATATATAGCACTTAAGAAATGTTATCAAATTGTCTTTTGTAGCATAATGAAAATGCTGCAAATATTATTTGTAGAATTCATGAAATGTTACCATATTGTCTATCATAGCCTAAGAAAAATGTTACAATTTTGAATGATTTATAATATTTATAATATGCTCAAATAGTCACCTATAGCATTTAAAGTTCGCAGTTAATTGAATGGTTATTATCATAATTATTAAATAGCATTGAATAAATGCTAAAAAAATATATGTATTATTCTTCATAGTAATACAAAATTTTTCTCAAATAAAAATGTATAATTTATGTGAACAAAATACACATAAATTAAAAAAAATATTGTTTATGAATATCATAATTTAAAGATAGATATTAAGTACAAATAAAAATTATGCTTAACTATAAATATAAAGTGTCATATTCCAAAAAGGCCAAGATTAAACCAAAAAAACAAAACTATTTCATATTCAAAATGACAAAGTTTGAGCAAAAAACTACTACTTTATCTTCAATTTGCTCCTAAAACTTCTTAACAAATAGTATTTATGTGGAAATCCATATCCAATATTATAATATATAAGTGATAATATTAAAAAATAAATGTTGAATTTTTTTTTTTTTATATATAATTAGTAGTGCCAAAACAGTATTTTTTACCATTGATATATTATATTTGAGAAATCTACTTACACGTGCTCAATCAATTCTTACATTATTTAGATAAGGGTATACACACACACACACCCACACACACACACACACACACACACACACATGTTTGATCAAAACCAGTATAATATTTATGCCTACTATTTTTATCAGTCACCGCTCAGAGAATTTGCTCAGATCCGCTGTCCGACTAGATGTACTTGAAAAATAATTTAACCATAAAGTGAGTAATATAAAAATTACTCAGTAAGAAATACAAATGTTACTATAATAATTTAGTACGCATAATATTTTAACCATATAATTAATAATCGTTTAGGATAATAATAATAATAATCTTCTTTTTCTCTTTTATTATCTTATCACTTTATTCCATTTTATTTTATTATAATTTATTCCTGCTTACTATAGACCAGTCATAATTAGGGTATAATATAGAATGTGGCCACCATACTCATCATACACACCAATTCCTTTATCAAATTGTGCACAAATACTAGTTTTACCATTGGTTCATCATACTCCCCAAGACATCATGACGAACAGTCGTTTCCTACTATGATTTCAACATACCCTTCCTCAGGGCACCATGGAGGACTACCGTTGTTACAACATACCCTTTCGGGCACCACAAGGATGATTGTGGTTTAATCTACCCTTGAAGAAGTCATAGTTAAAATAATTATAATTACACTCGTCATGAGCGGCTCTACCAGTAGATAGAAAAATTATGTTGATCCATAATAATTCTAATTATACTAACTGTTTATTCTCTTCGTTTACCCATGCCAATATTACTGCTATTTACCCTTAATTATTCTTAAAGGTATTTTGATAATTTTACCTTATCTATAACACTCATATATAATACAATTTTATAATTTCTTACTAATATAGAAGGAACCTATATATATATATATATATATATATATATATATTATAACCCTACAATATATACAAGTGCATATACCAATACATAATAATAATAATAATAATAATAATAATAATAATAATATATAAGATATTTCTAAAATTATTATTCTTATATCTTAATATATATATATATATACACACACACACATACATACACGCACGTTTCTATTTACATAACCATAATTACTACTCAAGTCATTAATTCCACATATAGGTACATATATATACATATACACATTCTAATTTAATCATTTATCTGAAACATTTCTAATTTTTATAACCACACCCATTCTCCGATAACGAGATTTTTTTTTTGTTTTTTTATAAATTCATCTTCGATCATTCCCATACATAATTAATACACTTTAAATACCAAAATAATAAATTTTATCCAAAACATACACACCCATGTTTCTTGTTTAGTTTTTCCAAAAATCTTTATTGGGTGCTACATTAACCATTCTTCGATTGCTAGAATGTAAACTTTCATAAATTATTGAACTTATTAATGTAAAGGGATACCATAATAAGATGACACTTGAGTAATAATTCCTTTTATCTTTCCTAAGCCTCTCTGCAAAAGATTCTCTAAAGTCTTGTCAAAATCCTATGATATCTTTCCTAAATTGATTAGTTCTTTGGGCAGGAATTTTGAAAGAATGTAAACAACTATTTGCTTTATCCTTTAACATGAAAGGAAAAAGTTTCAATTGAATATGCTTATTTGAGCTTCAAGAATAAGTGGTGCAACGATTTGCTAGTGATTAGCCATATTTGGAACTTTTAACTCCAAACTTATTTGTTTACAAAATTTTTTAATTATTTGAAGATTCAAGAAAGATAACTTTTCTAAAGATGAAAATTCTTATTTTGTATTATTTAATTTTGAAAAAAATCCAAACATAAACCTTCAAAGGAAATAAGAAAAAACTAAGACAACAACAAAAGAAAAATAAAAGAAAAGATATGAATGAAAACGTAAGAGCAAAACAAAAACTAAAAAAAATTGAAATAAATTCCTAAGAAAAAACAAACTTTAAACAAGAAAGTAAAATTCTAATATAAATAGAAAAATCTAACTCTAAATTATTTAACTTTTTATTTGGTCCCTAATTCCTAAGATGCAATACTAATGCGTTAAGGAAAGAAAAAATAATGCAACCAAATGAAACTAGAATTTGAATTGAAATCTAGCTAACACAATCTACAATTTACTAATTGGAAAATTATTTTAAAGTCTATGCCCTAAAAACCACACCAAAAATTGTTGAATTCTAATTACTTTAATTCAAACATAAATATCTTATTAGCGTTAGTTGTTCACATTAATATAGAATTTTTGAATATTCACCATTAATCAAGCAATCAAAATGCCCCGTCGAATAGGCACAGTTTATGTTTGGTTTCTCTAGTTTTTTTTTTTTTTAAATTTATCCATACCCCTAAGCTTACATCATGTATATAATTTCATATTCTTATAAAATAGTTTCATCCAAAGTTGCATCAACCGTTTATCCAAATGAACTCAGAGTCATCTAAGCTGCTTGGCATTTTAATGGTCAAAATTGCTTGATTTAGTCCTCGATTGCGTGTACAAACTTAAAGGTGAAGAGAAGTTTCATCATTTAATACAACTGGCACCAAGCACTACAGATCCAAAATTCAAAGCATAGGATGTTAAGAATTCTCTAATCAAGTCATAATTTTAGGATTTTATGCAACCAAAAGTCAGTGAAAGCTGTATGTTTTTCCTAATAACTAAGAATATTTCATAGATTGTGAATAAGACTTACTCTTAAGATAAAGGACATTGCCTTAGTTTTTGAGATTAGAATAAAGTTTCAATCAATTAAGTTAGGTATTGGTTTTGATATTGATCATTATAATACCTTGAACAGATTATGACTGGAACTTGATTAGTAACACATTATTAAGATGAAGTATAGTGAGGATATTGCCTTAGTGTTTTAGAGGATTTATATGTTCTCAATAAGGATAAAACATGGAGTTTAATCAGATTCAGGTACAACTACTACGAAAAGATTATATGTCACCATTTAAGTAAAGTGTTTGCAGTTATCTAATGTGAAGAGGAAATGTGGTTTATCATGGTTAATCTCTTAAGTCTAAAGGGTCAACTTTGTTCACAGTAATTAAACAACCTGTCTTACAGTCTAAGATCCAACCAATACACACGAGACATAATAGGAACAAACAAAAAGAAGTTGAAGCATACCAAAGAAACATGATAAAAGCTAATAGGAAAGAAGAGGAGCCACGTCTAACTAAACTAGAAATATGGGGCCACCAAGTAAATGTGTTTATAGCATAAGAAGACCCTGGTTAAAAACTAAGTAAAGTCCAAATTGAAATGAACACCTTTAACAAAAAAGAAGTGGATAAGATTAAAAGTTTAATTATCTCACTTGACAAGCCAATTGGCTTATGTTCTTTACCACATATGGGTAATATTTTGTCATAAGCATTTATAGTCTTTTTAGATAGCAATAATCGTAAAGCTTGAATAATGGACTATGGAGCATCAGATCATATGATAAACTCATATCATCATTTTTCTACTTATATTCCATATCTTGGAAATTATAAATTCATAGTATCAAATAGAACTATTACATTGTTAGCAGGAAAAAGAACTTGGCAGGAAAGAGAACTATGTCCATTAATCTTTTCCTTATTTTAGATTCAATACTTTGTATACGAAAACTTTCAATAAATTTGCTATCAATTCTAAAATTGACAATGGAATTGAATTATGAAGTTATATTCTCATATGATATATGTGTATTTCAGGAATTAGTTATGAGGAAGATGATTAGGCAAGGTTAGGAAAAGAATGCACTATACCTTTTTTGGGTATGAATAGTGGTGTAAAAGGAGCATGAATACCTATTTCTCTTTTTCTTAAAAAAAAATAGTCAATTTCTTAAATTTGGCTTCATCACCTTAGGCTAGGACATCCATCATTCCAGGTACTTAAAATCATGTTTTCTTATTTGTAAAAAGGAAAGATGAATCACTTCTCTAATATGAGTCATGTTAATTTGCAAAACAATATCAAACTTCATTTGCTTCAATCAATAATAAATCAGTGTTTACTTTTTTTACTATTCATATACATGTTTAGGAACTATATAAGATTTTAAATTTTTATGGCCTTGTTGGTTTATTATCTTTACTTATGATTCCATAAAAGTTGTGTACTTATACTTGATGAAAAATGAATTTGATGTAAGTATAATTGTTCCAAATTTCTTAAAAAGAATTCAAACTAAATTTAATACTAACATTTAAGGCATTAGGTCTGATAATAGAAAGTAATACTTCAACCGAGCCTTGTCACCTATTTTCTAAAACCAAGGCATTACTCATGCATTAATACTCTTCAAAAAAATAGGATAGCAGAAAGAAAAAATAGGCACTTATTTAAAATAGTTAATGCTTTGTTGATTGAAAACATGTCCTTAAACACTATTAGGGAAAAGCTACTCTAATGCCACATATCTTTTAAATCGAACATCTTTTAGATTATTAAAAAACAAAATCCCATTTGAAACTCTACCAAAGTTTTTTCTTCATATTGTTTTGTCTCACACACTTCTACAAAAAATTTTTGGATGTATCTCTTATAGTCATGTTCATTCACAACCTTGTAGTAAATTATAATATAGAGCTATAAAGAATGTCTTCATTAGACACTCTTTTCCAAAACCTTAAACCAAGAAAATATGTGTATCTAAGGATGTTAATTTTAAGAGTATAAATGTTATTGAACTCAATGTACTTGGAAGACTTGAGTATGTTTTAGAAATAATAAAGGAAGCATATTCGAAAAAGGGTGTATATATATGTCCCAATAGAAATATATCCTTGACTTAATTACAAGAAATAGGAATGCTTGGTTATAAATCTTTTGAAGTTGCTATTGAACAATCTCATCAACTAAAAGAAGAGGAACCCAAATTAACCCACAAAAATAGAGTCCATGCAACCTAGGCATGCATAATATTTATGTTAGGCCAATCTAAGTTCGTGTCATAAAAAAGCAGCTTGACATAGCCTATAAGGTTTGGTACACTCAAGTTGTGCCAAGCCAACCCAAAATTAAAGTTAAAAAAATAAATAAATAAAGTTTATACTTTAAAAATAAAATAAAATGGTAAAAAATTTTGCTACAAAGTAATGGCAACAAAGTTAATTTATTTATTCATTTTATTTCTCTCATCTCATTTACTTGTTACAATTTTGTAGCATTCAACATTCTATTCTATTTCATTTTTCCTCTTATTCTTTTACTCTCTTTTTAATCTTTCTCTCTTTTGAATAAACCCTAATTTTTCATCCAAATTCGCCTCTTAATCTCTTTGTGCCTTGCATTTTGTTTGGTCTCGATTATCAATTTCGATTAATTTATGATTATATCACTGCAAAAGAACATAATAAAGCTTGATTATTGTGGCATGTTTTTTATTTATTAATTATTATGGTTGGGTTTTATTAATTTCTCTTTTGAATTCTTCAAAAAGTTTCATTTCTCCTTTTAAACTGCAATTCATATAATAAATTGGGTTTTTAATCCAAATAGTCAAGTTTTAAGGTCCAATTATACTTATATCCTTAGTTGTAAGAGTTTTGTAATTGGGGCCAATTGCTTACCTTTTAAACAAAAATATGCCTTATTTGTTGTTTGGCTCTTAAACTCAAATTGAAAATTATTTTCTTCTTTGTAAATATATAAACACTAACATTACTGACACAACTTCACCAAGACATAAATCAAACTAAAAAGGAGAAAGGAATTTGTGAAACTAAGGAAGTGGTGAAAAGCCCTCCTTATTCTCTTGATACACTATCATGTTTCTTTATAAATCAATTAAGGTGATTTACTGAACTAGTTTTTTTTGGCAGTTAGTCTTATGAAAAGAATTATGAAAGTTGTTTTGCTTTGGGTTTTGCTTTTATTTTATGGTTTGTCTACCCAAATTTAGTCAACACTTAAAAATCCATTAATTTTCAAGTATTTAACGTTGTTTACATTCATTTAAAAGAAGTTATCGACTACTAGATGATGAAAAGCAATGGCAACCACACATTAAGTATGTTCTACATTTTGAGTATGAAAATGAAAAAGTATGAAATTTGAATTATTTACGGTTAGTGATAAATCATTTCGGGGTATGACTAAGTGCCAATCATTCATTTATTTGTTTTTGTTATGTGGGTGACTGAGAGGACGAAGAAGTTCATCTTTCCGACAATGAAATTTGTCGAGGGAAGATGAAATTCATTGTGGGATGATAAGTCATCGAGGGAATATAGTTATAGTAGATGTTCTCATGATGAAAATCATTGTTCTTTCTATAAATTTCATCGCTCAATGATTTTCGTCATTAGAATAAAGAAGAAGTTTAATGTTTCGTTAATGAATTTCATCATGGGATATTTCTGCGATAAAAATCATTGTTTCCGTGATAAAATTCATCAAGGGAATGTTGAACTTCTCCATTCTAACAATGAAGTTCATCACAAAAACAATGATTTTCATTGTGAGAGCGTTTACTATGATGACTTTCATCGTCCTAAGATGAATTTCATCTTTTCTCAACAAATTTCATCACGGAAACGATAACCTTAACTCACTTTTTATGCATTAACTCTACCCTGAAGGTCATCTAAAATGAATGCCTACTTCTTCCTTCCAATAAAATGTGGATTTTATTTTTTTTTTAATAACTAAACATTCATGAAAGCATGTTTTCATTAACTACCAATCCAAAATATGTAGTAATATTTTTTTTTTTCTACTGCTTATTGAGGTTTAAATATGCAACTTATATTTGATATTGTAATAACTTTTTTAATTGTAAAATTACTCTTTTATAGTGACTATTTGACAATATTATTTGTTAAATAGAAATCATGGGTATATTGTGTCCTAATGTGAGTAGAAGGTTAAATATAACAAAGGTAGATTTTTTTCTAAGTAGTTGTCACATTGTTATCATAAATATAGGCTATTGAAAGGATTAGATAGTAACAAACTATAACATAACTCGATTTTTTTTACCAATCATACTTTGGGAGGTTTTTAAGGGTGCAAAAACTTAGTTTCTCAAGAATGTTAGTTTATAACATGTCACTTAAAAAAGTTTATTCTATTAGGCATGTAGTAAAGGAATAACTTTGGTTTTTGGTTTATGACCAAGTTATTCAGTTTTTGGTTTATGACCAAGTTATTCAGTTTTTTAAGATAGAATTTAGGTTGATAACTGACCTCAATTTTGATCATTACCCAAGAGGTAAGGTGATTCTCAAAAACAAAAGAAAAAGCACAAACTACATGACAAAATTCTTTCTTAGGGTGCTATGGATCAAACAAAGTCAACTAGATAAATTTATAAAGAAGATAGACTTTGGCACTATAGAGGATGATAATACTTTAAAGATAGCATTGATTTACTTTATTGAGTGATTTTTGTTGGGTAAAGATAGTCATGGGAAAGTGGATCCGTTCGTGTTGCAATTAGTACACGATGTAGATGCGTTTAATAAGTATCCTTGGGCTACTGTGTCATGGGCACTGACTTATAAATATTATCTTAAACATTAATTGAAAAAGCACAAAGATTCAGGGAACAAAAGAAAAATAATAAGAACCATACTTGTGAGCGCTATAATTTGAAAGGTCTTTCAATTATATTTTAGGTCATTTTAAAAATTTAATTTTTAAAACATATTTGAAACTTTTTGATATAGAATGTTGTTTATAGATATGGATATATAAGACTGTCCCTATATGTTATAGTAAGTATGGTGACTGAACAAAAAATAAAATTTCTCACATTTTGAATTGGCAAACATTAAAGAACTTGAGGCACGAGGACATTTACAAAACATTGCTTGTAACAATTAATATAAGCTGCTCAATTTGCTTTTACATATATTTTGAATTACCTATATTTTGTTATTAATATATATTGATAATAATTTTTTTTTATTAGAGTCTTCTACTACGCATGTTGATTTCTACTCATTCTAAAAGCTAGTTGAATTATATCCAATAAGTATAATTTATTTAGATAACGAAAAAGGAGTACAAGGGAAATGTAACATTGTTCCTTTTCGCTCCTCTAGACCCAAAAATATCACCATTTTGTGGTGATGATGTTGTATGGGAGCAACGACTAAGGTAATTAAATAAATACATTGTATAGTTATTTAAATTATTGTCTATTGATACATTATTGCCATAATTAAAATATTGTTCATCAAGTGTCACTGTCTTGAGGAAAAGATATCACAGGATTGGAGCATACTACTAAGAGAGATAATATTATCCATAATGATCAAAAGTACACCCCACATATGGATTCTTCCCCAAAAATGCCAACCAAATCATCTTCAGTTCATACAGGATATTTTCCTGAATTTGTGAACAGATAATGTTTTTAAATATTTTTACATGTGCTAAAACTTGTTGATATAGTTTATGTTTTTTTTTTAAAAAAAAAATTTACATGTGTTACTTTCCAAAATGTTATAACATGTGAACTAACACATTACTAAATTCCATAATGTAATACCTTATAAAATTAAATTATTAATCTTAACTTCATACTAAACTCAGTCTCTTGGTTTCAATATTTTTGAACTTAAATTAATTTCTTATAATGATTGATAGCTAAATAGAGCTCTAAATTTCATAAACTTTGCACTAAATGAAAGATTATCGTGCCTACGATTATAAAAATTTCATGGCTTAACTCAATTTATACAAATAAAAATTTCAAAAATAATTTGACAAACTCTAAATTGACATCATAAAAACTCTAAAAAATAAAATTTCAGTATACAGCCATCGAGATATTGCCACATGATAAAAAAATGCTAGTCTAAACATGATGTTTTCTAGAAAGTTTTAACGACTGTATAAAAGCATATTAAATGGAAAACATAACTTACTACACAATGTTATAATATACAATAACATTAAAGAAGATAGTATCATTACTAATAGAAATATTTATAATGTTAGTATAAAAATAAGTTACCACAATAATCAAATCTAACATCACAAATCAACATCATTATGCAATCTAAATATAACATCTTAAGTTTAAAGTTCCCCCAATAATTGAAATAAAAAATAATGTATAAGTACAAATTAAAATATAACGTCAACATGCAAAGACATTTATGTCCATTGAATTTGGTTGCAATGGCATTAAGTTCTTACAGGTTTGTCAATTATATCTATATTGTTTATAACGAGAATATTTTTGTCCAACCACTTCTTCTTCGGTGAATAAGATTTGTTGTGTCCTACACCTTCTTGATTTAGACCAAAATATAGGTAGAAGAAACTGAAGATCGCATCTCATTAGAAATAACCTAATTAAACTAATGTCCAACATGATTAATAGCTTCTGCATAGACTACACCAAGTGATGCTATAGTGCAATAATTCAAGTAAAGTGTGTTATGTTGAAATCTAATATGTCTACAAGCTACTATAGCATGTGTACAAAGAAGTTGGTCCAAGTCAAATTTTTTATATATGCATGTTTTTGCACCAAGGTTAATAATATTGTCTTTTTTTTTTTATCCTTTACATGGAATACAAATCGGTCAATTGGATAAATTGACATATTTCTTGCCAAATTTATCCTTTATTAATTTTTTCATGAGCCCATTTCGTTTGGTGTGTTTTTGTCATAGATGCTTTATTGCTCCTTATATAAAACCATTTCTATAATAAACTTCTTAAGTATTCTATTAAAGACATAATAAAAAAGGATCGAGCATGTCAAAGGATTATGTTCAAATTTTTAGTAATGTTGGTGGTTAATATTATACCTTCTGGCCGTGAAATACACTCGGACCCATATGTGACACTTTACCTCTTCTTCCAAATATTTGGCTATTTTAAGACATAGGTGTCTTAATCTCAAAAATTGAAGACAGTCACACGATATGCCTTTGTAGTCATAAAGAAAGCCATCGTAAACTTTTTAACTTCATTTTTTTCATTGACTTAAACTTTGATCGAATGTTTCCTGCCACATAGTATGTGCAAATCCCATGTGTCACCTCTGGAAAAATATTAGCTATTACTTTCTCAATGTTTGCATATCGATTAGAAATGAAAACCAAGTCTCACACCTCTCCAATTGCTTCTCATAGTTTATGCATAAACCATACCCATGAGTCATTATTTTCATTATTCACAATTCCAAAGGCCAATGGATATATATGATTATTATTGTCTTTGCAAATTGCTACAAATAAGGTTCCATGGTATTTTTCCTTTAGAGAAATACTATCGACTGCTATCATTAGTTTGATTGCAGATAAAAACCCCTCGATGTAATTATCCATTGACATAAAAATGTATATGAAATGATTATCAACATTGATATATATATATATATACACACACACACACGTATGATAATTTCACTATTGCAACATTCTAAAACATGACAATATAGTAGTAGTATATTGTATGAATCAGCAGGGTCATCAGAAATTAATGCAAGGACAACTTCTTTAGTACACCAAGCTTTTGCATACAATATTAACATACCATATTTACTTTAAATGCCCTATTGAATATTCTTATATGTGTACACTCGACTATAATCAGTAAATTTTTCTTTTATTAGCTTTATGATAAGCTAAGAACTTACTTGACGATGTTCGATAATTATTCTGTCATACATGTGTGTAATTAATCAATTCATCTCACTTGAAAATATTTATTTTCATGCAACAATATTGCTTAAACTCTCCACTAATATTTGTAATCTATCTTGCTTTAAAACGATTAGCTGTGGATCTGTAAATCTTAAACTAAAAGTTCTTTCTTATTGTAAGTAGTAGTTAGTTTAGTTAATGAATAAAATTGGTTTTCAATTCATTTAGATAACAATTAAAGTTATTGAAATTGACAATTAAATTTTATGTAAATAGTACTGGTAAAAATGATACTAAACTCCTCATTATATTATTTGTTACTAATAACGTGCACTTATATTTACATATTTCTATAACAAGCACAATCTTTGGAAGAAGTATAAATTTAAATACATCCTATCATAGGTTGTTTCAAATGTTCAATTTCAATCCTAACACTTCAAAAACTTTATACAACTTACAAATGTTTTTTATTCCTTTTTTCTATTGTATTATTAAGTCGAGATTCTAATCTAAAATCATTTTAAAACACTTGGTATTTTAATTTTTTTTACAACTAGAAACATTTGCTATAAAAGAATTAGATCTACTTTCGCCCAAATCTACCTAGTCTATATTGTTTAAGAAAAATACATTTAGTATCTACAACTAAAAAGAATGGCAAGGAGAAATTAATATTAGAATGACATAGTTTTATGAGTTTTTGGTATCAAAAAAGGCAAAAAAGAATCAATTGATAGACAATTGGGCAAATGAGACATAGCAAACTTTAAAACTTGTAAGGATCTACATATAAAAGATAGACACTTGTTCAGCCTAATAATAATGAAAGGATCCATTTTGAGCAAAAACTGCAAATTCAAAAGATTGGACTTAACCTAACAACACTGAAGTCCTAAAACTAGAAAATCCAAGTGCATGAAATACAAACAAGTTATAAGGATCAACAAGCAAGAAGTAGCAAAGTACATGGTCAATTAATTATCTTTGTAACTTAATGTTTTTACACCATAAATCTCATGGTGAAATATAGCACATGATTTTTCTTCAATTTGCCAGTAAAGAAAATATGCATAAAAACTTCAAAGAAGACTATTTAGACAGATAAATAAAAGGATAATTAGATAGAATAAAATTTATTAAGGATTTTGATCCAAATAGGCATATTTTAAGGTCTAATTATACTTATAGCCTTAGTTGTAAAAATTTGATAATTGGGGCCAATTACTTACCTTTTAAACAAAAATGCACTTTATTTGTTTTTTGGCTCTTCAATTGTAGCACACATATTTTCCTTATGAACAGTAATTAACAACAAAAATCAAGATCCAAACCATTTGCTATAATGTCATAAACCATACATTTATGGTATTGAAGATCACGTCGACCTGCTGTTATTAAACCTAGTTCGAAGTAAGTACTAACATCGATGCACTTACATTATTGATAATAAGTAAAGCTTTATTCTTAAGTATGTTAAATCCATGTTTATGTTGTAATTTTATTCACTTTGGCTTAGCTATACATGTAAAAGATTTAGAAATTTATTTAGGCTACCTTATATGCATGCATTCTATGGTAAGCTTGAAAAACTACAAGATATTGTTGATTTGTTCAAATTTGAGTAAAGATAATGAACAGTAGGTCACTTGACAATTTTTATCGTAGAAAGATGAAAATTATCAAGGGAAGTCATGTTCCTCTAATGACTGTTTTTATCGAAGGAGTTAGTATTAAACCACCTTTTGCAATGAAAATTATGGCAAGAGGAACATGACTTCCCTCGATAATTTTCATCTTCCCATGATAAAAATTAGCAAGGGAATTACTTTTTTCCCAAGATTTTTCATAACTCCTTTGACAAAAATTGTCGAGGGATGCAGTGTCTATAAGGTAAATGATGAATTTTCATGAGATGAATGTATGGTAATTTTGCCTAATTATTTTTTCCTTCATTTTGCACAGATGGTAA
The DNA here is from genome assembly GCA_032402905.1 of Khaya senegalensis. Taxonomy (NCBI): domain Eukaryota; kingdom Viridiplantae; phylum Streptophyta; class Magnoliopsida; order Sapindales; family Meliaceae; genus Khaya; species Khaya senegalensis. The sequence goes on along the minus strand of CP135556.1, from coordinate 8,415,121 downwards.
GAGTTTCAGTGATGAATGTATATGGCAGCACATGGAACCATTTACTGGATAATAGTAAAATTTACAATGGTGCTCGCAATTGTGGTTTTACTATGAAAAAAATATAAAATTTGAAGAACTTATTAACGAGCTGTATTCCTTCCTAGAGAAAAGTCTAGATCAATTTACTATTAAAATAAGGATTGTGTATAAACATTGCATCTCTTCAATCGTTTGGCATCCAGGATTAAATGACATAACTAATGATATAGAAGTTATTTTTTTTTTTTGGTTAATGTTAATAGTCAAGTTGCAACATTTGAGGGGTTTATGTCGTTATTTGTTACATTAGAATGTCGAAGGGCAATAAAAACACTAGAGTCTTCAACTATTTAAGTTATGTAGCAGTTTATGGGTTTAGAGTAAGGTCCGAATCCGTTTGTTTCCTTAATAGGTAGTACCCAAGCCAATTCTGTAGTCTTTGTCATAGTTGTAGGTGTACTATACTCTTCGATTTTGAACAATAAGGACTCTACAAATGATTATCTTGAGCATTTGTACAAGCAACAAGAACTTAACCTTGATGATATGTTTTGCGCGCTTGATATTGGCATTGATGGCTAACCACCTCCCAATAATCCAATGCTCTCTTTTACATGTGAAGAAGATGGCCTATCAACTCATGATATGTTGCAATACATATCTTTGATTCCTATAACATTTAATTTTTTAACTGATACCTTCTCTAGTATAGGTGGTTGTTAGGTTGTGATTGAAAAGTTATATGAAATGAAAGAAAAACTATGTAGGGAATTGAATAAACTAAAATAAAATAAAAACAAAGGTTATGATCAAATAAAAAGACATATAGAGCATACAATTTTACGTAAACTATTTTAAATTTATTCATTAGTTTTTTTTAGGGTGATAATGAAAATATCCCTAAATAATTAACTCACAATATTTTTATATAAATTTGAATAATTAAATATTCATAAGATTCATAGATCCTATACAAATATTACACTAAACATATAAATATTTTAATATCTTACGTAAGTTTGATGAAATTTATCTTAAAATTATAAACATAAAAATACTTTTTTTAGGTATCAATATGTAATAATTAAATCATCTAATCAATAGTCAATTGATATAGACATATTAAGAGAACACTCAACCATATAATAAACTTCAAATTAACTCAAACAAATAAACTTAAATTGTTCATAGTTTGACTACATTTTAGTCTTAGATTAATGAATTTAATTTCATCATGCATAAAACTAAAATCAAAGAAAATAAATTCAACATTTTGAAACAAAAGAGTTTAAAAAAAGAAAAATTAAATAAGGGGAAACTTCCAATTGGAAGTAATGATGTTCTCTTTTCTTTTGTCTCCTTTGTTTTTCTTCTTCTTCTTTGGTTTTCTTCTCTCTTTTTATTTCAAAAACACCTTCAAATTGCCTCTCCAAAATTCCCCTCTCAAATAATATAACTTTCCTTTTTATATTTATGAAGAAATGAAAGAAATTTTGAAAAAAAATTCTCGTTAGATGCCATGCCCTAGACCGCAGCACTAAACCCTAATTTTTCTGGCACTACAATGTTGAATTGTCTGTTTACTATTTATGCTACAACAATGCCACTGTAGTTTATTACTGTTCATAATTATTGTAATAGCATCGTGGTCCTGACACCGCAACGTAAGTAGTTCTGTTCATTGTCTTCTTTTGTACTCCAAAATTCTATTCTTTTACAAATTTATTTATTTTTACATAAAATAAATAAAAATATACTAAAAGAATAAATTAATAAAATATTAAAAATAAGAGTACGATCAAATTATATAAAAATAATACATATGAGTACCCAATCTCTTGTTGCACTGAATACCGACGAAGACAATATTGCCACTTATTGGAGGCACTCACCCGGAAAAAAATCAGGAACAAAGATTTTGTGGATGAAGAGGATGTTCAAAAACTATCATATTTTAGGGCGAGAAGGAAAGAGAATGAGATTGCAACCAGCAGCTTCCTACTACTATCAAGAAAAGCGAATGGAACTTGCATCGTGTATGGGTATGAAATACAAGCTAATACAGTATAGCAGAACAAAATTTTCCATTTCTTTTTTCTTTTATTTTTTTAACATTTTCGCTTTAACTTTTAAATTCAAAAGTAAAAAGTTAAAACATTCTTATTAATACATATTTATCATCTAAAAAAAATAAATTTTACGTAAAGACATTTATTATTAAAATAATATTTTAAGTACCACTTACAACTTAGGTTCTATTGCAAATTGTCATTAATTCAAATGTCCATTTTAAATTAATAGCTTTTCTTCTAATTTTTAGTTATAATTAATTGAAAGTTTTCTTAATGGTTACTAATAAAGTCAGATTTCTCCGGTGAAGCAGGATTGGTAGTTATTTTGAGATACAAATTAGAGCAATTCGCTAATTACTTGTAATGCCTAGTATTACTCTTCAGTACATTCCTTCGCACTTGCAATTAAAATCTAGTAATTGATTTCACTATCTTTAATTAGCTATAATTCATTATACTTCTCTTTTTTAGTGTTTCTAATAATTACAAGTGATAATTTATGTGTATGTAATTAACTTTTAATCATGACTACTTTACTTAATATTTTAATATAAAAAAGATCCTAATTTTCAAATTTTTGCTTAAGGCTTTAAATTTCTTAGACCAGGCCCTGACTTTCTTTTACTAAAAAATATAAAACAAAAATTTGATTATGCGCTCTCCATGCTTTCAGCTTCATCTCAGAAAGAAATTAAAATTAATTGCCAGGAGTAATTCATGGCAATAATATGTTTCTTCTCTCTTTTTTTTTTTCCCCCACTTAATGCCCCTATTTTGTCGAGAGATTTAGCAAAATGAGATATAAATTCACAGAAATATAGTTGTATAAGTCTGAAGCTCCTGGTATGAATTTCTGCAGCCAAGACTATGCAGTGAGTGCTTCGGCTTCAACTTGTAATATCTGCCTGGGCAGCTAAATCTTCAGCAATGTTGCTGATAGGTTCCAATCCATTAGGCAGCAGCTGTATCACGTTAGCAAGGTAAGGTAAATTAATAAGAAGCTCTACGACAAAAATCAGCTATTAACTAATGAAATAATTTCATATAATGTTGAAGAAAACCTGGAGTGTTAGGGGCATTCGGATCCTGCTTCAGGGATGCCTTTACGAATTCCAGAACAACTGATGCTAGTTCAGCCTGATGCTCAGTGTATCCATGATTTGCTCCTTCCACAATATGCAATTTGTGGTTTGATATGATCTTATCAAACTCATGTGCATCTTGAACAGGAATAATTTTGTCAGCAGATCCGTGGATTGTCAAGATCCTATAGTACAGATATTGCTCGTTCAGCATGTATTATAATTAAGCATGTTAAGTTGCACAGAGATATGTATGGGGGAAGAATAACAAAAGTGAGAAAGAAAACTGACGTAATAGAAATAGCAGCTTTATACTGATAGCTGTGTGCATTCGAAAGTTGTCTAGCAGAATATTCTAAAAAGGCATGGTATAACAGATCAGCAGAAACAGGCAAATATTTGATAGTATTCAAACCTTAAATAACTGCATTTAGAGAGTAGAAGACCACTTTTTAACCAATTTCAAAATTTTTCCATTGCATTTTTTATAGCATATCTAACTCAGTTTTGCAGCATTTAGCACAAAGTCACAGATCATACAGACATAAACCATTAACAAGGAACAATTCACAACACTTGTTTGGATCAATAGAAGATTATTCTACTGTCTTCTAGAAAACATCAGATACTTTTGGTCAAGAAAAATTGCATAAATAGAAAAACAGTACGTTAAAGTATGTTCTTTTCACCTGCATTCCTTGTCAATCTGAAGGCATGCTTCATGCATGTTCGTATTTAGGCGATCCATCAAACTTTCCTCAGTGACACGATATTCAACACCTCCTGCAAAATTCAAATGTTAATATAGTATCCATACAACTATAAAACAATCCAATTCTCTGCACTAATGGGCAAGGAAACTATGTAAATCAAACTATTGGAAGAATTGTGGACAGAGGTGTAGTCCATCAGTGCCTCTTCACTAATGATGGCATATCCTCTATTCTAGATTCTCCAAAGGGGAGTCGTTGAAAGGAAAAGAACTTCCTGAAAAATTGAGACAGCTGCTTTCCAACAATTTTGTTGGTAATTAATTGACAGTTAAAATGAAATAAAACAAGTACCACATAAACTCATAGTATCAATTGTCAAAATTACTCAATCTTCATCAGCCACACAAACACTCCAGCCCAAGAATTCAAAAATATGTTGGAAACAAAATATATTTTACCTATTTTGCTCTTAACATCAATGAATCCATCTTGCTTGATTCTGTCCATATAGTCTTTCCCCAACCGCTCTTCAATGCCTCCCTTCATATCATAACGGCCTGAAACATTGATAACTGTGCAGATATCATGATACTTAGAAGCATATAGAAGCACAATACCACCTCCTGCAATTGCATAAATCAGTAAAATGACTTAAATTAAAATGATATGCATACATAATTAATTAACCATCCACAAAAACCTTTCAAACTAACCAAGCATATTCAAAAGAAATGGAAGAATAAAAAGCTAATAAAAAGAAGCATCACTATTGACCATTATAGCAGGCTACACCAATTCTATTTGCCAACCAAAAAGAAAACTTGCCAATATCAACATTAGAATCTGCTTTTACTTTTGCTAAATCAACCTTCCACCAAACCTAGACTTAGCATGTGCGTATAACAAATGAAAACGCATTTCTTACAAGTTTTTGATGAAATTCTACATCTGAATCTTATTTTGAAGATTTTGAATTCCCAAACTATCTGGCACGATCAACAACATATTTTGAATTTGATGAAAAATCTGAATGTGTAGGTTACTACACTGATAAATATCTGTGGATAATCAAATTAGAAATAATCCTTAATGTCCAAACAAACAGAATAACTATCCTTACACTGCAATCCAGTGCAGTATATTAACCTACACTGCAATGAAGTGTAGTGAAGGTAACCCATTTTACTGATTTCCAGTGCAGGAATACACTAAACTGCATTGCAAGTTGAGGAAAATAAACTGTCCAAACAAACGACAGGCACATAAACAAGGTTGCAGATGATGAGAAAGTTGAGCTACTCATGCATGTTCCAATATGCAAAAGCAATAAACATGTCAATAGTTATACATGTGACCATGGTGCAATACATGTTTGTTTATGGTCTTTCCCAACCTCGTAGCAGATGCTCGAGCATGTCAATAACTGTCACCTGGAACTCAATAAAACCAAGTTCCAGTAATGTGATGGAGGCTAAAAGTTAAATAATGGGCTCTTGGGCTAAATGAGGGAATTCAGTGAACAAAAGTTTTACAAGAGACAACATAGTGTTTTTTTGAAGTAGTTTATACTCTGGAATATGACTGGACATATCAGATACCATTTCTGTTAGATTGAATCTCATCAGGAAAACTAACATAATTTTTACAGTTTACACAACTCTTTTCTATTTCATGTAATCTTATAAATCTTCAATGCATCAAAGCTTAGAATAATTCAGCACACCTTTACTATGCCCAAGAATTGCACCTACTACACGATTTGCTCCACAGAAGTATTGGACTACAGCATGTAAATCATCAGCCTCTCTCCAGTAGTTACCATACGCAAATGAGCCTTCACTTTCCCTGAAAAACCATAGCAATAGAAAAAAATTAACATAAAACATAGAGACCAGGAGTAGAATTGCCAGACTGACTTTAGGAACTGGATAAAAACACAGTTGCACGTCATAAGCATTAGATAGCAAAGATGAAATTTTTAAATGATTCTCAAAACTATCAAGAAAAAGCAATGTCCCAACACCCACTTTCATGATTGAGGTGATCACCCAAGAAGTGTGAATCAGTAAGGAATAAAATTCTGCATGTTTGAGCCCTTGCATGCATTGATAGTCAAAAGCATTTACTCTTACAACACATCTAAATGATCCCTGACTACAGAGGCAATTCTGCATAACAAAAAGAGCTGTCCCAAAAACTACAGTTCATTGTGGCACGCAAAATGAATTGGTTTACAAATTTGAAAAGTCACATCTCTCCTGTAAAACATGACTTACCCATTTCCAGAAAAGTCGAAACGGAAGGTACTAACTCCTTCATTTTGTAGTGCAACTGCAAGATTCACCATAGTCGTGTCTTCCTGGAGGAGGAAAAAATAAGCTGTAAAACTTTACCCACAAACAAGCTAATTGAGCATTTTTGTCATGTTGCGAATGGATGAGCAGGTCAGTAATATGATAAACATGTACGTATCAATAGCAGCATGAGGTTTTTCACGTATTTCCTTAACCAAATTTTACTTTGCAACAGAATGATTAGCATTTATTTAAGAGAATAAAAGTTACAAATTGTTTATCCAAATTGAGCAGCCTCCTTAAAATAATGATTATAAGATGGTTTAGCACTTGATTAAACCAGAACACAGAAAACTAAAAAGCTACAAGAAGTACCATAAAATTTCAAAATCATGAACCTTGGTGGATCGGAAACCATGGCACAATACCACAATTTCAGTTGATGCAGTGTCATGTAATACGCCTGCAAGCTTTTCCCCATATTTATTTGGGATGACAACTTTATGCTGCTTAAGCACTGAGCATACAAAGAGTTACTCACCGATCATCAGAATACAAGACTATCACAGCTTAATCAAAATGAAAAAAGAATTATAAACTCAAGTAAAATAAGAACTATATAATTCAAAAAAATAAAAAAGAGACTGCATCAAATTATAACAATCTGAACTTGGCTGTAGCCAAGTAGATGCCACATCCTGGATATTTTGCTTATTTAAAAGGAGGAAAAATAAAATAAGATTCAAGCAAATATCGTATTAACATCGTTTTACTCATATATAACACAATCCACAAAATATAACAGCATTCCCTTTCTAAAGCAGATCTTAAGGGTAGACAATAATCATTGCCAAACAGGCAATAATCAAATGCGCAGATCATAAGGATAGGCTAATACCCATTGGCAAACCGGTAATAATCAAATAGTTGAGAACTTAAGCTGAGCAACTTTCTCACACTTTCTCAATCATATGATTTCATTTAAATTCAAACAAAGTCATCCGCACGGAACTAATATTAATGTCTGGATTCTACACTACATATCAAAACACTTCACTTCAAAAATAAAAGTAATAATATAATAAGATGAAATTTGACCTGAGTTATTCTGGGAAGATAGAGATTGATACTGAGATTTAGAAAGAGACGACATCTTCAATGATTTTTGGAAGCTGCGATTGCGATCGGTTGATGAAATGAAGCTTACCTGGTGAAGAGGGAAGCTTGGTGAAGGGGGATTTTTGAAATTAACCAAACTTGTGAGAACTGAATTATAATTAAACAATTGAATTTCCATTTTTTATATATTTATAAATTAATTGAAGACAGCAATAGGCTCCGTCTGCTACGCTACTGCTCTACAGTACTATGAGTGTTACTTACCAGTGCCCGAGCTACAATTCTTTAGTACGTGGGGACGCAAGAAAACAGGGAAGATAATGGAGAATAAGAATATTTCCAAAGAAAAATCTCATGGGATAAAGATAAAGGTAATCTCATTGGGTTAAAGTAAGCCCATTATATTTGAGCCCAAAGGCTTTCAGCCTTTACACATTTACAACTGCACTCTTGACTCAGATTACCAATCCCTAATTTCTTATTTAATAAAAACTAAACATATTTATATATTGGTTAGGATCAATGGAATTTTTGTTTTTCACATAAGTGGTGTACATTTAAGATGAATACCCAACATATACATATACATGAACATAGATGCATATATACAAGTTTATATATTACATATGTACATATACATATATACAAGTGTAAATATGTGTACATAAATATATACACGTATATATACATATAAATGTACATATATAGATTGTTTGCCCATTGTTCACGAATAGTAAGTTGTCAATTCATTGTTCAAGAATTGTTTCTTGTCTACAGATTATTTTGCTTGTAAATGTAATTACGAGTTAATATTATTATTATTTATCAATCGAAAAAATCAAGTGGATCTTGAGAATCTTGAAATAAAGGATTTAGACCAGGATTGATTTGTTTCAATAATGATGATGACGATGTGTTAGATAATTGATCACTTTTATCAAAGTCTTGAATTCTTTTTAATAAGCGTTAAAGTCTTGTGGTGTGCTTGCAATGGCTAGTTTAGTCATGAATTATAATTGTTTTAGAATAAAGATGCTTGAGATTCAATAGTTGATGGTAACTTTAAAGTTTTTGTTTGTACCCATTATTGCACAACAGCTTTAGTGATTGAAGTTATACTTATATTGTTCTGCCATTTAATGATGCTAAAACATCTGGTAAACATTGGACAAAGCAAGATTTATAAACCATATAATCCCAACATATGATTCGTGGTATGGTAAATTTAAGTATAAAATTTGAATTCACGTGTACAAGAGCAGAAAGATTTTATATATATATATATATATATATTTAAAGAAGTTGAATACATATTGTAAAGGATGGTGGATTTCAAATATTGGGTCAAAGTATTTGAACCTATGAAACCAATTTTGAAATTGAAGTTGACAGCTATTTTGAAATTATAAAAACTAGGAATGTAAGTTATGATTAAGATACAAGATATTGTACCAAGCTGCAATATAATCATAAAAACATATAACTTTGAAGTGAACGATATTGAAAATGTTTTGCATTGATATGGCTTGACATGCCATACTTTGAGCATTTTGAGTTTGGAATGATTGATCTGTTTCGCTTTTAGTCTTTATTGGGGGTTAATTCAATGGACTTGGAATCTATTAGGGTAAATTCATATTATTCTCTTGATTTGTATTGGTTTTTGGATATGAAATGAAAATCATGAGCTAAGGGTTTGAACTATCTAATTTAGCTTTCGAACTTAAAAGTGTTTCATCTTCAATAAGGAGTTATTTCAAAGAAAACCTTCTTCTTCTTTTTTTTTTTCTTTTTTCTATATAACCTTGACTTCCTTTTAAAGCAGAATTTTAAATAGATTTTGGTGGAATAAATGGTAGAGCATTATAAGGTAAGCTAGTGGATTAAGCATAAGTTTTCAAAGAAAGGGAAGCATTGAAGAGAATTGTATATGTTAGATAAGTGGATTTCCTTTTTTTTTTTTTTTTTTTGACAATTGAATAGTTTGGATTTTTTGAGGTTATAAAGGTTTTTGAAAGGATTATTTTGATTTGTATAAGAATGTTCATTGTTATTCGCAAAACCAAGCTAAATGAGAATCAAGCATTCACCTTTATCCAAATCATGATATGCCAATGGAAGTCAAATATAGAATAAGCACGGTATTCACCCTTGGTTATACCCAAAACATGAGGGCTAGTTGACCAAGAACGCATATCGAAGATTAAGAAATTTCATACGTGGTACTGAGAACAATTGTCTATTATAATTGCCACGTACGAGTTAATAACAGCTCACTAACATGAAGTAACCACCCATTACTAGGAAGTAACCGCCCGTTAAAGCAAAACAACCACCTATATCAAAAAGCGAACTTACTAAACAAGGTAACCACTTATTATTAAAGTAATCACTTGTTCAAGGCATATAAAAATAGTATTTTAGATTTTGACTTAGGTATCAGAGGATAATCATTGGACATACTTGACACCTTTTATTATTGTTGTTTTATAGAAAATACAAAAAACATGACAACTAAAGATTAAGGAAAAGAATATATTTGTTAACAACTAGTATTTGAAAACATAATATCAATAGTAAATGCCATCTATAGAAAGTTAACAAAAATTCATTTTACAAAGAAATAAGATGATGTCAAAAAGGGAGAAAATTGGGAGAATTTTAAATCAAGTAGCAGCAGAACTTCATTCAGATGGAAGAGATATTTCCTACAAAGATGCTCCAATAAAAATAAGGGATGGAAAAAGATGAGACAGTTTGGTTAATGCAAGGAAAGTTTAAAGAACAAGCAAGAATAATAATTGGTATGATGAAAGTTTGGCAAGAAATGGTTAATCAATTCAAAGCTAAACTAGAACTTAAGAAATCAAGGAATAGAGCAACGAATGTAGGTCCAAGTAGGGGACCGAAGGAGGAAAACCACGACGCCTAAAAATTCATTATAGCCTAAAAGGGAAAACAAAAAGTGAGTGGTGACGAAAGAAGTGAAAGAGATAGTCACATTTTTAGAGCTGCAAATCCTCTATTCCAAATTTTTGAAGAGAGTGAGAGGAATCCTACAAGGACTCGAGAAAGTATGAATGAGAATACTCTTAGGCATCATTAGAAAGTTCCTGAATCAAACAAAATCCAATAAATTACTTAAAAGCATTGATAAAAAAGAATTTAGAGAACGATAAAAAATGGAGAGATAGAGGGAGTTTTTTAAGAAATTGGAAAGACTACAAAAGGAAATTCGAGAATTAAAGAATGAATGATGAACCAAGGTGAGAAGAAAATACGAGTTTAAGGTAGAATCGCTACTGTCTCAAGAAATCATGAATTTGTGACTTCTGAAGGGATTTAAAATGCTACAAATTGTTATTTATACATGACAAATAGACCTTGCCTTGCATGTGGATTGATACAAAAAAGATGATACACACTCAGGAATTGATAAAGTAGAAAATATATTTGTACTTTCTCATTAACATTAAAAGGACATACATGACCATGGTACAAAAATATGTCTGAAGGAAGTATCAAATCTTTTTAGCAACTATGCCATGATTTTTCCAAGTATTTCAAAGGAGCTTATGCACCAATGAAAGATTTGAGCAATTTAAAGCTAATCAAGTAGAGAATTGATAAAATTTTGAACTTTATAAAGAGATATCACATAAAAGTGTTAATGTTAGGAGCATACAACCTTCTAATTTTTTGAAAAGGCTAAAGAAATATGTAAAAATGTGTGCCTTTTAGTATGATTTACATAAAAACCAAAAAAGAAAGTGACCTTGAATGATATAGCATACAAATAAGCAAAGGGGCCAATTCTAGAGGAGAAAGCTAAAGAGAAAAAAAAAGAAGAAAGATGAGAGAATGGTCAGGGATCATCCAAATCAAAAGAATTAAGGAAGTTTGAGGATCATTGATTGTCTAGTCCATGCAATAATAAATCTTGCCTTTTGGGCATTCTTGATTTAACATACAATAATGAAGGAAATAACCATACAGAAAAAATAATTTTTCATCAAAGAAGTTAAATGATGAAAGGCGTGGAATAATTAAAAGATTATCGTTTCCTCCCTTAAGAATCAAGAACACGAGTGAAAAAAATAATTAAACAGTGACAATTTACAACTTTAAACGCATCTCTGGACAAAATTTACAGATATAAAAACTAAAGAACTGTCAATAACAAGTATTATGTCTTTCATCATATTCATGGCACAATATTGAAGAATGTATGAAGTTGAAAAAATAGGAAGAGGTATTGGTAAAGAATAATTATCTTGAAGAGCATGTAATGGGACTAGGAACAAAAGAAAGTAGAAAAAAAGACCCAATAACTCGAGAAGGCAAAGAACAATGATCATTACAAGATGGTTGACCTTGGTGAAGGACTCTAACAAGGTCCGCAAGAACTACTCACATCCTTCGATAGGACTAGTCATAAAACACAATCCAATCTTCATTTTCCAAACAAGTAGGAAATCGAGATTGAGTAGCATCCTTATAATATCTGAAAAAGAAAATGCAAAGAGTGTTTACTTTCTATATAACAATATATTGGTAGGTATGTTGAATATTACAAGAACACTTATAAATTGAGTATTCATTGATCTTGGAAGATTGGTTAATATATTATTAAAAGAAACCTTGCATGGATTAAAGATTGCATATTTGAGGTTAGAAAGAGTCCAGACTTCTTTGTATGATTTTAGTAACATGTACATAATACCACTAAAAATATTCAGCTCTTAGTAACCATAGGGGAGATCCACACTAAAAAAACAATAATGGTCAACCTTTTGGTTGTCAACCATCCAATGCCATACGAAGCTCTATTAGAAAGGCCATTTATGCAAAACTCATCTTTTACAATGTCAATCCACTACTTGAATTTGAAGTTCTTTACTTATATGGAGTAGGAACCATATTTAAAGATCAAAATGAAGCCAAGAGTTGTTATGCTACAAGTGCAAATAAAATATTCTACGTGTCAGCTAAAAATATAAAAGGCAATATGAGAAAAATGAGGTTGTTAAAGTATGCTAATATAAAGAACCAATCAAGGAACTAGAATTGGTGGCATTAAAAGATCATGATCTTGCAAGAACTGTGAAAGTAGATTCCAAATTTTATGAGGGTGATAAGACAAAAATTATAAGTTTTCTAAAAGAATACTAGAATGTTTTTGCATTATTGCATGAAGACATGCCAAAAATAAATCTAATGATTTCGCACTGATTGGCTATGAATCCTCAGTTCAAGCTAAAAAAGCAAAAAAGAAGAACATTCAATCAAAAAAGATACAAAGTAATTCATGCTAAGGTTAAAAGCAAAGTTTACAAAGGAAGTTTCTTATCCATATTAGATTGGCTAATGTTGTGTGGTGAAAAATATGAATGAAAAGTAGAGGATGTGTGTGGACTTCACCAACTTATATAAGAAGTGCCCAAAAGATAGTTTTATTTTACTAAGAATTGACTAGCTTCTAGATGTTATAACAAGGTGAGAACTACTCAATTTCATAGATACCTTATTGGTATATAACCAAATCAAAATGTACGAGCCTGACCAAGAGAAGACTACATCTATAACTAACCAAGAATTATATTCTTGCAAGGTGAGAGACATATCAAAAGTCGATATATAAGATATTCAAGCCTTTGATAAGGAAGATGGTAAAGGTGTATGGGACGACATGATTACTAAGTTTATAAATTCCAAAAATCATGTAAAGTACTAAAGGAAAACATTTGACCTATTAAAAAAAAGGGGTGTGCAAAATCGGTTCCGATTTCGGTTTCACGTGAAATCGGAACTTACCCTATTTTACAATATACCTATTTTTCAATTCTATTTGGTTTTAATTCGATTTCGATTTCAAAATAGGATATCATAATTATTAATTATCTCAATTTTATAATTTTTAACTTTAGAAAAAAAAAAATTTTAAATTTAAATTAATAGTATTAAATTGTAAAAGTAATGAAATAAATAAATGAAAAATTGAATGATTGAAAGATAATAGAAATAATTTATAAAAATTGATATACGTTAATTTATTTAAAAAATATTATATTATTATTTGACTTAATATTACATATCACAAAGAAATAAATTTATTTTTTTGATAGTATATTTATATATTGAATAATATTATACCGTACATATATTTATTTATAATAATTGTTAACTTATTCGACAATTTTAAATAAATATATATACATTATAATTTTATTAAATTATTATATAAATAATATAAAAAATTAAATTAAATAAAATATTACAAACATATAAATTAATTCTTTCTATATAATTCAATAAATAAAAAAATATTACTTTCAATAAATAATTTATTTAACTAAATATAAAAATATTTTATGTAAGAATTACGTTTTTATAAATTTAACAATAAATTTTAACATCACG